>JADLZK010010107.1:0-274822 GCA_015847255.1 Hyparrhenia diplandra | reverse complement strand
ATGCACCACTAGCACAAGTCTGCGCCTGAATTTGCAACCGGCAAGCAAGCAAAGCCGGCAGGACTGATGACTAGCTGACCGCCGCACCACACACCGCCGCACCACACCACCACCAGGCAAGCTCCTATATAGAGAGGCCCCTCCCTCCCCCTGCATGGACAGCCACCGCCTTCTTCAACCCCCTCCGTCTTCCTCCTCTACTTACCTCGTTGCACCCCCAAGAGACTCACTAGGCACACTGCTCAGGAAGGCCCCAGCCCGCTTTTTGCTCTTTTCAGCTACTAGACCCTCCCCACGCATCTGCCCAAGAAACGCCACACCCGTCTCAACCCGACAACCCTCATCACTTCATCAGTGATCAGTGCAGCCTCCTCCCGCCCGCCCGGCCGGACAACCTCACGAATGGCCAACCAGGGAGATCAGCTGGCGCACGCCGACGACCACCAGCAGTACCGCATCGTCGACGCCGCACGCGCGCTGATGCTGCTAGGAGCAGCCGCCGCCGTCTCAACCTCAACCCTGTGCAACTGCAACCCCGACGCTGACGACGTGTGGGTCTTCTTCCTCGGTTTCGTCACCTGGCTTCTTGGTGTCTGCCTCCTTTCCGTGGTGCCATTGGCAGGTCGGTTTCAGAAGCTAATCGTTTGGCCGGGGCTGCCATCGCCAGCGCCGTCGCCGTCCTCAGGCGCTTCTTCATCCCATGGGACTAGTTTTACCATGTTGCACGCATGGGCACTCTCTGGGCGGTGAGCAGGCTACGTTGGCTTGTTTGGATGTCCATTTATTTGTCTAAATCAACATGTGTTAGTTGAAGTGGATTGAGGTGTATTTGTACTAAATTACACTCTAACACATGTGTGGTTTGAGATTGATATATGTGTATCCAACCAAAGCCTTAGTGTGCTTTTATTATAGGTTGGTCAATAATGATATGATATATACGCGTTATTTATTTTTGTTTGCTTCCCTTTTGGTAGTTGTTATTACTGTGCCTCTCCCAGATTGTTCTCTCCTATGTTCGCTGCGTAATACGATGAATACTACTCCCTCCATCCTGAATTGTAAGAATATGATATGAAGCCATGGTTACAGCTGCATATTGAAGCGTCCAAAACAGAAGAGGCACTATTAAGCGCATGCATAGAGATCACTGTCGGCGATGGCCTCAAGGCTAGTTTTTGGCATGATCGATGGCTTAATGGATCAGCACCGAAGGACATAGCGCCACTTTGCTACCTTCTAGCATGGCGCAAGAATCAGACGGTCCAGGCTGCGATGGACCAAAAAAGTTGGATGAAGGGGCTCAGACGTATGACAAACAGTGCACAGCTTAGACAATTTGTTGAGTTGTGGCAGCAATTGAGGGGGCTCCAACTCAGCTCGCAGCCAGACCAAATTAAATGGCTCTTTTCAGCTAATGGCCAATACTCCTCACGTTCGGCATATAGGATTACAAATGGGGAAAAATTTGGAAATCAAAGGTGGAAAATAAATGCAAGTTTTTTTCTATGGCTACTATTGCAAAGGAAGCTTCTAACAGCAGATCGAATCATCAAGCACGGAGGACAGGCGAATCCGGTATGCCAGCTATGTAGGACAAGGAATGAATCGATGACGCACATGGTGGCCAATTGTTCTTACTCCCAGCGAGTATGACAACTAGTACATCATCAAACGGGTCAGCAAAACATTCAGCCACAACAGCCCGTCACCAACTTGAAATCATGGTGGTCTGATCTTCTCAGTACAGGGGCGCCGGATGTGGAGTACATAAATCAAGTGATCACTTACACTACATGGAACATCTGGAAGGAGCGATGTCGCCGAGTCTATGACAACAAAGCGATGCTCGAAACACAACTTGCCACCCTGATTAGGCAGGATGTGGCGATGTTCAAGAACGCCATAGAGACATTCCACAGCTAGCAGGCTAGGTTGCAGTTCAGTTTTATTATGTACATAGTGCTCTTCTGTTTAGTTTGTTTTTCCTCTCTGTCTTCGCAGTTTTTGCTAGGACAAGCTTGTAATTATTTCTCTCCACTTCTATAATGAAAAGGCAGAGCACCTGCTGTTTTCCGTTCAAAAAATATAAATGTGTTAAAATGTTAGCTAATAAGAATTAGAAGATGTATATATCATCAACCGTACTGATCTATCATGCTCCACGATTGACTTGGATTTGTTAATTTCCCAACGTGAACCAAATTTGTCCCTACATCTTTTTAAAAAGAAATAAAAACTTAACGCACTTCATCTTTTCATTGCAGCTTGGATTTCTGAAAGAGTCGGCCCTATTACATCATATTTAGGCCACCAACCCACCATAAGGGATTTAAAATCTTGCAGTCTGGTCACTCTCCAATTTCTATTTGCATGGTCATCGACATAGACTTTTATAATCACACGTTTCTAACGTCTAGCTATCTCAGTGTTTTCACTTGCATATGAAGTGAAAAAATAACAAGAAGAGGAAGTGTTGACTTGATCCCAACACAACCATTTTCTGCTGACGGTTTAGAAGGATTAGAAAATCAGGGCCGGCGCAACCGCGCAATGATATGGTTTAACAATCCAGACAGTAACTGATCTCTACTATGAAAGTGAAAATCATTGAAAGGATGAAGTTGAAAAAGTTCCAGGGGACGTCCCCCCCGCAACCAAGGCGATGTAGATGGAGAGGGCTCTGCCACACCAGTTGTTGATGGCGCGCCGCACGCAACGGCGGTGGCGCTAGCTCAGAAGACTTTGGAGGAGCGGCTATGCCTTCCTCTGGAGATGCCACTCATCCATGGGCCGCCGAGGTTGCGTATCTCCCGGCACTTTTACCGAAAAACCGATCACCGAACCGAACCGAAACTGAACCAAAATCTCTTTTTTTTCGTTTTCGGTTCGCGATCGTTTCTGTTTTTACTCTGTTCGGTTTTCGGCTTTGGGATCGGTTTTTGGCCCAAACCGAACCGAACCACTGAATAAACCGAACATCTGTAAAGCCCAACCCCGAGCCACAACCGCCCACAACCCACCACTTGGGACAGGAGGAAAACAGGCAACCCGCAGCCGAGTCCCTCAACCTCACGCGTCGGGCGTCACCATGACTCACCGCTCATGCACGCGTCTCCTCTCCCCGATTCCCCACTCTCGTCTCTAAGTGGCCGGCGAGGGCACGGGCGACGCGACGCTTTCCGGCGCGAGCTGGAGCGGCATGGCGACAGCGCGCCGGCCGTGAGCACGACGACCTAGAGAGGGAGGTTCGAGGCTCTTCCTTGTTCATCGGTTTTTGGTTAAAACAGAAAAATCCGTATCAAAAACCGAAACCAAAGTTGTCGGTTTTGAGATTTCTAAGAAACTGATCGGTTGTCAAGTCTTTCCAACTGAAATTTTTTCTTACCGAACCAAACCGATTGGTCGGTTTCTACCGAACGCCCGCATCGGGAGTTACGTAGACCTTGAGCCCCTGCAACGACGTTGCATCGAGTGCACGCCTCGCCGGCGCGCCATGCGCGAGGCAGACAACACCAAGCAAATACAGTGTGTTCTCATGCAGAAGCTGGGTTTGGTGGCTCCGAATACCAACGCCGGCTCGAGACAGTGCGCGCATGGTAAAGGCTGCCCCTCATGGTGCCGTTGTCGGACTCGCACATGAGAATTTGGAGCGTCTCCTTGGTACGAGTTTGATCCAAAGGCACGGAACCTAGATATTATTAGGTTGGACCTGGAGAACATCTAGCTCCTCGCACCACTGTTGCGTTGTAGTTTATTTATCGTGTAATCATAACCTCGTGCGAGCCCTGCTGAGGTTGTTTGGTGCGGGTATCGATAACCTTTGGATTACCGTAACTTAACTAACTCAACTCTATTTCTGCTTAACGAAAAATGTTCTAATGCACGATCTCGAAAAACAAAATGACATTGAAAAAGTTGCCCCCCCCACCCCCGCGCCCTTTTCAACACCCCCGGGGGCCCTTTTCAAATTAAAAAAAAAAAAAACAACGAAAATTTGCCCCTTCCAATATCCTTCCAGAATTTACAAGTATCATTGGCTTACTTCGACGTAGGTCAAGTTGATTTCGCGAACAGGGCAGAAGGAAATTCGGCAAGTTCAGTTGCTTTAACCTCGTCTGTCACATCCAAATGAGTGGATCACCATTGTTAACCACCCAAGTGATTATCATGATGCGATTCGTTGGATAAACAAAACTAACAGGTTTTTTTTTTTTGAAATTACACGGTACAACGCAGACGCCACAACACGCACGCACACTCACCCCTATGAACAACACACGTCGCAAAAACCCTACCCCTATGAGCACCTCCGGCGACTGGGCAGCCGGCAGATCCGAGATTCTCGAAGTCACCATAGGCGCCTCGTCGCCGACGGAACGCCGCTACCACTTAACAGGTTACTTCTATAGATCGACAGAGTAGGATATCGTAGGTAAACCTTGTTATAAGCTACAAATTTCACCCATTCAATGGGTTGACAAACTGAATGGGCTCTGCGCTGGCCCAAACTATTTTCTTACATGTGAGTAGCCAAGCCATCGTTTTTTTTTTTTTTCTCTTCCCTAAACTTGTTCTTGGCTATATATATCTTATCAGCTAGTATATATCACTAAGTAAAACCTTTTATATGGCCTTTATATTCTATATATACCTACGATGACAAACTTGGTAATTCTAGAAAAGTTTATGTTTTGCTTATTGTGGTGACGATTTACTATCATGCAAATTTGAAATTCCAAGAATTGCGGCAAACAGTGAGAAAAAGCCAACTAACTAAATACCAAAGAACATAGTATCTTGATTGTTTTTTGAATTTTGAATTAATTTAACTTTGAAATAGAGTTTTGCTCCTTTTTTTGTTTTGTGTATCAAATTTTAAACTGAAATGTGAGAGTATGATCATTACTGGAAACTCGAATTCTTCTGTGTGCAAAAACACAAAGAAAAAATGCAAGTACTTTTAGAAAAATACTTCTATGAAAAAATACTTTTTGACGATGTACGCACAGAAAAAAATACACACAAAAACAGAAAAATTCAATTCAATTTTTCTGTGTCTTGACCGTTAGAAATATTTTTTTGGTATAGTACTTGATAAAAAATTCTATGAAAATTTGAATTTGTTTGTGAGATATGCTCCACACTAGGACCAAATTGGAAATGCTGTGGAATCAAGCAACTCTATAGAAGGCCATTTAATGAAATTCGAAGATCAAGCGTACTTTATGTACGTTCAGCCGTAAGTGAGACATATTCCTTGCTTTCAAAATACAGTGTTTTAGAAGAGCAGCAAGTTATCCCGCGACTCCAACCCTAGCCCCCGGCCGCCTCCACCCCGCCGCCCCGGCGGTGCGGGCCGCCGCCAGCCCGGCGTCGGCGCCCGCCCCTACCTCCCCTGGCCGACCGGATCCACCAGCCCCGTGCCTCCTCTCCATGGATCCGTCGGAGCTGCACCTTCCCCAAGCCTCCTCGCCATGAATCGCCGGCGCCGCCCAAGACCGCCGCCGCCGCCGGCGGGTTGATGGCGATCCTCGCCGCCGCCTCATCCGGATCCGCCTGCCCTCGACCGGGATCCACCTCCTCTCGCCTCTTCTCGTGCGAAGGCGGAGGTTGGGACGCAGCGAGGCCGCGTCGGGCATCGCGAGGGGCCGGCGCCGCCCACACCCACGGATCCGGCTGACACCGCCCATCCCCCCCACGCCTTCGCAAGGAGCCCCGGGAAGTGGCCTCCACCGCCAACAGCCCGTGGCCGCCATGGCTCCCGCCGTGTCGTTGAAGGCTGGCCGCCGCGGGAGCCGGACCCGATGTTGCGAAGCCTCCCTCCTCTCTGCGGTTGGAGACCCATGGTGGAGATGGTGATGCGGCCGGCCGGGGCTCGCCTCTCGCGCGGACGCCGCGCCATTCTTCCTCCATGGGCGGATCGGGGCGTGCGTTGGAGCGATATTGTCGAGGGCGCTCGATAGCGGCGGCGATGGGGGGGCATGATGCAGGACCTCCCCTACCTCCACACGGCTCGTCGGGCACTCTCCCGACCTCGGCGCGGGCGCCGCATCCGTGTGGGCATTCCGGCCAGTCGATTCCGCCCGAGGCGTCGAATTGGCGAGGAGTGTCGAGGCCCGGCGCGGGCGCGTTGCCCGGTGTCGGGGGGCAGGGTTTGGCTGCTTATAGCGTCAGGCCGCGTCGTCGTCGCCGCCGCGCGCCGCCCGGAGGGTGAGAGCCGCCGCGGCTGCGAAGCGCTACCGCGCTCCGGTGGGCCTCGAACGCAAGTGGGGCGCAACGAGCTACGGGCGCCCAATGCCGCCATTGGGCGAATCCGTCCACCGGCGGCGGGGCCCGAGGCGCGAGGGCGGCTGCCGGACGCCGGCGGTTGGCGGCGTGTGCTCTCCAGCACCACGAGAAGTCGGTGCGGCGTCCGCGACCGTTGCTGCGTCGGGGTGATCCGCGGCGCTTCGTCGGACGCCTTCCGTTGTCTCGGTGCCGACCACGGTGTCGCGCAATGTCGAGACCACTGATGCGTTACTGCGCTGCCATGGCCTCCACCACCGTGCCAAAGGTCGTGCGGGTGACCGAGAGCTACGCCATCGGCCGGCGAAGGGTGGCGGCTCGACTCACGCCGCCATCCTACCTGCCCCCATGATGACCTGAGCTCGGACGGTAGGGGCGGGTGGGCACCGACACGATTCGACATCGGCGGTGGCGTAGAAGTTCGCTGCGGTGGAGGTCGACATCGCTGCTACACGCCACTCTGCGGCGCTTGAGCCTCACGTCTTTGGTGCGTTGCGTGGCGGAGGAGCCTCGGCACGGGTGGACCCTATGTTGGAGGAGCTAGCCGCCGCTCGCCATGTTAACCCCGAGCACCGGTGGCGGGATCCTAGCCTCCACACCGGTCGAGTCTTTGGAGGTAGAAGCGTCGCCGAGGTCACACTCCCCGGCTGAGGCTTCCCCGAGACGGGCCAAGGTATGGATGTTGAGTCTGCAGGGACTTGGCCACACCCCGGAGGAGGAGGTGGACGGCTAAGGAGCAGGGGGGATGCCGATGAATGCACCGGAGACAGAGGACAACAGTGCTTGTGCATCCTTCGCAAGATGATGTTCAAGAAGGTCCCCGAGCCGCTGCTACCAAGGCCGGCCGCATCCCCAAATTGTTGAGAAGCAACCCAGCAGATCGAGGACCGACGATGAAGGCCACTAGCTCCCACACGATCTAGCCTGCGCTCGGGCCGCCGTCCTTCCTCTCGTGCGGGTGGCGCAGCGTGCCCGGCTCAAGCTTGCGCGTGAGCTGGACTTCATCAATGGCGGTCGGCGCCGGACATTGCAATCACAAACTACGTTGACAAATTTTTGGACAGGGACCTCACCGGAGAAGGCGGTCAATGCATTAAGGGCTGCAAATGAGCTTGATGACATGGAGCTTTGCAGGGCGGCCGGGCTGCAATTGCGGGCGGAGGCGGGGACGTACATGGTGGAGTCTCCATGACGGTGCAGCTAGATGATGCTCTACGGTTGTTTCTAGAGTGTGAGTAGTAAATTTAGTATCCCTCCCCCAGTTTGACATCATTCAATGCGGGAAGTTGTTTATGCCGCTTGCGCTTTGTAATTCTCTACTCTTCTACTTATTAATATATGCCGGGCTTGCCTGCTGCGTTTCAAAAAAAAAAAACAAAAATACAGTGTTTTAGTTTTATCTTAAATGGAGTTTCTCTAAAATTGACCAAGTTTATGTGTTTCCGCAAGGATGTATGACAGCAGCTGCTGCCTACTGCGTATGTTTCAACTGATCCGTGCTGCTGCTGCTATTACTCACCAGCTTAGCCGATCAGGTTAGCACATGCAACTGTAAAATTACATGCATGAATCTCTTCTTTAGTTTTATTTTATTATAAATTATTACAATACATCCTTATGTGACTACATACTCCTACATTGTTGGAGGCAAGTTAATTAGGTACTCACGTTTTGATGAAAGAAGAAATTTGACAAGAATATTTTGGAAGCTCCATATATTAAATGTAATTAGTATTTTCCTTCAAAATAAAAATAAATGGAAACACAAAATTTAAACACTTTTTTTACGTACATGCATTGTGTCATGACCCAGAATTGGGCCAGCCTGGGAAGGGGTAAAAGGGCCGGAAGCGTCCGCCGCCGCCCACGAGGGGGCCAGGGCGCGCGCGCGGGGGCGGGGCCCCGCCTGCCGCCGCCGCCGCCTTCCTCCTCCTCTCCGCGTCCAACTCTGCTTCTGTCTTCAAGTTAGGATTATCTTATGATTTTTGGTGTGTAAAAGAGAATATTCCAATCTATAAGGAAGGCTCTTATTAGGAAATAAATAAATATTGCTTGTAAAAGGTATTCCAATGGTATAAGGAAACCTTATAGAGAGATTGCTTAGATTACAAGTCCCACTAGCCGGGCTATATAAGCGAGAGGCATGTAATCTCTTTGGGGATAAGCAAGCAATAAAAATAGTTCGTATCTATCTCGCTCTCCCGCTCTCTCCACCGCTGCCCCTCCCAAGGCCAAGGCCATGCCGCCACGCCCGCCCGCGCCACGCCACCGCCGCCGCCGCCGCCCGCCAGCGCCCCCCTCCCCTCCTCCTCCCGCGGCTCCCTCCGCTCCTTGCTGCTGCCCGTGCCGCCGCCGGTCGCCGCAGACGCGTCGGAAACTGTAGCCCCCACGCCTCCTTCTCCGCCTCAACGGTCGACGATCGGGTGTCGGTTCCGCCCAATCTAGCCGGACTCGACACATTGGTAATGTTTTTAGAAAATTTATTATACAATAATACAAACATTTATTTTAAAGATGATGAAAAATTTAAATGCAACAAACAAAGTATCGTCCACTAACCATAGCCATATTATAGTGTGCGCATCCAAAAGAGACCGCTAACATGCAGCCGTGCATAGCTGAGAGCAACACTATAACCAAAAATGGGCTAGCGTCTTTTTAATTAAGACCAGCTAAGCAAATTTGTTGCATGTTGAATACAGCCAACTTCCAGCTCATATATCTCATCATACTGTTCGAGCCAATTTAATTAATTTATTAATTATTTTTAGTACTCACGCGTTGCGCTTTGGAAGCACTCCAGAGGGAAAGATAGAGAAATTGAAACAGCTTTGACTGGCACATGGACGATCGAAGGCAAGAATTAGAAACATATGATCATCATATACTATTTGAGAAACCTGAGCACATGGACGAAGGCAGGAATTAATTAGAAAGATACAGTACTCACGCATTTTCTAAGTGCTATAGTTTTTTTTTAAAACTCGAGAAAATAATAATCCATATGTCGAAACATCTAGTCTAATTCATTTTTTCATGCACCATCTTAATTAACTCGCTAAGTTGCTGATAAGTTACGTGAAGATAATTTATTGAAGATAAAGGGAAACAAAAAATTCAAACCACATGTGTGAAATAAAATAAATAGAAAATACAGAAAAAATAAAGATGTTGCACATATATATATACACACATATGGGACAAATAAAATTTACATGGACATATTGAAACAATTAAATTAATCATAGAGGAAAATTTTAATTTATGGTATAACTAAAAACATAGTGATCTCTATGGAAAGACCATGGGGCGATCTGCACACACTTTTTAACATATGATATATTTATTTATCACCATAACCACACACACAAAAGCTATATACTCTCTAATATTATTATTCACTTTGTCTCAAAGTAAGTGACATTTTTTAGACATCTTGTTTGACCGTTTTTTTTATTTAAAAATTATTTAAATTATAAAATAGTAAATCATTATTATTGTGTCTCTAATGATAAAAATAGTCACAACAAAATAGATAATATTTGTACAATATTAGTTATTTTGGACAGAGTGAGCATAGTACAGAAAACCACTACTTATATAATCACAAAAAATAATTCTCCAAAGAAACAAAAATAATAAAAAACATCAATTATTGAAAGGAAACATAGTGACATATATAAGGTATCAATTAAATAGCTAGAAAATTTTGTAGAGAATGAAAGGAAACAAAACTGCTGCGAGCGCAAAAGAATAGTACACATGACTACGTGTACTACAACAACATTAACTCGCCATATAAACAGTCAATCGTCCTTTATCTGCACAGTAAAAAAACCGAGGTCGAGCTATACATGACATGCATACACTGCATGTACTTAGATATATATATATACGCATACGTACGTACGCATCACCTGTAGGTGTAGCCTTGTAGGAGGACATACAGATCGATCACCGAGGCTCATCAGCAGCGAGCCCAGGCTCATCACCTGCCAGTACTGGCGGCGTCACCGTCGTGATGCCACCGCCGATAATCCCACCTCCATGGTTGGTCACGGCGATGAGCTCGGAGAGCGCCCTGAGGAGCTCGACCCTCGCCCTGAGGCGCACGATGTAGTCGGCCGTACGGAGTAGCAGGCGCTCGGCAGACATCGCCGCCGCGGCGCCAGGCACCAGCCGCCGCAGCTCCCGGACCTTCCGCCGCAGCGCCGTTTCCACCGCACGCCGCCGCCGGCGGCTTCCGTGGCACGCCGGCGAGCGACGACGCCTCCTCCCTCCATCTCCATGTGTCTGGCAAGGCGAAGATCGATCGATCGATCGTACGTGGGGGTGAGGGTGAGCTGGTGGCATAAATAGAGCCGTGACTCCTTGGGAGGGCCCTTTCGGGGAGACAAATATTTTTTAGTAGGGGCTGGACGCAAACGCAGCGGGGTGAGCTGTGTGGGTTGTCGCATGGCGTGGGGCCCGCGCGTGGACGCTACCGGCTTTGTCCTGCACACGTGTCTGACAGCTCCCTGATCGCCCCAGGACCGGGGAATTTAGTGCAGGATCTTTTTATTCCCGTCTTGACCTTCCCTCGCCATCGCCGATCTTTTCTGTGTTTGGATATTCGCCGGAGTCGATGGAAGGTCCCACAAATGTTGGTGCTTAGCAAGATCCTGTTGATTTCAACCGTCGTCATGAGCCGTGATAGGAAACCATCGAGGTCCGTTCAGGTCAATTCAGTGTCAAACCAGTGATCCGACTATATGGAACATATATATGGATAATAACGGAGTATGTCCGAGAGTGTAATGTTGGGCTGTTAACCATGGATGGAGGCATTGTTTCGATGGCTATCACAATTTGCATCGATAGGTAGTGTATATGCATTCGATGCACAATGTAGGCTTTGTTTGATACAACTTTTAATCTCTTGATAACCAAAATAAGCTGAAACCAATAGCTAAACTGTTTGCTTTTCTGTGGCTATGACGTACTTCCGTTTGTAAAAAAAAAAACACAGAATCAATGCCAAACCAACTTATTTTGATATGTTTTTCTTCATTTGTGTAACTTATCGGAGAAGTACTTTTTTGTCCACTCTACCAAGCATAAAGATTTTGATATGGTTTAGCGGCGGTACTGCGTCGAGGTTTAGCCTTCAGGTCTGAGCACACGGGATCCGGCAGGTGCCGATGGAAACAACACATCTCTCCAACGCGTCACTAGATGGTCTTTTCGATTTTGTGACGCGTAAAGATTCAGTTTCTAGTTTAGAATGGTTTATATGTTTTGCCCCCTCTCTTCTTATTAAATCACTTGTTACATCGATCAGCAAAGCCTACGTGACAGGGTAATTAATATACATAGAAATTATGATAGTTTACGTATTTACGTCATGTACCTAGCTCATCGATGAAGTGTAAAGGATTGGTTCGGCATAAAATTAATGCATCACTGGCCGATAGACCTTGTTTGTGCCCCATCATGCAAATTGTTTGTGGCGGCGGCGCACCGTACTATGGCTATAGATTTCCAACGGGCGGCCCGGCCGGGCTCGCCCGGCGTCTTGCCGGGCTCGGGCTGGCCCTCGCCGGGCCTCTCGCCACGGGCTTCACCGGCTGTGCCTCACCGGGCCACGGGCCTCGAGGTCAGCCCGAGGCACGCCCTACGGCCGCGAAACGTGCCGGGCCGCCCCGCCACCAAGGCCGCGTCGAAGAGATCGAGCACCGGCGCCTCGCCCGTCGCCCGCGCGCTCGCCAGCGCCGCCCGCGTGCTCGCCCGAGGAAGGGGAAGAGGAGGAGCGGCGGCACGGCGTGGGGAAGCGGAGGGCGGGCGGCGTGTGATGGCGATCTTCTTTGAACGCGAGTGGAATTAGGTTAGGGGGTCGCGGTGGGCTGGGCCAAAACTGTATTTGCCGGTGGCCGGGCGGTCAGTGGCGTTTTTTAACCCCAGACATAGCCCATAGCAGCCCACGCATTATCACCACGGGCGGGCCGTGCTTCGAGGCCGTGCGGGTCGGCCTAAGCACGCCCTACGGGCCTCACTGGCCCGGCCGGCCGGGCTGCTCGCGGGCTCGGGCCTTATGGGTCAGGCCAAAAGGCGTGCCTCGGGCCGGGCCCGGGCCACGGGCCATATGGAAATCTATAACTATGGCCGGTGGGTTGCGGATGCATGGCTTCCGCGACAAACACACCCCTTTGTCCGCGCTTACGAAAGCCGGCGGATGCAAGATTGGTGAATCTTGCGAGAAGACCACGAGTTATTTTAATCGAGGCCGCATCGACTCGGAAGAATGGTCATGCTCGCGTGCACGACACCTCTCTCTGCGGCGGCGGCGGCGACTCGCGTGGATCGGAGACGACGACAAAGCGTTAAGCGCGACGCGAGTCGAGGTCGATCGATCGTTCGGCTTGTGTGTGTACGGCCGGTTGATTTGGCACGACGACGACGTTGGGTTTGCCGCCTAGCTTTCTCGCCACGCATGTGGTCGGGCCCGTGGCGTCGCCGCGGCGCGCCTCCGGTACCGCAACGGACGGGACGGACAAGAGACGCACATGCCCGCACATGCGCGCGCTCGCTGCTACCTACTACTTCCAGCGCGCGGCGGCTACGACGACGGCCGGCGACCGCTTCGGCGCCCAGGCCCCTTTGTTGCTCGGCGCCTAGGCCCCTTTGCCGGATCGCGGGCATCAAGTCCTTGATGCAATGCAAGGGTTTTGGTTGTTCATACTTTTTGACCGATCGATCGCAGTGTCCGTGTTAATCATCAATTAGCACATCGTTGCATTGCACTAGGCGACTAGCTTTGTTGTGACGACAAATGCTGGGATTCTGGGGTTAATTATCCATACCCGCCCCATCCGTTCTACGAGCCTACTAAGCTACACCCAAGGAACGAAGAACAACCATAAGTATGCCAACAAAAATGTCAAGGCTATGTCTTTCTTTAGCCTTTCTTTAGATATTCCATCCATTCCAAATTGTAGTTCACTTTTGCTTTTCTAGATCCATTGCTTACTATGTATCTAGTAATAGTGTATAGCTAGATGCATAGCAAAATCAATGTATCTGGAAAAGCCAAAGTGAACTACAATTTAGAACGTGGGGTAATAATAAAAAAAAACCATCCGGCTTCATTCTCAAAGAAGAGAAATCATATCATATTATTACCCCAATAAAGGGCTTGTGTTCAAAATTCTCATCCGTGAAAAGTTTATGTAGAGTTGTAGACTATCTATTTGTCATTATACTCCAAAATTAACCATGGACCATCTAGTTACATGGACACGGATGATTTGGGTCTTCTTTGGTTGGGCTTTTCAATCTATGTACCTTGTCATATTTATAAATAAAAGTCAGCAGGGGAAAACCCCCTCCTGTTTTTTGTTGGGGGCCGCCAAAATGGGTCCCCAAGAAGAGGCGATATCAACCCCGCCAAGGGGCCCATGAAGGTGGTCCGATCCACGAGCCACGCCAAGCACCCAGCCGGGGGGCCCCAAGGGCAGCTAGATCGAGTCTCGGCGAGCACTCCGCCGCCCAAGCCCGACACACACAGGCGCCTCGAGGCGAATGGAAGCTCCCGAGCCTCTCCCCCCTTTCCTTCGCCGCGGGAAGGAAAGGCCATGGGCCTCGGATGCCACGACTAGGATTCAAAGGCATGGCAACCCCGCGTCAAAGCCCCGTCAAGGCCTAGTATGTTGTCGCCCACGAATCCCGCCGCCGCCCCGCACGACTCTCTTGTCACATCAAACTAACACCGCCCTGCCTGTCAGAACCGTGGACTATCATACCGTGCATCATTACACCATCATCCCAGCAGTAGTGTCGGGCCGGTCGGACCATGACACGCCCCGTCAAGGGCCCATACCGGCGACCTCGGGAAGGCATCAAGAGATCGACTCAACGGGCCATCAAGGGTGCTATAGCAGGCCTCGGTGGGACGAAACGACCTCGACAGCCCACCACCGACATAAGCCTCGGAAGCAAGGCAGGCTTCTCCAAGACTCCAACAACCCACTCCAGGACAAGAGGTCATCATGATTTGCCCCTACGAAGCGCGTGGGCCGGTGACAGACGAACTGAGCATGACGCACCACAGCACCAAAGTCAATACCAGCGTGTAACGGGTCCCTTCCCTTCGATTATAAAAGGGGAGAGCCCGACTCCTTTAGAGAGGCTTTTCTTTTCGGCTGCTTCCCCAAGAGAGGATTTTTTCCTTCTCTTCCTCTTTTCTCCTCCCTCACGGGGGAACTCTGTCTCTGTTCTTCTTCCACCTTCCACTCTTTAGAGACTTGGAGCCAAGACTTCTCTCTCGAGCTTGTATCCCTTACTACGAGCACCCCATGCCGGGATAACACGAGGAGACTACAACTGGCGGACGTAGGGCACCCGTGCCTGAACTACGATAAACCCATATGTCACCCACTCTTTCACTTTTCCTTGTGTCCTCCCCGCACAACCACCCGGAAGTAGGGGCACGCGACACTTTCACTAGTCGGTCTCTTTGGACCCCCCAGGTTCTCAGAACACCAACATGTTTGCCTCAAAATCTACGTACTTTGGTTTCCAAAGAGACAAGCTCTTCCCTTCGGAGCTGCCCCATGATGACTCACCGGCGCCTCGCTTCACTGGCGTATCACAAGTGCATGAGTTTTGCTGCGCTGCCACTGCGACCTTTGTGTTGAACTTGAGGAGAACACCCATTTACACGCTTCCAAACCTTACGCATCGAACAGCCAATTGTCACGGATCACTATGGTGGCATGAAACTTGTCTTTGTACGAGAACAAAAGCATCCTAGCACGGTCTCACACCTTCGACCGAAGCTCCGGGCGGGGGGGGGGGCAGATGGCAAGGCTGGCAACATCCTTACCCTCCCTTTTCCGATCGGCGGCATGCGAGCCTAGGCGGATTTGAGAGGAAGAAGAAGCGGAGCCCGCTCAACAATTTTACCGATGCCATTGTTGTTCAAACAAACGGCTTTCGGCTTTTCTCACAACAGCCCACAACCCACTACAATAACTTTTCCACAACCCTCAGCTCACAACTAACTTTCTAGGAGCCATAGCTCAACCAAACCGGGGCCTTAAATCATATATTACATCATATGAGGTGAGAGGAAAAAAAAAACTACTTTTATATAACTTTTATTTTGAGAACTAGGCAAACATCTTGGAAAAGATAGGAAAATATGTCTTACAATTTGATCTAAGTTTGCAAATTAACGCCATCTCCAAATATATCTAATGTGCCAAACTAATTTTGTGTATTTGGCTAATGTACACGTGTGAAATTTTGTACCATGAAATTGTTTTGGGACGGCTACGACAGTGGAAGAAATTGAAGTGTCATCTTAAAAAGATCATGAGGACATTCGAACAAAACATCTCAATGTGTACTACCATAGAGTGGGTGTGGGTGTGGGTAAGACCAAAGACACGCATAATCATTATTGACATATATATCTGGTTATATTAAGAGGAAGGCCGTACAAGTGTAGATCACATTTTTGCAAGCAAAGAGAGAAGCTTTATTACCTAGGCATCGGTAAATTACAATCAACACGATGGAAGGGCAAAGCACACACAGGTATTTGTCCAAGCCAAACTGCAGTATGTTTACAATGTCTAGCTAAACAAGCTAAGGCATTTGCTACTTGATTGCACTCTCTTTTACTTGAGAACACTTCCAGTCAATCATCAACTGAGTGTAGATCACATTGTAGATCACATTACCTAGTTGAAAATTGAAAAGAAAACATGCAATTAATAAAGTTGATGCGTGTTGCGTGGGATGCTGATATATATAGCTCAAAACCATGGGAGCACTTTACTTTCTTATCTTATGTTTTAGGTGTTTATCAATCATTTTATAAATTCTAAAAAATAATTGGTTATGATTTGTTTGTGGGGCCAAGAATTGGAGTATATATGGAGCAATTGTACCGAGGGGTGTGTTTAGATCCCAAAATTTGGGTGCAAAATTCTCAGTGAGCGATCACATCGCATTAATCAGTAGCACGTTTCGTTTGTTAGTGGTAAATATTATCCTACCATGACGTAACTAGGATCAAAAAGAATCGCCTCTCGCAATGTACATCTAAACTGTGCAATTAGTTTTTTAATTACCTAAATTTTATAGTGGCCGGCAAGCATTTTTTTGTGCATTAAATATTTCGATGTGATGGGATGTGATGGGAATTTTGGAAACTTTTGGTTTTTTGGTTGATGTGACTAGGAACTAAACACACCCGAGGATGACATAATTTGTTTGCAGGCTAATTGCTGAGGTTGAGGAGAGAGGAGGACATAATTTGTTTGCAGACTGAGGTTGAGGAGAGAGAAGAGATAGAGGACAAACGAGCTGTAAAGTTACTTAGATAACAAGTAAGAAACTTTATGAGACAAGTGGATCTTGTATATTATTATTAATGAAGAACTAGCTACTATATATATATAGACGGATTGAGATATTTCCTAATTAATCATGGGAGAGAGAGACTACAAATATCTTTACAGCAATTAGCCTTGTTCTGAGAAGAGCAACCGTATTTGTTGGCCTTAAAAGTTTTTGTTTGTTGAGATTATTCCAGCAACCACGGCGAGCGAGCACAAGGTCCACACCATGCCATGCATAGTTTATTTTTTTCTCGGCCCTTATGTTGCCTTGTATGGTGTGTACCACGTCTCCCAGCTCAGACGCGAGATGTGGACAAATTGAAGGAAGCTTGTATGTCAGGCGGCATATGTAGCCATATAAGACATGTAAGCCGCATGCATGGTCGATCGTGTTGGAAAAAGCTATAACTGCAATGGCCCAATGCCCGTTAATTATATTCTCCCCTGTACAATGCTGCGAGCCTGCGATCGGGCCACTCTTAACCAACCTTTTGTCACAGTATATACCAATAAATAAGATGTCTCTCTTTCTTTCAAAAAAAAAAAAAAAAAAAAAAAAAGATACAAGATACGTCTCATCCGAAGAGCCTAACGTTTCTAGAGTAGAAGATTAGTAGCTAGCCTACGTGCCCCATGACAAAAGTCCTCACTGACTGATTGGTCTACTTCATATATATTCCCTCACACTCTCACATCACAGAACGGTTCCCATCATTTGCACATGCATGTTTGTGGGTGCGCACGCTCGCATGAACACACATGATCATCTCTGTGTTGCATGGCATGTGGTGTGTACAACACTAACACCTTCTCCCTAAGTGCAGCTCAATAATATATGACATTTGTATCTCATCTTAGACATGGTGAAAAAAAAAAAAATTCGACCACTTTTGACCACTTTAGAGGGCTCAGTCTGGCTGAAGTCAAGTACTAAAACTTTAGACCACTTTAGCTCCCTTGTGTTTAAAGTTTTTATGAGATTGGCTAAACTTTAGGCAACATTTCCCTTGTTTGGAGTCTAAAGTGATTTAAATTTGATAGCTAATAAAACTTTAGACTTATGAAATCCAAACAAGAGCCTAATGCTCAGAAGCAGTTGACCTGATAAACCAACAACTAATGAAGAACGGCTTTTGCACGATAAAATGTATTTATCCAATTTTGCTTTGACAAAAAACAGAAGTACCGGATCCGGAATGGATGAAACATGTGTGTAATGTGAGAGAAATCTGCAACCAGGGCTGTAGCAGGGTACCAAACAAAATTTTATTTTTTGTTTTTGTTTTTGTAAATTGTTATCAGTGACGTGTGTTGACTGGATGAATCACTGATAAGGTGTTATTAGTGACATGTGTTGGCTTGACACGTCATTGCTAAGCTATCATTAGTGACGCGTATTGTCTGGATATGTCACTGCTGAGGGTATTCAGTGACGCGTGTAAATAATATGTGTAACTAATGTCTTCTTATCAGTGACGCGTTTTTTTGATGTGCCCAGTGACGCAAAACAGTGACGCGTTGAGAAGTGTCACTGATAGCGTTTTCGGCATTGTGGGAATTTCACAAATTTTGGAGTTGCATATGGGCGGCAAAATGCAAACCGAAACCGGATTAGGTACCGGAATCTCTGCTTGCTGGTGTTCAGAAAACACTTGGGTCTAGTTGTGCGCTAGCTCTAATAAACCAGTTGATCATCATTTGTGCATATAGTGCTGCACTGCTCAACCGCATATGCAGAGCTACACACACAACAGACTCCAGCTGCACTCTCGCTCGCATAGTGTGTTATTACGGCTCTGTACCAGACACACAGGTACGATCGCTTGTCTTGACCTGTAACCAACACAGTTGGCATGCATGTTAGTTTCCAGCACAATGCGCAAGTGCACATGCATTGCCGTTTGATTCATCGACGATCCGTCGTGTCGACCGTTGCACCATCATCATCCTCACGAGGGATCATGCGTGCTTGTGTTGTGTGCACGCTCGTTCGGACGTGTATTCCTTCCCGTAGTCCTGTTCAGTTTATAAGAATAAGAATTTATATATTTTTGTTGAAAAATTACTCTATCCGTCTCTTTAATTAGACCTCCAAATATAGTCACTTTATTTCGGATCTCTCACTGTTAGTCGAAGATGGAGAGCGAGGATGACTCTAAAGAGTGCGCCAAGATAATGCAGTTTAGTGCCTGTCTGATTTTTTTTTTAAAAAAATAGCTATCTAATAGTTAGAGCATCTCCAAGAGACTCTTGTTTATAAAGGAAAGATTTTATTAATTCATACACTGAGCTGATACAATATAAGTAATTTCACTTATAGTTTGTGCCTAAACATAAAGCTCAGGTGAAAGAGTCCGACACTAATGGCAATCAATTATAAAACTAGACCTCCACCTATATGTTTAAAAATAAAAACATGGCAACCACTTGCATCAATTATCGTGATGTCATTAACCCTAAAGCCTGTGCAAAGGTGGTGTAGGATTAGAAGGTGAACGTGGTGATCTTCAATCGTCCACCGTCTTCCACATGCGTAGTATTTGCACAAGAAGAAAGTCTACTATATATGGTTGTTTTATTTCTACAAATACGGTGGTGGCCCTCAAATTGTCCAGGACACTGATTGATGCAGGGACACCTGTGCTCATACAACGAACTCCAGCTGCACTCCACAAGCTAGCTGGGGACCGGGCACGTCTACGTTGGCCCAGACTGCACAGGGGCACGACAACATTGGCCGTTGCTCCGTGCGTCCATCATTACGCCGGCCACCCCACCGATGCGCCAGGAGATCGTGCGCATGTGCTCGTGTACATCGGAGCCAACAAACAAATCATCTCCCTCAGTTCTAAATAAGTCGATCTATTGCAAAAGTCTAGTGGTTCAAATCCCGGGTGCTGTATATTTTTTAGATTTTTTTGGACTTTACTGGGCGTTATGCGTTAAGTGGTAAGCAATGTTCTCGCCGACAACGAACCACAGGCGTCAATGGTGACTTTGAGAATCTCCAGATCTGTCGGGTGTTCGGTCCTTGGATGCTCATAGGGGTAGCCCGGTAGGGTTTGGGAATGTGTGTCCACAGGGGTGAGTGTGCGTGCGTGTTGTAAGCGTCTGCGTTGTACTGTGTAATTCTCAAAAATAAGAGTTTCTATTTTTTTCTCACTTTTCTTATTGTTCAACCGACGTTTTTATTGTTTCGGTAGTGCTTTGGCGCTCGGATGTCCGATAGAAAACACACCAGCCCGCACTTGTACGTTGTGCTACCTCCTAGGAAACGAAAACAAAAGAAGAAAAGAACGCTAGTGCCGTTCTTACTCCGCTCCACGCTCAAGGGATGCGCCCCAACCCACACGCGCAGGGGATCCGCTCGCTCACAGCCTCGTCGCTCCATACCACAGCTCCACCACCAGCTCGGCCCAATAGCCCGCCCACCAACCAAAACAACAGAATGAGGCTAATGCAACATCGAAAGCACAACTAATGAAACGACACAAAAATTCTCCTGCAACAACGAAAAAAACCCTGCTTCAACAAATGAAAAAAAGATATTTCAAACATCGAAAGAACATCTAGTGCAACAACACAAAAACTCTGATGCAATGCTTCAACACGCGAAAAAAAAAAAAAAAACTATTTCAACATCAAAACAACATCTAATATAACATCGAAAAAGAGTCCGCTACAACAACAAAAAAAAACCATTGCAAACATTCCAAATCATCTGTTGCAACATTAAAAAGAATCATTCCAAACACGACAAGATCTGACCCGAGACCTGGCTGGAACCCTAGCCATCTCCGTATTCGTTAGATCCAAACCTAGAGAAGGAGGAGGAGGACGAGGAGAAAGGTAGAGGAAAGCTCTGTCTAGAGGGAGAAGGAGGATGAGGGAGGAAGATGGTGAGATCCAGACGAGGACACCACCTACCTCGCCGGAAGCCGCCGCCGTTGCCCTATGGAGGTCGCAAAGCGCCCTATGGAGGTCGCAAAGCGAGGGAGAGAACAGGGGAGGGAGCATGAGCTATTCACCAGAAGCCGACGCCGTCGCCCAACTCCGTTGGCATGCATGCAGGTCGTGGAGGTGACAGAGGCGGAGGGAGGGAGCGAGGAAAGGATAGGTGGAAGGGAGGGAGGGGCAGCTCACCGGTCGTCGCAACGTGGAGGGCGTGCAGCGGAGAGAGGCACACGGGTGGTGCGGGATGAGCAGCGGCGAGCAGGCACATCGGCGCGGGCAGCGGGAATGATTGGGGAGAGCAGCAAGGCGAGAGAAAAAAATAAAGATAAGCTGTCGTGTACATGAGTGGGCCACACGTTGTTCGGGATCCACCATGTGTTCGTAGGATGACCAAAAGGTAGCATTACCGTTTTTGTTTTGGTTCAGACGAATGCTCCTTCCCTTTATAATCCATATTGTCACCGTTGCATCTAAATCTTGTCTGGTAAGTGTCGCTTGAAAATAATCAATATTTCAGACCTGAAATTTAGCAAGTCCTATTTTTCCTACCAGATGCATAAATATACTTAGTTTTTAGATATATATTATATAGCTATACATACGAGAAAAAGTCAAAACAACTTATATAATTTATAGAAGGACAATATGCCTCTAAATCCTGCGCGTATGGTTTTTTTTTTTTCTTTTTAAGGCTGCGCGTGTGGTTGGGCTGGGAACCAAGCACGACGAGAGCTGTCTTGGGCCTCTCAGGAGTTACGAGCAACTCCACGTACGTGCTTGTTCTCTAAAGGTGAAAGATGATCGTATCATATTTAAAAAAATCTATTGAATGATTGAAGTTAAGCTTTGGAACATGTTTTTAGAGTAAATTATTGAAAACTCGTGAAGGTGGTCTAAATTATTTCTCCCAATACTTATTTAAGTTGGAAAACACTATTTTTTTTAGAAATTGTTAGATACTTTTGAAGACGATCTTGAACAGAATCCCTACACTCCATATCTAGATAGTGGACAAGAAAACAACCTCATGTAGACTATCTACTTGGTCTCCTAGATTTGAGGGCTACCCAAATCATCCCTTCTGCTGCCCATCCTGACAGGTCAAGTAGGAGGCTCCTCTCCATTTATGTGTCAGACTTGGCAAAGGCTCTAGATCCTCGCACACTGTCGTTCCCTCCCTATTGGATCCTCTCCGTGTAACGTGTCTTCCCCGTCTAACACCTCCTCACAGGCTACCTAGTAGATCTCCTCTACGTGTGACCTGCCCTCAACTCTTGACGCGTGCGAGAGGTTTGGCCCGGCAGCTCCACGGCTCTTCTCCACCAGTACGAGGTCCTTGGACACTCCTTTGGCTCTCCAACATTATCGGCCGTCGGCTATTCCTCCCTACTCCTGAGCTCGATCGTCCCGGTGACCCACGAATTCCTAGCCGCCGCCTCCGGGCAATCGATTCCGCACACCTCCCGGCGACCCTCGCTCCTCCTAGTTTTGTGTCCAACTAAACCTATGCTATGCACGTAGCTTAATTGAAGAGAGAGAGAGAGGGAGAGAGAAGGGGAGCTCAGTTGGGAAAAGAGGGCACCTACCTAAAAAGAAAAGTGGAGGGCCTATCCCTCTCCCTCTCTACTAGATATGCTTTTAGCTAAGTATGAGAATATAAATACGTTATATTGTTTCAAAAACATAAATACGTTACAATGTACATATTGTTTGTACTCACTCTCCTGCCTAGACTAAGAAGATATTAGTCTCAACCAATCTTATCTTACCAAAACAATCAAATCCTTGCCACATACGTAAGCTCACATTCACTACTACATGTTTTTTACACTAGAGGTGGCTGGTATGCCTCTATAAAGATCGTTATCCTGGCTGCCTCTAGTTTTTCGCCCCTGCAAATAGATCAGGATGGCACATCTATATAGGAGCAGTTGATATGCAAATAAGTTATAGAGGCAACTTTGTAGTAGTGACTCTCAAGTTATTGTGTGAGTAACATGAAAGTGGAGAGTGGGAGCTAGCCAACTGATTCAAGTCTTTTCCATGTATGCCATTAAAAAAAGTTTGTAATTTCATACATGCTACTAAAAATGTGCGGGTCACAGTGCAGTTAGTCCAAATTTTTTTGCCCTCTACTCCATTTCGTCCACTTTTACTTCTAATGGTGCCAAACCACGATATCTGAAAACACATCTCTCCTGCCGACACCTGCTTAGCTCGCGCTCGTCTGATCGCGCCCTACCCCAAACGGAGTTGGGTGACAAGTGGTGCCCGACGACGTCGCTCTCCATATGCATGAGCGCAAGAGTTGGGAGAGAAGGGCATCTTAGATATTTCACCGTTCAGGCCACATGTGAGGCCTGCCAAATGGTGAAAAGCCATCAGAATGTGGAGAAAATGGCGTGGAGAGCAAAACAAAAAAGTTCAAACCAAAACATACCACACGGTAGCCATGTAGGCAAAATGTGACTAACTGACAGTGTGGCATTGTAAGGTTGAAAAGCTTAATTTGTGGTATATGAGGGGAGTAGAACCTTCCCCTGACTTATATAAAGCAAGTAATTGTCTCAAATCTTCTATGGTCTACTAGGGTGTGATTTTGTGAACAATTTTGAGTTTTTTTTTCTTTTTTTCCGGTGATCCCGGTTTATTATGGCTGGGGAGGAAGTGGACCGGATAGGCCCTATAGGTGAAGGCGCATTGGTGCACTGAGGACCCGGCACCATGGCGGCCGGCGTGTATGCGATACGGAGCTGTCACTGTTGGATTAGTACCGAATCTCTGTGTCTACTGTCAGTGAGATTATACAAAGGTAACACGGTAATCCTCGGCCCCCTGACCAGATCATGCTCGCTCGCATCATCACAGTGCCAGCCAACAACGAGTTAGTAGTACAACCAGTCATCTCAAAATAAATTATATGACTCAAGTTTTATAAAGAGCGGAAAGCATATAAATAGTTATGTGTCATTTTTTCTCCTGTAGCAACGTACGGTCACGTTGCTAGTATAAATAAGGCAAGTAATTCTCTCAAATTTCTTTGGTCCTCTAGGGTTTGAAATTTTTTGATTTTATTTCCGAAGTGATCGCTGCTTATTGTGGCTGGGGAAGTGGACGGAGGCGCATTGGTGCACTGAGGCGCCATCACCATGGCGGCCGGCACGTTTGCGATACGGAGCTGTCACTGTTGGATCAGTACCGAATTGGTCGCAAACCCGACCCCTGACCAGATCATGCTTGCAGCTTTTTTTTTTCTCTCGAACGTGCACGGTATTCATTAAGAAGAAGAGAGTGTGTTTTTTGTTACAGCACACCGCGATATCATAATCGCCATGGATTACTGATAATACGCCCGTATCAAACAAAAGAATGGGGAGATCATGCTCGCAGCTCGCATCATCAGTGCCAGCCAACTACGCTACGAGTTGGTAGCACAACCAGTCATCTCAAAAAATGAAGATATATATAACAATCACAAGTAACAACAGCTTCAGACATATGTCAAGTTCAGCTACGTCAAAGCCGAATTGTTGCTGTCGTCTGTCGACTTCGGGCTACATATTTTCAGCGAACGACGACGGCGACATGCCAGTTATCCTGAGTGCCAGACCTGTTCGTGCCGTCGCCCAGGGCTGCCGGCCGGCGTACGCGGACGGAGGCGCCTGCCCGGCACCTGGCGCCCCTCCAACACAGCCGTTTGGACGCACCTGCCTGTCCCCTGCGACCGACGCCGTGCTGTGCCGCGTGCGCACAAGGCGGACCGGCCCGGCCTTCTTCTTCCCCTGCTTCGTAGCCTCCGCCCCGTCGTCCGCTTCCAACCAGCCAGCTTCGGCGCGAGCTTTTGACAACCCCCGCTTCAAACTCCTAGCATCTTTGCCATGTCCAGCTCGTAGGCGTTAGACCACTATCAGCCAGGCACCGAGCGCGTGCCATTGCTCCTGAGCACCTCCTTGGTTATTTATCAGTTCTTGGCAGTCGTTGCTGCTCCCATCATCCGTCCTGAGCCGGACGTGCTTATGGCGAAGGCTCTCACTCTCACTGCACTTGCAGCAGCACTCGTAGTGCTGCTTGCATGTTGCCCTTGCCGGGTGCGAGGTGACGAATTGCCTAGTGTCAGGGCGTCGCTCGTCAATTCTTGACGGCGCTCGCCGGGGGCGACGGCGGCCAGACGGCGATCAGGCTGGGGTGGAACGCGGCGATCGACCCGTGTGTTGCCGGCAACAACCGCTCGGTGTGGGGCACCACTGTCCGGTGCTTCAACGAAGGTGCAAACAATGGGCGCATCAAGAGGATAGATCTCGGTGCACACGGCCTGAACGGCACCATCGACGCGGCGCTGCTCTGCGCCGCGCCGGCCGTCCGCTCGGTGAACCTTTCCTTCAACAGCCTGCTCGGCGGCATCCCCGACGGCGTCTCCGCCTGCTCGGGCCTCACCCACCTGATGGTCAGCGGCAACCAGCTCTCAGGTAACCTGCCGCCTTCACTCGCGCAGCTCAAGAGCTTACAGGTGATCGAGGTGGCCAGAAACAACCTCTCTGGCGAACTTCCCGGCGACCTCGGCAAGCTCGGGCTGGTGAGGTTCCTGGCCAACGACAACCATTTCACCGGCACCATCCCGGACTTCAACCTCAGCAAGATTCAAGACCTCAGCTTCGACGTGTCCAACAACAATCTCACCGGACCAATCCCCAACAACGCAACCATATTCGGCACGGGGAGGTTCTGGCCTAACGCCGCTGGCATATGCGGAGGGACCTTATTCGCTCCTTGCTCGTCGGCACCGTCGACGACGCCGCCGAGCTCGGGCTCCGAGGCCGGGACGGAGGATGCCAATGACAAGCACAAGGACAAGAACAGAACGACGCGTAAGATCGTCATGTACCTCGGCTACGTCCTCCTGGGCGCCGCCGTACTGGCCTTCGTCCTGTACAGGATCTGCTTCAAGAATAAGCGGAGCACGCTGGGGCTCAAGTCCAAGACCGGCGGAAGCAGGAGGGGCGTGTACGACAGCAGCAAGCTGACGACGAGCACGACCGCGACGACGGCGGCCACGACCCCGAGCAAGACGGCCTACTCGCTGCCGACGTCGGGCGAGCACAGCGCGGCCGCCGACGCCGGGCGGCGCTCCATCGGCCTCGCTGGTGGTGCTGCGCCGGTCGGGCACGGCCTCGATCACATCCACCGCCGCGGCGGCGGCGGCCAAGGAGCTGCGGTTCGAGGACCTGCTCAAGTCCCCCGCGGAGCTGCTGGGCCGGGGCCGGTTCGGGAGCTCGTACAAGGTGGTGGTGCCCGGCGGCGCCGCGCTGGCGGTGAAGCGGGTGAAGGACGCGGCGGTGGACGAGGAGGAGTTCCGGCGGCGGATGGAGCGGGTTGGGCAAGCCAAGCACCCGGCCGTGCTTCCGCCGCTGGCCTTCTATTGCGCCATGCAGGAGAAGCTGGTGGTGTACGAGTTCCAGAACAACGGCAGCCTCGCCAAGCTCCTGCACGGTAACCTTCTTCGCCTGCAACAACTCTTCTCTCTTTTGTGTGTTGTCAGGCTCTGTTTTTATGCATGAACGTAAATAAATAAATAAATAAATAAGAGTTATAAATGAAATCCATTTCATTTTTTACAAATCAGTGAGCGATGTTCAAAAATATGTTGGATTATTTCAATGGTTTGGGCCTTTGGGGTCAGATATTATTTTGGCTTAGCTTCACGATACATTTATTGCAAACCATTTATCTTTTCTTATTATGTGTCGATTGGGATATAAAATTTCCTTTCATGTTTCTAATTTTCTAATAAACAAATCCCTTTCAAATTATTTTGTGAGAGGAGTAAAAAGTCCCCAATTAGTCGAGGATTACTAATTTTCTTTTGCTGAATGTGATCTGCTTTTTAAAACTAAAATAAAACGCAGAACTGCTGTGAGCGAACTCATCATAGTTCAGCTAAGGCAAAGTAGCCCATGCCTTCTCAAATTCTAGTTTGGGCCGTATTCACCCGACGATTGTTCATCCGTTCTCTCTGACCTGAAATTGTTCTTAGCCCATAACTTAGCCTAGTCCATTTCACACTTTGCAATACCAACCCATTTTCAGTACAATTTGCCTACGGTTGACCTATGGATAACGAACCTGTAAAACTTGTACTGTACTAGTAAAAGGCCCGAACACTAGAAATGAATATGCAAACTCAGTAGTTTCAATGTTTTGAATAATATGAAGTTCATGGAAATTTTTGTTAAACTTCATATATTTAAAATAAAGGCAGTAAGTAGTATTTTCTCTGCACGAAACTCCAGTCACATTCAGAGTATCATTTTCTGTTTCTTTCACTTTGTCGTATGTAGTTTTCAAGTTTCAGTAGTTTCAGAGTGTCTCACAAAAATGCAAATCTGCAGGCTCCATAGAGAACAGCCAGGGTCCCCTGGATTGGCCGGCACGCCTCCACATCGCCGCCAAGGTCGCCGACGGCATGGCGTTCATGCACACCACCCTGCGCGGCGGCGCGAGCTCCAAATCCTCGTCAGGCGAGAAGGCGGCATCCGACGGCCCCATCGCGCACGGCAACCTCAAGGCCTCCAACGTCCTCTTCACGGCCGGCATGGACCCGTGCATCAGCGAGTACGGCATCACGACCGCGCCGCCCTCGGCCGGCAGAGACGGCGCCGCGGCGTTCCGCGCCGACGTGTACGCGGTCGGCGTGCTGCTGCTGGAGCTGCTGACGGGGAAGGCGACGTCCGCGCAGGGCGACGGCGCGGAGCTGGCGCGGTGGGTCACCTCGGTCATCCGGGAGGAGTGGACCGCCGAGGTGTTCGACCGCGCGCTGCTCGCCGGCGGCAACGGCGACGGTCCACCGAGCACCGCATGGTGCGGATGCTGCAGGTCGCGATGCGGTGCGTCGACGCCTCCCCGGGCTCTGCCCCGCCGCCGACCATGCGGGAGGTTGCCAGCATGATCAATTCCATCCGCGACGAGGACGACAGGTCCTTCTCCTTGGAGGCGTGATGCCATTGACGAGCACCGATCGGAGAACTCCACTCGATCGACCAACACTACTAGTCTTGAAATCTCTGATATTATTACAGGTAAACATCTTTAGTTATTCACAAAGAGATGGCCGTTGAATTAGTGAAAATTCAGTATTAGAACACACGTATGATGATGGATTTGAACATAGACACTTTGTATGTAACTATACGTACTCTTTTGCTTCACGAAGGGTATTATTGTTTTGATTCAGCCGATGAAACAAAGCCATCTCAAAATATTTGGTTGCTGGTCCAAATTCTCATTAAACGGCACAAAATACAAAAAGCCAATAATGTGTACAGATGGACAAGCTAGCTAAGCTAGGAAGAACATCATGTCTTGAACCATACTCTACCTACATGATGGGTGTTCCTTAAATGTATGTCTTCTGGTGTAATTAGGAGCGTATTGTTCCTTTCAGGGACGTACGCAAAACAGCGAAATGAGCTCCACATGATCAATACGAAATATTGTCCCTCTTTACTTAATCACTTTTCCAATGTATCTGTCGCAAGCATTTTCCTAACGCCATCTTGCGACCACCGCACGCGAGCCTGACGAACGTGACGCACGTGACGCGTTCGAGCCTGACACACGCACAACAAACAATTTTACCAACATCAACAAGATCTTTTGTCTTTGTTTTTCTATAGAAAAAATTGTTTATTGTCTCTTGTTTGCTGTGCTAAAATTATTCAAATTTGTATGTTGTCCTTTGTGCTAGGACACCACCCTTTTTTTTCCTTATTTTTCCATAGAAAAATTGTTAATTGTCTACGGTATGCCGTGGTAAAATTGTGCTAGCAAACACTGATGACAGATCCCACCCTTAGATGATGATCCAAGGATCTACCACGTTACAAGAAATGTTGGTTATTTTTCTTGTGAAAGAGATATAACAACTCCCTATATTACTTAATATATTGCACCTATGTGATTGCCTTGCTACCACTGATAAACAAGAAATCTGAAAGGTGAAAGTAGACTTTATTAATTTGGTTGCTAGTTTACACTGTAATAATTATATGATACTCCCCAATACTAAATTATAGTTTACTTGAGTTTTTCCTCCTAGGGCAAACTATTTTTACTAACTATGTTAACATAAGTTTCAATACGTACACTATCAAGAAATATTTCATGAAGAATTTATTAAAGCTAATTTGAAATTTAAAGTTATAGATGTTGATACATTTCTATGTAAAAATCTAGTCGAAACTAGAGAAGTTTTACTTAAAACAAAAAATAAAATGATCTATAATTTTCAATAGAGAGTGTCAACATTGCCTTCCGACTCTCCTTTATATAGACGATGGTTTTTGCGGATGATAAACCGGTTGATGTTGTTTTGTTGTGAGAGAAAAAAATTATACCATGACCGATAGCCGGGCTGATAAGGCCAACGAGTAGATTTGTGGCTCTTCTTGGTTCTTTACATTTGTTTTTCTTTGTTATCGTTGTGGAAAGAAGTTGGTTGGCTGCTTTTCACATAGAAATTTTGATTTCTTCTTTCAACCATTTGTACAACAAGGGACGGTTTTTTCATTACTTTGTTTTGGTGGTGAAGGATTGTAAACTTATGTCCGTCGAGATTTCATCCACAATGATTGCCTTGCAAATTGTGATCTATTTAGCCTTGGCAAAGGAAAAGAGTTCAGGAGCAGTGGCAGCAAGAGGTGGATTAGTCCAATTATCATGCCAGATGAGGGAGCTTTCACCACTTTTCACCTGAGGTCGAGCTATTTCGATAAAGACAAATAGTAGTTTGAGAATGTCTCTCCACCAAAAGAATCCTTTTTAAACATGGCTTGGGAGCTGTAGTACTTTTCCCATATAGCCCAATCAAAGGTAAATCCTCCTTGTTTGTTTTTCAAGGTCAATAACCCCCAAGGCATCCTTCAATCTTGGGCACATAGACAAGTTCCCAAGCTGCTTTTGGAAATGTTCTTGCATTAATATATGACCCCTCCAAAGGCAATGTCTTATGTATTTATCAATATGTTTGATGACCTCCTTAGGCAAGGCAAGGCGACACATGAAGAAAGTTGGTAAGGCAGAGAAGACTGCATTTATCATTTGTAGTCCGCCAGCTTGATTCAAGAAAGAAGAGAGCCCATAAAGCCTTCTGTCATATTTGTTGACCATGCAAGAAAATCATGTTCTTTTGGCCTGGAAATGCTTAGGGGTAGCCCCAAATAGGTGAAAGGCAGTGTCCCTTTATAGCAGCCAAAAGTTCTAGCAAGAAAGTCAAGCTTTTCTTCTGAGACATTTATAGGCACCATCATTTATTTGTTGAAGTTCACTTTAGGCCCAGTTGAAAGAGAGAAGCTATTTAGTAAAGCTTTGAGGAAGAACAATTTTCTGGTGTCACCCTGCACAATGATTAGGGTATCATTAGTATATTGCACCATAGGAAAATCAACAGTGAAAGTGGTTGGAATTTGAAACTTTAGAAGACCCAAGTCTTTAGCTTTATTTATCATTTATTGAAGAAAGTCGGCACCAAGAACAAAAAAAGGGGAGAAAGGGGGTCCCCTTGCCTGATACCCCTCTTGTAGTGAAATGTTTTACCAGGAACTCTATTTAGAAGAATAACAAAGGTCTCATAGGATATGATGGTTCTCATCCAATCCAACCATTTTTGCCCAAAGTCTCTAGCCTCCATTAAGGCTAGCATAGCATAATGTTCAATCTTATCAAAAGATTTTTTAAACTATCTTCTAGGTTTAGTTTATGGAGATTTTGGTTTCTCCGTGTACGCATTATTGAAAACCATGATGGCCTTTGTAGTTCCTTTCCTTTGGCAAGACTACTATTGAGATGCTCTAATGTTTGTTTGTGACTTATCCTCACTATTGAAAGATATCCAAAGTAAGGTAGGAACCACATTGACTACCTGTCTTGTGGTGTCACTCGTTACCTTTATTTTTAGGTAGTCGAATTTGTCTTGGGTATCATGTAGATCCAAAACTAAAAAGAAAATAGATCCTCAAGCTTGCATGTTCTATTACCTAGATCCAAACGAGTTTCACCCCCGGCCCCCTATCATTTTCCACCTTCGAAGGTCACACCATCATTAGTAGTGGTGGTTACAAAGCTTGCTCTTTAGGCGAAAAAGGTAGACAAACGATGGCTTTGCCATTAAGCTCTCCCCCAAATGAGGAATAGGTTGTGGGTACAACCATTGTGGTATAGTCATGCTATGGAGTAGATCGGACTATATGGCTTAACGACACACTATGGCGAGTTCAAGGACATAATTGACATTGAGATGAGTTCACGGACATAAAAGACAACTCTAGGGACCTAAAAAAAAATACCATTTCATTTGTTTGCAGCCTAGATACACAAAAACAAGTTTAATAGACTAAGAATGAACTTCAAGAGTTGAGGACCTAATAAATGACATCCCATAATGATAATAAATTCCAAGGCGACCACAAACAAATTTTGATTTTTTTTTTGGCGAAGAAAAGTTTTGATAATTCTCAGCAGGGCCGATATACAACATTCCTCGTGATCAAACTGTATGGAGCATCTATTAATTGTCGACAAAGCACATATAAAAAGAAGTTTATGATCTGATCTAAAACGTAACCTTATAATTAAGAAGCAAAGATGAGCAGGATCACTTTAATTTATCCGTTTATTATGTACCAAGCGAACAGGCAAATGATACCATTTCATTTAACGGGGAAAAAAAATACGGACGACACGTAATAGATCACAGTCGACGACGGCGCCTGGTCGTCGAACATGACCCTATCCAATTATGCCTTGCGCGTTAGCATGTTACTTCATTCTATCTAGTATCTAAATATGTGTGTGCAAAGAAATAATTTCGAAATTCCGAAGACAAAATAAAAAAAATAGATAGAGGGAAAATGGTACAGCAACCTACAAACATGCACCAAATCGATCATATGCGTGTGGGTGATTAAAGTTGACTTGCGATCGACAATTGGTCTCTCTCTAATCTAATTTGTATCGATATCCCCATCTTGTGTGTCCACACACATGTTTCCATATGCACCAAAAACGTAATCATGCATCCATGGCTGCCTGCGTGCCGCCGCTACGGCGCTACCGGCCGGCCAATAATGCACGCAACAAACAAGCTGCGGCGCTTCGCAGGGGATTAACCGATAAACCAGACTGGGATTTGACTTGTTGGCAGCACATAAACCTAACACACCAGCCAGGCCGGCGGGCCAGGGATGATGGCCTGGCGCTGATGCTGCCAGTGGCGTGCGGCGTGGCTCGAGTCCAGGTCCAGCACTGAGCAGTGCGCGGCGGCGACAGGTCGATGGAGACGACGTTCGGTTCGGAATTTCGGAATTCGGGTTGCTATCGACGTCACCGAACCCCCGGACCCTCCCTGGCCCGTGCACGACACGATCGACCCCAACCGTCCTTCGTTCGGTACGGCGCCCACGATGCTGACCCGGCGCCGGCAAAAAGTGCCGGGGTGACCGGCCGTTAGCATGTTACTTCATTCTATCTAGTATCTAACATGTGTGTACCAAATAATCCGTTCGAAGACAAAATAAAAAAAAAATGATAGAGGGAAAATGGTACAGCAACCTACAAACATGCACCAAATCGATCATATGCGTGCGGGTGATTAAAGTTGACTTGGATCGACAATTGGTCTCTCTCTAATCTAATTTGTATCGATATCCCCATCTTGTGTGTCCACACACATGTTTCCATATGCACCAAAAACGTAATCATGCATCCATGGCTGCCTGCGTGGCTACGGCCTACCGGCCGGCCAATAATGCACGCAACAAACAAGCTGCGGCGCTTCGCAGGGATTAACCGATAAACCAGACTGGGATTTGACTTGTTGGCAGCACATAAACCTAACACACCAGCCAGGCCGGCGGGCCAGGGATGATGGCCTGGCGCTGATGCTGCCAGTGGCGTGCGGCGTGGCTCGAGTCCAGGTCCAGCACTAGCAGTGCGCGGCGGCGACAGGTCGATGGAGACGACGTTCGGTTCGGAGCCGGGTCTGATCGACGTCACCGAACCCCTGGACCCTCCCTGGCCCGTGCACGACACGATCGACCCCAACCGTCCTGACACGTACGGCGCCCACGATGCTGACCCGGCGCCGGCACACGACGGGCGGCCGGCCGGCCGGGGTACGGTGGCGGAATGAACCGGGCACCGAATCCGCCGTTGGAAAACTCGACAAGGGAGGAATGGAGAGGACGATGGCGTGCCAAGGCCCAAGGGTGGTCCGTTCGTCCGTCCGTGCGGGTTTTGGTGTCCCGGCGGCAGAATTGTAGCACAAGACGGCCCGTTCGGTTCTCCCGTACGAAGAAGCGTCCGTCTGGAACAAGCTGTTGAAATTCGAGAGGCGTTGGATGGGATGCGACGATTCCCGTGGCGCGGGCGCGGCAGTCGCGTGGCGTCGTTGTCGCGGCCATTTATGGTCGGGAATTCCAGCCACGGGGATGCACAGGGGACGGCACTCGGCAGGGCAGGGGCGCCCATCACCGGCCCGTCGTCCATGATCCATCGGCGCAACCACCTCCAACGCTGACGTGCTGTTCCCTCTTAATTCCCAAGCGCTTTCCGTGCATCCCAAGCGAGGACGACGAGCCCCAACCTGCCGAGCCGCGAACGCCGCTGCGCAGCACAGGCACGAGACAGCGGCGCTTCGGCTCGGGCTTCACATGCCGCCGCGGCACCGCACCGCATCGCCTGGCCCGGGGCGCAATAGAAAACAACGCCTCCCCAACCGCAGCACGGTCACCGAGCCTACCAATACTGTCCGGCTGCGTGCGAGCGACGAGCGAGTTGGTACCAGCAGCGACTACGAGCGCCATATATCCTCATGTCCATCCAAAGCTTCGCTCTACTCGCTCGCTCCCGGTCCCTGGTTGACTTGCTTGCCGATTCCTTCCACTAGCCATAGCCCATAGGCTTCCTTCTCGTCCCGGTTTGGTGCCTGATTGCTCGACCTCACCTGATACATCTCTCCGCCGTCTATATAGCCGCCGCTGCTGTTGCCCAGGCCGGCTGGACAGCGGATGAGCGCGGTCGCCGCACTGGTGCTGAGCCAGGGACCGAGACCGGCAGCGAGAGGGGCACCAGCAGGAAGCGCAAGATGGCGGCGGCGCCGGGACTGAGGAGGGCCGGCGGCCGGTTTCTTCTTGCCCGGAACATCAGAAACAGCCACGCCAATCTGCACTTCTTTGCCCGCGGCGGCGTTACAATGCCGCGCGCGTTGATGGAGGATGCGGCGCCGGCGCCGGCGCGGGCGATGGACGCCCCGCGACGACGACGACGACGACGACTGGGAGGGGGTCGTCACCGTCACCCGCCTCTGCCGCGGCGTCGAGGATCACGCCGGCGGTGCTGTTCGTGACGGTGGTTCTGGCCGTGGTGCTGCTCGTCTCCGGCCTGCTCCACGTCCTGCGCCGCGTCTTCCTTAAGAGCCACCACGCTAGCGCCGGCGCCGGGGAGCGTCACCAGTTGCAGCACCTCTTCTTCCCCGCGCACGACGATGGTGCCGGCGGTTCTGGCTCTGGTGGAGGTCTCGGCCAGGCCGCCATCGACGCGCTACCGGAGTTCGCGTATGGCGAGCTGTCTGGGACCGCTGCTGCTGCCTCCGCCGCCAGTAGGAAGGGCAAAGGAGAAAGCGGCCCGGCCGTTCGACTGCGCCGTCTGCCTGTGCGAGTTCGCGGATCATGACCGGCTCCGCCTGCTCCCGCTGTGTGGCCACGCCTTCCACGTCGCCTGCATCGACGTCTGGCTCCGCTCCAGCGCCACCTGCCCGCTCTGCCGCACCAAGCTCTCCGCGCGCCAGCTCGCCGCCGCGGCTACGGCGGAGGCGGCGCCATCGTCGTCCGTCGGCACGGACGTCGAGGAGCAGAAGACGCAGCAGGACCAGGCGCCGCCAGACGCCGCCAGCAGCAGCGTCGTGCTCCCGGTGAGGCTCGGCCGGTTCAAGAACGTCGACGACGAGGACGCCGAGTCCAGCTCCAGCACCGGCGGCGTCACCAGCCGCATCGACCGGCGGAGGTGCTACTCGATGGGGTCCTACCAGTACGTGCTCGCCGACGAGCACCTGCTGGTGTCCGTGCACCTGCGGCACGGCAATGCGGGCGGTGGTGGCGCGGGCACCGCGTGCGGCACCAGCGCCGCAGCAGTAGCCGCGGCGAGCAGCGGCGGCGACGAGCAGCACCAGGGCAAGAATGTGTTCGCGCGCGGCGACAGCTTCTCCGTGTCCAAGATCTGGCAGTGGCGCGGCAGCAAGCGGCTGCCCGGTGGCCTCTGCGCCGACGACGGCCTGCCGTGGGCGCCGGCGGCCAAGGACGATCATGCTGCCAGCACAAAGACGAGGCAACACAGCGACACTTGATCATACAGTAGTAGACAGGCTACCGACAGACACGCATACACACATGTATGTCTAGCTTCACCTCACCTTGTTGACTAGCGGCTTGGTAGAATTTTGCTGGCTAAATCATTCCACGAACGAACGATCAGTACCCATGCAAAAATACAAAAGAAAAAAACATCTTTTTGGGTGATCTTGATCTGAATCCTTTTGTAAAGGATGTGATCATAGTTTCATGACTGGCGTTTAATCCCAGCAGGCCGGCTGGCAGTGAGAAGACACACATAAAGCCCATAATTTTGTACTTGCACCGGAATATTCTCGTGTTTGCTACTCTTCTCGTGCTTGTTTGTACTGTGCAGCAAAAATGATGGCAGCTCAGTTCCAGTCAGATTACTGGTTAGGCAGCCTCCACTGTGTGAGACAGGTGTCCTATCACCTGTAGTAACTAGAACTCTGCAGGTTTTGGGAGAACATGGTTCTGTAGGAGTAACCACTGTCACTACCTGGAATGATTGATGAGAAGTAGATGGCCAGATGAACCCATCTACAGTATCTAGGGGCTGCTTGCAACAATAAAACTCTGCAGCTGCTGGCCACATTTTGCAGAAGACTGAACTCCATACTCTTCTGTTCTGTGCCGCAGGAGTTAGTTGCACAGTTCACTGTCACTACCTGGACCACACCAAGCCCTTGGATGGAAGAATAGACAGAAGATGCATGATGAATACTGATGAAAATACTGGGAGTATCCAAGTGGGGGCTGCTTGCAGCTACCTCAGCAACTCTCACAAGTCTCTTGCAGCAATGCGACTGTAGTGTAGGCTCTACAGTGAGTGGAGTGCCGATACAACAGTAGTTAGTATCTCCATCAATGAGCTTTCTTGTTTCTTGTAAAAAAAAATGAGCTTTCTTGTTATTTGTGTTTTCTAGGCAAGTAGTACATGGGACCAACTGAAAGGAAAGTAATAATTGTATTGATCTTGTGACAACAGTATTGATAATGTATTACCACTGAAATGATGATGATGATTCGAGAGATTCCTTTCTGCTAATTACTAGGCCGGTTTAGGTTGACATTGCAGGATTATAGTGTTGATTAATCTGCAGGTCAAGGAGACAGGAATTGAAATGCACGCAGCTGTTTGTTTAGGTGTTTCGAGGTAAACGGCACGGCCAAGCCCTTCCTGAATCCTGACTCCAATCCAATTGGTACTTGTGTGTGTATGTTTCAACTGACGACGAGAGCACGTGACTCTGCACAAAACGATGAAGAATCTCACTAGCAGACTTGAGTTCAGGATAAACTATATCAACGTGGCAGTGGTAGCAGAAACCGTAGATACTTACTGTAATGTGTTTAGAGGCACAGACGCCATTGATGATAGGTCATTAGCCTGACAGTCAGATCTAGTGGGTTCTGACTCTTTTAGCGAGATCCATCACATGGCCTGAACCTGCAGCTTGTCAGTCACTCGACACACTCGGACTTGTTGTTTTCAGTGAGGCAGGATAGGTATCATGGCTCCATCGCAACGGCTCCTGCTCATGCAAAGGATCCAATCCTGAATTCGAGCTCAACAACTGTCCTATGGACCTGTGGATAGAGTAAGCACTAAGCAGAAATTGCATGGAGGCCATGGGACAGTGACTTTCTGTCGCGCTTGGACTTTGGAGGGGTCGATGCGTCGAGCTCAGCAAAGCAAAGCTCGGCAGATAGCTCCATCCTAGGTTTTTTCTACCGGTAGAAAAAATATCGGCACTTGCCGATAAATGCGATATTTCGAAATTTTGGAAATATCGGGTCAAATTTAAACAAATTCAAAATGCGTTTTGAAAAATTTGGCATCATCTCACTAGAAAAACTCTCAAATCCATCTTCCATCACAAATTTATATAACATGAATGAAACAACACAATATATCACATACGTTGTGCAGTGATAATGCAACGGGCTCATGGTGGGCAACTTGCACAAATATTCAAGTATCATCGAATGTGTTAGTGAGAAAATTAAATAGATTTGAAAAAATATAAGTCTTTATTAAGACTAGAGAATATGCAAATTTTCGGATGGTTTGGTGTAATTTTTGAGTGAAATATGAATTTAGCCGAAAAATTTTTGACCGATATAAAAAATTTTCGGACCTCACTGAAAAATGCGATATATCGGAAATTTCGCCGATATTTCGAGGCTCCATCTGCAAGAAACTTTGCCCTGCCTTTTCATTGCATTGCTTTTGCGGTCGTTATCGGTACCTGCCTGCTGCCGAACCGGTAGTTGTTAGCCTGGGATGGATTTCATGCTTCCTTGGTCAGATACTCAGACCGTGAATGGTTGGTTGTATCTGTAGTTTCCTCTAGTCTAGTTATAATACAAATGCCTAGAGGGAATAATTTGATCACTACAGTTGATGAACTAATTAATCCTGTAATAGGATCATGGGGTGAAGATTTGATCAAGGATACATTCTGCCAGTGGACGCAAGTGGGATACTACAGATCCCACTACGTCAAGGCAGGAAGGATGTTGTCTGGCAACATACTCGGTCGGGGTACTTCTCGGTTGGATCAGCCTTCCATGTTCAATGGAAAATAAAGTTTGGTGCGAATAGTATGAGTAATCAAGAGGTATGGGCAAAACTGGAGATAAAAAGTAAAAATTCCGGTTGGAGAGTGTTACATGGTCTTATAACCTATCGAGGTATCCTGGCAAATCAGTATATCGAAGATTCAAGCAGTTGCCCCGTATGCCACGCGTGGTGTAAAGACTTGAAGCATGTCCTATTTACTTGTAAACGGGCAAAGGAGATTTGGCGAATGTTGGGGGTTGCAGGCCATGTTCAGAATATTTTGTCAGTAGACCGATCGGGTTCAGTGGTGCTTTCTGAATTGATCAAGAGGTCAAAGCCGATACATAGCCTAAATCGGGTTGGATGGGCTGATCTGATGCTAACCGGTGGATGGTTCATCTGGTGGGAATGCCGAAAGCTAGCCCATGGGGATACTGTTTAGGATCCGACAAGAGTTGCGAACTTGCGATCGATATCCATTGCCACCTTAGCTACAAATTCATCTGATGGAAGAAATCACCAGACGGTGAACTGATACTGAACATTGATGCAAGTTATAAGGTGGATAATGGAACTGGGAGCATTGGTGCAGTCATAAGAGACTCGCAAGGATCTTTCATAGCTGTTGCTTCATGTTTTATTGACAGGGTATTGGACCTGGCGATGGCTGAAGCAATTGCTCTCAGAGAAGGCTTGGCGCTGGCCGTACAGATTGGAACCAATTGGATCATGATCCAATCGGACTGCCTGGAGGTCGTGGAAACAATGAAAGAAGGGGGGTTTTCAGCAACAGCGAGTGTGCCGATTTATGATGAATGTTATGCACTTTGGCAAGAATTTAGTTCTGTATCCATTATGCATTGTAATCGAGAAGGAAACAACGTAGCTCATGAATTAGCTAGAGCAGCTCTGCTTTCGAATTCGGCATGTATTTGGGTCGATGAACCCCCTGGCTTTATTATAGAACATTTGGTGAACGATGTAACTATTCTACAAGATCAATAAAGTGTGCCGAATGGCTTCCCTCAAAAAAAAAAAAAAAAAACTCCATCAGCCCCGACTGTGGGTCACAGGGGCGATGCTATGGTAACAAAAGCAATCTAGCCATTTATATATTTTTTTTCAGAGAAAAGGATTTCCCCTGCTTTTGTATTACCAAAAGCCAAGCTTCTCGCGGTGTGACCAATTAGAGTAGTGAGCTCCAGAACTCTCCCGTCTGACCCGAGTTCCAAGCTTGGAACCTCCTTATTTTCAAAGTTCTGGCGTATAGGGGCGCCCCACCGCGATCACTGTCTTAAGCCTTTGAGCTGAGATATAACCTCAAGACTAATGACATTACACGGCACATCAGGCCGGCCTGAAATGCCTAAGGCCAAATGTCGAACACCCAGTTGTCTTGACCACGATGATAAATTGGTCATGCCCGGTATCCACTATAGTTGAGGTGGCAAGCTTGCCTTGATTTTCAGCTGTTGCGCAAACTCCTCCACTTGCAGCGCCATGTTCGGGTTGGTACCCATCATCTCACCATCCACCACCCATAGCAACACTCTCTTCAAACCTGTCCAAGTAACACCTTGAAAAGCACATTTCATTTTTGCACTTTCCAGAAGATCCAAAGAACTGATGAGGATATAACATTGGTAAGCTTGTCTTGTTTATTTCCAACCCAAAACCAAGCATCCCCGACATCATGACATAAAAACCTACAAATAATATGTCAGACATTTTAAGCTACACGTCATTCAAAGAAAAGGCGTGAAATCGACTCATTCTTATTACAAAGCAAGTAGGTGGGATCACTTACATCCCTATGCTTGGCTAAATTGTCTCTTGTTATTAATATGTTATTGGCTAGGAGCTACAGGAAGAACTGCACCCTAGGAGGTATAGTAATCTTCCAGATTGAGCTCACAAACATTTGGGTGACACCTCTATGATTCATCATAGCATATAATAATTGAACTGAGTATTTACCAATTGAAGTGAAGTGCCACAAGATTTGGCCTTCCTCTTAAGAGGGGAAACTCTGTCTAACAAGATACATAATTCTAACCAAAGATGATGCATAGTATTAGCTGACTAATACTCCCTCGCATCGCCATACACCACTCCCCATCATTCTCCCTTCTCCATCCATCCATCCATCCATCCGCCCAAATCCACCACCACCAGCTCACCCTACGATCATAGCTGGCCGTGCCCTTGCTCGGGCTGCCACCACTGCCCGGTTCACCACCCCGCGCACATCGTCGCCCCTCCTCTTTACTTGCGGCTGCCTACACGTGCCGCCAATCCTCCATTCGCACGCTCCCAGAGCGAAAGCGTCATTGATGCTCCGACTGCTCCTGCTTACCTGGGCCTCTACATGCCGCCGCTTCTCCACTCATCAGTGGCCTTTGGGGGCAAAAGTGTCCAAGGAGGGAGCTTCCACCACCGACCCAGAAGCTGGAGGGGGCAAGGGGCACGTTGGCACCCCGCCGCTGCCGAGAAGGACGCCGGCGTTGGTGGTGATGATGGTGGAGCTGTCGATGACGAGGACGACACTATCGTTGTCGAGTAGACCGCCGACGCTGTTGGTGGTGTTCGCGTAGCCGTCATCAACAACAAGGACCTCTCCCTCGCCGACTCCATTGTTGTCAACCAGGACGCCGGTGTAAGGGGTGAGATGGTGAAGCCGTCGTCGACGAGGATGACACCGCCCTTGTGGAGCAGAGCACATTGCGTACCTTAATTATATTGGGAGGGATAATACTCGAGTTTGTTGTGATCATTCTAGGCACTGTAGCTTTTGAGAGGCATTCATATTTGAGTACGTGAAGAGGAGGATACATGAAATGGTTAGGGAGGATGAGACAAAAGAGTCAGTGTGGTATACAATAGATAGCATCTGTGGCTATTTTGGGCATAAGATTTCAACTCTGGTCATTATGGCTGGGTGTGGACTAACTATGGTGGGAAATAAGATAAAGAATAGAGGTCGTAAGGTGGGAAACATGATCCGGGGTTTGGAGAGTGGGTGTCTAGTTGTATATGTTGAAGGAAAAAAAATGTGGAGTTGAAGAGGAGGTTCTAGAGAAGGAGGTTTCGATCGTTGAGAAGGCTAATTTCGATTTTCAAGAAAATACATGAGTTCTTCATCTAGTGGTTTTTCTTTTCAACTATTATCTATCAATGCAGTTTTAATCGATGGCCCACACATTTGTGCATTTGAAATAGGTGTTCATATTGTGATTCGTCCAATTTTATTTTGGTTAAATATTTGGAGTTTGTGTGTGTGGCAGTGATCATCCCATGTTTAGTTACATTTTGTTTTGTTTTGTTATTGTTAGCTTTTGTTGGCTGCTATTAGTTGCTACTCCACTTCCTGGTCCCTCACATACTCACACATGCACACATACTTGAGCTAGGAGGTGAAATGAGGAAGAAAGGAAAGGACTCCAGAATGTTTGCTGCTACTTAAAACTGAACTGGTTCAACTTCCTTTTCATTATCCCTAAAGGGGTATATATACACAACCAAGGAAGGCTCTAGACACATATATTCTACACTTAGTCCAGACTCTTCTACATTTTACAAGATATGCTTACAAGTGTAGTCAAGTTGGCATTGCTGCCAGGCCAAGCTGGCTCTGCTGCAACGTCTACAACTTTCTACACATTTCTAGTGTAACTAAAGTTTAGCTACTAATATAAAACAGCAGCAAGAGCTTAGCTAACTACCTAGCAAATCATCCCCTAATTTTCAAGCTCTTGCTTGATCTCCTCCATCCCAATTGAAGTCCTCAACTCCAGGAACCGAAGTCATTCAAGAACCTTGGTGAGAGCTGCCAATTGGTCTCGACATACTTGAGGATGATCCGTCCTCCATCGACACACTCACAAATGAAGTGAAAACGAGTCTCAATGTGCTTACTGCGATCATGGAGGACGAGATTCTTTACCAACGCAATGGCATACTTGTTTTCCACCTTGAGCACATGTGCTCGAATTTCTTCCTTAGTGATCTCCTAACAACCGATGCAGCCATATCCCTTGACAACTCGCTGTTGCTGCTACAATGTACTCGGCCTCGCATGTAGATAGAGAAACAACCTTCTACTTCTAGGACTGCCAAGTGATCGGATAAGCTCCAAGCTTGAAGAGCACACCTGTGGTACTTCGCCACCCATTAATGTCTCCCGCCCAGTCAGTGTCACTAAACCTGGTCAGCTCCAGTGTTGTTCCTCCTCCCTTGGGACACACCAGCCCATATCTGCTAGTACCGACAATATACCAGAGAAGGTGCTTGACCGTGGCAAAGCGGTCCTCCCTTGGATACTCCAAGAAATGCTCACGTAACCCATAGCGAATGAGCTTCAACCTTTCCTCCATGGTCATTTGGCATCCCTTGCAATCACCCATGCTGCTACGCTCGAGCATCTTCCTAGCATAGGAGCTTTGGCGCAGTGTGATGGGATCCCTTCCTTGCTTCACCTATATGCCGAGGTTGTAGATAAGCAAGCCGAGGTCGCTCATGCAGAACAGCTTCTTCATTGCAGCCTTGAAACCATCGATGTTCAGTTGAGCTGCTCCAGTCACGATTAGACCATCGATGTACACCCCGACAACCAGCAAGCCATGGTCTGGCCGCCGGGTGTAGAAAGCGTGCTCGGTGGTGCACTTGGTGAAGCCGAGTGTTGCGAGACTAGAGTCAAGCTTGATGTTCCATGCCCTTGATGCCTGCCGCAAACCATGCAAGGCCTTGCGCATGCGAAGCACCTTGTGTTCCTGCCCGTCGATGATAAACCCCAGTGGCTACTGTACGTAGACCTCCTCTGCAAGGTCTCCATTCAGAAAAGAGGACTTCACGTCCATGTGATGGATGTTCCAGCCCCTTGTTGCCGCCAGTGCCAGCAGCAGCCGCACGGACTCCATCTGCGCGAGAGTGCAAACACCATCTCAAAATCAACTCCTTTTCACTACACTAATTCTCTAGCAACGAGCCACTGCACTCATCATGTTTCACCTTGTACACCCATTTCAATCCAATTGGGCGACAACAAGCTAGAGGGTCAACGAGCTCCTAGGTGTGGTTCTCTTCAATCAGGTGTGGTTCTCTTCAATCACCTCCATCTCCTCCTTCATCGTGCCCCACCACTTATCGTCCTGCTCGGTTTCAGCAAAGGTCACCGGTTCCTCTACACTCCGTAGATGTAGCTCAAGGTCACCTAGGATGCGCTCTACAAGCCCTGGTGGTGATGTGTCCCCAATGAGATCGTTGATTCCCCGAAATCGGAGGGGCTCGCCGTCGTTCTTATCATCGACGTGCTCGGTGGGGTTTGGTGGAGGTATGATGAAGCAGACAGATGTGGTGGAACCTGGAGTAAACGCACTCGCGGCTAGAGTGACTTGACTGCAGGTAATAGCGGCAACTCGACCTCCCCCTGCTCCCGTAGTAGAGGACTTTGCTTCGACGGGCGCCTCAGCGTTCGCTTCCCCCTCTTCTTGCTCCTCTGCTCCTCCGTACTCTTCATACTCGGTGGTAAAGGAGTTGTCGATGCCGCTGACCGTCGCTTCCCCATCTCCGGACTCCTCCCATTTTCAGGGCTTCTCCATCTCCGGACTCCTCCCATTACCTCTATCCTCCCTTTATGTATCTGTACTGCATACACGTATTTGTATGTTTCCCTTATCTAAATATAGGTACGTTTTAATAAAAAAAAGGCCGACATGTTTTGTAACCTCGATGAAACACTCGCTCTCAATATAAAGTTTCATTTTATGATTTTATAATCATTTAATTTCATAACTCATAGGAAGTTGCTAATCATAAGATGAAACTCGTTTATTCTCAATTTAAAAACGTTGTCACGCTACAAAAATGCTAATGTGGAATTTTATTATTAAATACAAATGAGGCCATGATAAAACTATAATACAAATGGCTATACATCCATCTCCACGTTATTGTACCCACCAAACTTGCATGCACCCAACCATATTTCAAAATGTATATACATGTATATTAATTTGTTTACCTTTCGCTTTTGTGCGGTCTAGATAGATGCTTTTGTTTTCCGTCTTTGGTCTTATGTAAACTCTAAACTTTGTATGTCCATTGGACCATTGTTAGCAATGGAAATGGGGTTAGACCTCACGTAAAAAAATAAAAATAAATAAATAAATAAAACATGCATGACACTATTTTTCCCCATTGCGAATCATGATAGTGTAAAACTTAATCATGGAAATGGGCCTTGTCACCAGCCACAAGCAGTACTTTCAGACATTGCAGGAAAATTAGAACTTTGGGAGAGTCCGCCACGTATGGGAGAGTACGATGGCCGTAAGGCCAGTCTCAATGGAGGTTTCATGGGGCGTTTCATGTATATTAAATAGGGTGCCACTTCAGCAGAAATTCACTTTTTGCATGACACTGAGGAGAGAGAAGGAAAAGTTTCACCATTGTTTCCCATGTGTTGGAAACAGTGTGAAATACTCATTAAGACAGAAATAGAGTTTCACCATAGAATAGATGAGAGGAAAGATGAGAGGAAAGAGAGAGGCCCTGGGACCCGTGATCCTATGAAACCGTGCAATGAAACTGTGCGTTGAGGGAGACGCCTATTTCATGCCAAAATTTCACATCTTATAAATCGAGAGGTGAAATGCTCCATTGAGATTGGCCTAACCCGTAGCGTCCCATGGCCGCGCCTTGCACACTCCCCAGGCCAAACAAACATGAACCCACGCTACCGCCTTGGGCTTACCACATACCCATACGCCGGCTGCCACATCACGAGCATGCAGGTACAACACGCTTTGTGCGCACAACATGCACATAATAGCCCCTACCAAATGTGTGCACGCACGCGCGACATGCTGAGCGCTGGCCTGCACCACCATAGCACCGAGAGCAGCTACAACATCGGATCGCGCGCGTACACGTAGGGCAAACCGACTGGGCAACGACCCGGCCATGGTGACAGCACACACCCACCTCGCCGGCCGTCCAGCCGCGGACGTACGTAGCCGGTGGCCGGCGAACTCAAGCGCCACCTTGCCTTCTCCCTACCTCCACGCGCTGCACGACCCCACCACCCCCTTCACTTCCACACAGCCTGCCAGCACACGGTTCCGATGCGGAGATGGCGAGGTGCCGCTAGCGGCATTCCGTTGAATGTCCTAATGTCACCACACTTCCCCTCCTTTGCCTGGTACATGGAACAGTTGCTTGGGCAAAAGGCCCCCTCATCCCTGCACCGGAAAAAGTTTACTTTTAGTTCGTCAACTTTCACGAAAGTCTTTAGGTCTCTCAACTCCAAAACCGGACAAACACAGGCCCCTCAACTTTTGAAACCGTTCATATTACATCTCTCGGTGTTTTAGATGGTCTATAGTACCATGGTTTTGTTTCCACCTTTTTTTTTATTCGGTTAGATCTTCAAAAAAATCATAAAAATGAAAATCCAATTTTATTGGACTCCACATGCGTAAATCTATAGAATAAATAAATAATATGGTATGCTTTAGTCCAACAGAATAATTATAGAGGCTACTACTATGAACTATTTCAATTAATTACAGAAAAGCATAGATCTAAAGCTACAACAAAAAATTTATACTAAAACATACCATATTAGATATGCTCATGTGGAGTCTAACAAAATTAGATTTTCCATTTTATGATTTTTCTACAATTTACTATGATTTTTCAAAGTCTGAAATAAATAAAAAAAAGAAAAAGACAAAACCTTCATAACAAAAAAAATGTACTAAAGAATACCATATTATATGTTCACTATGTAGATCTACTCATGTGGAGTCCAGCAAAATTGGATATTTTTCTGTGATTTACTCCGACTTTTCAAAATCCAGCCAAAATAAATTTAAAAAAAAGGAAAAACAAAAATTGAAATGATGATGATCTTGGATACTTGGGAGTATCCAAGTGGGGTCTGCTTGCAGCAGCTACCTCAGCAACTCTACAGTGAGTGGAGTGCCGATACAACAGTAGTTTTTTTTTTTTTTTTTTTTTTGACAACATATACAACAGTAGTTAGTTTCTCCATCAATAAGAGCTTTCTTGTTATTTGTGTCTTCTACCCAAGCACATGGGACAACCGAAAAGAAAAGAAATAATTGTATTGATCTTGTATTACCCCTGAAATGATGATGATTCGAGAGATTCCTTTCTGCTAATTACTAGGCCGGTTTAGTTTGACCTTGCAGGATTATAGTGTTGATTAATCTGCAGGTCAAGGAGACAGAAATTAAAATGCACGCAGCTGTTTGTTTAGGTGTTTCGAGGTAAACGGCATGGGCCGCATGGCCAAGCCCTTCCTGAATCCTGACTCCAGTTGGTGCTTGTGTATGTTCAACTGACGACGAGAGCACGTGTGACTCTGCACAAAACGATGAAGAATCAACGTGGCAGTGGTAGCAGAAACCGTACTCCCTCCGTCCCAAAAATATAAACGACGTTTTTCGCTTCCCGAGAAACATCTACCGGCAATTATATATTAAAATAGGATTAATATTTATATTACATAATTAGTATCATTGGAAAGATCTTTTGGTCTAGTTTTTTAACAAATTTATTTAGAGATTTAAATCTTCTACGTATTTTCTAAAAATCGAGTCAAACTTGTGGCACGAAAACCCAAAACGTCGTTTATTTTGGGAGGGAGGGAGTACATCCTTAATGTGTTTAGTGGCACAGACGCCATTGATGATAGATTTTCTTGACGGTTTTCGGCACTCAAGACAATTCAAGATTCTTGTAGCGTGTACTGTACTGCTGTCACCATGAGAGTCCGGCCGGGTCGTCCTTGGCCCCGCGTGCGCGCGTGATTGTTGCGCGAGCGGGAGGATGTTCTTGGTTGCGGGGAGTTCGACGATTCGCTAAGGTTGCGTGGTGCGCACGAGCCCAACAAACGTGTTGCTGCGCTGCAAACCTGTTTTTCTTTGAACTAAGTGTGCAAGTACTAATCCGCACGGCCGACCGGCGTGCCGAGCTTCGAAAACCGCCGCGATAGCCGGATCGCCCGCTGGCCGCTGCGACGCTGCATCGGCCTCCTCTCTTCTTTGACGGTTGCCGGCCGACCGCAGCTAGCAGCTTACGATTCATATTTCCAATTTCACTAGGTAAATGCTCATGCGTTGCACTGGAAAAAAATGTCATTCACTTTTTCCTTCCTCCGTGATCAACAATTCTCATTTTCTTTGGGCTTCAATATGTTCTGCCCTATAATAAATCCTCTGTCAACAAGACGTTCGATCACGAAGACAAACTTAAGCACCAGAACGCTGACGTTGTTAAGAATTTTCTGTTGCGAAATAAGGCCAACAACGCTCCAGTCTGAAGTTGCATAAAAACCTTATAAAATAAGCATTTTAACCCAAAGCTTAGAGTGCACATGTATTTGTCCCATGCAACAACAAATCTTCAGAGTTCATAGGTGCTTTGTTGATCAGTTCACTATTATAGGTGTTGGAAGGTAGCAAGCATTACAAGGCTATAATATTTTCAAGTCACATGTGTACAAGCATGTCAATCAATTATGACAATAGGGAGAGAGAGAGCTAACCATCTATCACATTTTCAAGTCACATGTTTTAAGTTAACGGAAAAACAGGTGGTACAAGCATCCTTCCATCGCAGGTCTTATACGGGGACAAGAACACATGCTCCTATCCCATCTCGTACAAATGTTTCACATGAAGTGATGGGAGTACAACTCACAAGGGAAAAGCTAGCAAGGGCGATATCGCCAACTATGTCCTTCGCCACCTATGTTACTATCTCTTCGGTTAGCACCCTCCACAGTGGAGGCAAAGGTGGCATTGCACCGAGTTGTTGCCTGTCAACAGCAAAACATGTTGTCACAAAGTGCAGATGATATTGCAAATATTTCTGACATGGCATAGTCAAGGCGATCATTGTGAAGCATCATTCTCATTCTTGCCAGTCTGCCATATATCATTGGCTGCCAATAAATACTACGTTAATAAAGAAAGATAATATATTGCAGTCATAGATATGTGATTGTCATAAATGTTAGGTTGGATCACCTGGTGGTTGGTTGTAAGCAGGACTCATGCCACCACATATAAACACCATATAGGATCTCACCACCAACCCAACATTGGAAGGAAGAGGACATAGTTATGTTAATAAATGACCCTCAAGATCTAAAATAATAAACTCAAGTCACAATTGTATATGCAGAGTTGAGAGGTGTCCAATTAATCAGTATTGGTACCAATAGAAACTTCGGTGATTTTAAAGTGGTCCAACTACAAATAATTTTGGATTATTTTCGCCAAAAACAAATTCTCATTGTGCACCTACGACTCTAAATTTGACAAGATATTGGATGACAACAATGAGGGAAGGCTGCCATCAATTTCAAATTTTTTTAGTTCCTCTGACTGCCCTCGGTGCACTTGATCTTTGAGTGAAGCGAAAAAAGCCAAAAATCCCTCTCTTATGCCCACCATTTTAGGGCTAAACTCAGACTAAATGCCATATAATTAGTGGGGTTCTCATGCTAAAACAATAAATATGGTTTATGAACATCACGCATTTGGAACAAGCACACAAATTCAAAGGGGAGAGTAATGAAAAATATGATTATTAGGTATCATCTTCAAGCTATTTAGGTTGAAGCTACCCATCCCGGATACTCATGGTGCAAATTATCCCGAAATGATACGAGAAAAAAATTAGCATATCATGCAACACGAGGCTAAGTGTAGTAGTGGCTACACAGTTAGCTAAATGCATATGTCATGTGGTTATGAAACGCCAATTATAATAATAATTATAATGGTTAGATGCAAATTACTCTTACTATGCGAGCAAGAAAAAAATCATAAGAATACATGTTTCAATTTTAAAAAGCAAGTAATAATCTGAAAAGGAAAAGGCAAAAGCATTTTGCAAAGTGAACACAAAAGTTTGCATTTAATCTAACCCCATATTTGTAAATCTATCTAGAAACATACCAATCGCAATTATAGGTGCTATTTTGTGTTGATATTACTGATTAATATTCAAGAATTAAATTCCTATTTTTAGGCGGGCGTGTGTGGCATGCGACGGTTGGTAGATCGATTTATTTGCCCGTAATCACGGGAGCGAGGGTGATTAGAGCCGGGCGGGGTGTTTAGCCGGGTGAAAATTCCTATTTTTAGCTGCTTGCGCAGTGTTTCACGCTGGGCGGGATGAGTCTGCCCGTGGGACGATTGTTTTTCACTCTTTTTAGTAGTAAGATAAGATTTCAGCATCAGTGTGTGTACAAGCCTGTGGGCTAGTCACAATGATGAATATTTAAGTGTGTGCACTTTTTAGAGCACCGCCAAAAGTATCCTAATTTTTACTTTACTCCTAAAACATATAGTTTTATAACTCCTAAAAAAATATTGGAAGGAATAAAGATGGCCGTCTCCAAGAGTCCTAATAATCCACTCCTAAAAGATGGAAGACAATTTCACATCAGTAATCCTATGTTATTTCTAAAGGAAGAATTGGCTACTGAGACATCCCAAGTGGAGTCCGTTTGTTGCGGCACATAGTTTGAAACATGTTTTGCTGAGAGACACTACTTTTTTTGTCAATTTGCTGGAACAAACCGACCCGTATCTAATAATACATTCATGCCTTTGCATTATTTTTATTGTATGTAAAAAATAATAAGAATTTATTAAAGTGGGTGTAGCTTCGAGTTGATTTGATCTATTTATAAAATAAATAAACATTTTGAAAAGTTATCGTGGAAACAAAACCAAATTTATTTCCATAGACTCAGAAATTCTCAAAAAATACAAATTTATTTGATTTAAAAAGCTTTTGATTTTGTTTTTCAATTGAATTTGCAAAAGAAACGAAAAAGAAAAGAGAAAAAAGGGAAAAAGAAAACCTCTCTACCTCTCTCTTGGTGACACCGCCTCTCTTCTCTTACTGCCACCGACGAGTGGGGGGGCACCTTGTCATCCCTCTCCACCGGCCCATCCCCAACGCATCTGCTATCACCGGCCGAGCGTCCTGGCCTCCGCTACCTCTCCCCAAGCCCATCCCCTCCCCTACGGTGATCGAGCACCCCTCCCGCCTCCTCGCATCGCCACTCGCGTGTCGTATCCGCCCACGAACTACTCTCCCATGCGCACCTATAGCAGCCGCCATAGCCAGCCTACTATTGAGCCATTAGTGCCATCTTTTGTAAATGCAAGCCCCTAATAGGTCTATTTTGTAAGTCATAATGGTGTTTCTATAATAAACCCCACTCAGGGCATGAAGAGAACCTCTCCACCCACCTCTCCTATAAAAGAGGGGGAGAGGAAGGAGAGGAGCTAAACTCTTCATTTCTTCTATTTCTTCGTTGGTTGTATGTTTTGGATAGTTGGTGTTTTGGATAGTTGGATTAAACAATAGGTTACAAGAAGCTAATGCAAAAAGTTGCATTATATGTATTAGGATAGATTGAGAGTTGTTATAATTTCAACAAAAAAATTGTGCCCTTTACTTTTTCTCTCATCAGATTCACATAACGATACACATTTAACTTAAGTTTATAACAAATTCAACTAACATCAAGAAGTGAATGTGTCGACCATAAATTAAAATTTTGTTAATTGCATTAATAGCTGCGAGTAGTGAAAAACAAGACCATTAAAGGAATAACTTATGGAGTTTCTTGAAATTAAACTCCACTGTTGATGTAGGCGGGCCACTGATATTTGAGTATGAGATGCATATTGTTGGATGAACGATGGACCAATTTCATATGAAAAGTTGTTTTTATTTTTATGATTTCATCTTAGTCTCATTGAAGGTTACCGCTGAGACAGCTCGCAAATTAGATCCACGATTGTCGAAACAAAACCTAATTTTTTTATATATGTAGTGACCAACAAGAGATCACTATGAAGCAAGCCCTTCGCAACCGGGCGTTAGTCATACCGGGAGGGGTAGTACTTGAGGTTGCAAAGGTTATAATAGCCACTTTGTAGTTGTCGGGGGCCGTTCTTCTTTGAGTACGGGAAGAAGAAGATGCACAAGATGGTTAGAGAGGACCAAACAAGATGGATAGCATCTTTGGTTATTTCGGCCACAAGATCGCAACGCCAGTGCTAATGGCTGGGCGTGGACTGAGTGTGGCGGGCAACAAAATCCGGAATGGAGCGCACAAAGTGGGTGTGTGGCTCTATCTTGCTGCATTTGAAGAACGAAGTCCTCGAGACGAAATCTTCACTCGCAGAGAAGCTTCAGTCTGCGTTTAACAGAATAAATGAGTTCATCTATCATTTCAGTCCATTAGTAGTCAATCTGAGTGGTGATGTTTTGTTATCACTTGCTTTGTTATTCCAGTATTGACTTGATATATGTTGGCTGATTGAACTTAGTAATATTTTCTGGTTGACAGGGAACATGGAGGAGGTCGAAATTGTCATTAACATGGACAAGGTTGTAGGCTTTTTTTTTTTTTTTGACTGAAAACAAGGTTGTAGGCTTTTGTTTAGCTTATGGCAGTGTGTATGGTGGGCTAAATTCTATGCTGCATGGTGGGCCTCGGGTTGGCGATAACGTTAAGTATACCCAAATTGTGATAAGAACTATCAAGTTGTGTGGGCATTATGCAAAGATACTTAGCGGTTCTTTGGAGCTACATTTGTAGGCGTCGAGCAGGCTCTTGCAAGGTACAGGATGAAGAAGGACATCGTTAATGGTGCTGCTGGTGGTTTTGCTGCTGGTGCTGTTTTGGGTCTCAGAGGTAAGAAATTTATTTTGCTCTAGTTGTTTTCCCTAGCCCTGAACTTATAGTAAAAATAAACTCCTTTGGGAAGTGTTTGTGTTTGTGTGATTTGTTGTCGATGATATTTTTCTTGAACTTTCTCTATTGATTTCTTTTCACCTGTCCCCATGATTTTCTTTGGTAATGGGATCATCATGCTTCAGAAATTTCTAATGCTTGCATAGTTGTCACACCCTAAAATTAATTATTTTAGGATGTGACGTAGAAAACACTTGAATAACAACAAATGATTTTATTATTTCCTAAAATTTATAAACTTCAGTTAAGTTGCCAATATTCTAGATAGTGGAAAATGTGGGTTTCTAAAATTTTTGCAACTCAATTTAATGGTTTGTTGCATTCATGCCTTTGCATAGTGTTTTTGTTTGAAAAATGAGTTTAAATGTTTTCAAACGCGTATAGGGCTTAATCCAAATCATATCTCTCTTGATCTTTGACCAAGTTTCTATAACCTCAAAACCATGTGATCAAATCATTAGAAACCATGCAAATCCACTATCACATGTTCAAGCAAAGTCGCACACATGGCATGTACCCATGTTAACCACAATTCTTCCCAATATGGACCCCGTGTCATCCCTGGCTTTGTTCTTTCTTTCTAATTGGTTTATTCTTTTCTCTCCTTAGCTCACCTTGGTAAACATTTCAATGGGATATTTCCTCTCTACCTCTTCTCCACTCAAGCAAAGCAAACAACCCAAAAATATTAGAAGCAAACCGCCCTAGAACTCTATCTTCACTTCGGGCTGAATCGGGTCCAAACCGTGCCTTAACCCTTGCCTTGGATCAAAGCCCAATCATTCTCCTCTCCTTTGTGGTCCAAGATGAAGTCTAACCAGCCCTCTATCCCTTCTTATCCTCTCTCTCTCACGTCACCCCTACCAAACCCCTCCATATTGCACAAAAATATAAAGCAAGGCAACAAAATATCATGCCATGACCTTTTGCCTTCCTACCCCTTCACCTCCCATCCTCTCCCCCTCATATACACCTCCCCCACACCCTCTCAACCCTTCTCCTTCAGTTCCACATGTCAAGAACAGGGGAGGGACCCCTAGAGCTCCTGCCCCTCCCCCATGGCTGCCCCGATCAACCGCTACGCAAAGAAGGATTCCCCGTCGCGCCACAACGTCATCGCCAGTCGTCGTCTATGCGTCTCCTCCCTCCACCACACCACCCCCCTAGGTGAGAACACCCCATCATCCTCCCCATCTTGTTTACCTATTGCTTGCTGCATATCATGATCCATGGATGTGGTATGGTTGATCCCCGGTGAACCTTGGCCGAGAAACGTGTTGCTGTCACTATGGACAGCCTTGATGTTGCTGATAGAATCGGCATTCCCCGCTATTTCGTGGATTCAATCATCAATCCCTTTTGTGGAGTTGTAGATAACATCCTTGAACAAGCCTCTGTAAAAGGTTTTTGCCATATAAGTTGTGAAATCAGAGATATGGTCATCATCGTGCCTGCTATTCCTGCTGCCTTGACAGATTTCAGCTCTGTGTTCTTTTGCCGTTCCCCGCTAATCCACTGACCATATCATCAATCCGTTGAACCTACATGTCCATAACATCCTTGAACATGATCCTGCTAGTTGGTTTGGCTATCAAATTCTCTATGGCCGAGATATCAAAGCCGAAGTGTCTGCTACCGCTCCTGTCCAAACTGCAATCACCCTGTTTTTGGCAACAACGTTCCCGTTGATCCATTGAACCCCTTGATGCATCCTTACATGCCTCTGAAATAATTCATGTTCATAGGGTTAAGTATGAAAGAGATATTAACCTTTTGTTGTTAGATGTCCTTGCTGTCCCTGCTGCCCGCAGCCATGCTCATGCCGGTTGGCATGCGTTCCCGATGATTCGCCGCTCCGGTGGTCAAGACATTCAACCGCAATGTGTACCATATACTTACACACCCATTTACAAGTTTCCTCATCCACATGAACCACAACACCATGTCACTGCTCCTGCCCTGTCAATAGCCACAAAGTGTCATCTTGCAATCTCATTTCGTGCCTATCCAATTGTCAAAACATAATGTCCTTTTGCCATAATACATTTCTTCTAGTCCAAACTCCACCTTGTTTACATGAATCCAATCCCTTCCATCTATACCTTTCAAGTCTCACACCTTTTAATCATGCCTCCTATTTTGGTTAGTTTATGTGCTCATGTAAGTATAGAACAAGTCATACGCTTTCAAAACCTTTATAGATTATTTTTGTAATGATTGGTGTACTGTTTCTAGGGTTGTGTTCAGGTGCTTGTGATGATTGTTGCGATCGTTAGAAGAGGCTATACAAGGATGATCCAGAAGGAAAGTGGACAAGTTTCAGCACTATTTGAGGCAAGTATAGTTTTGGGATATGCTAGCTTTAAACCATGATCATATGACTTGAATGATGTTTATGCAACTAACGTTAAACATGACTATTAGCAACATGTGGACTTGTCTGTAAGTGGTCATTTGGGACAACCGTACAGCTGTGAGGGCTATATGGCTCTGGCTTTAGTCGGTCAAAGGACCTTATCTATCTTTGTTGGTGGTTTGCCGGAATGGGAGAAACGGGGTTGTATCGCTCGTTGGCCACTAATATTTTAGATGAACCTTTGAAAGGCTTTATATGATTTTCGGTGTTTAGGGCTAATTAACCTACTCATTTGGAAATCATGACTTACAGTGAAAGTGTACACCTCTGCTTGTAGTAAAACGGTATATCAGCCGTGCTCACGGTCACGAGCGGCCTTGGAACCCTTGCATTAAAGATGATGACCTATGCTTGTTTAATAGTTCATAATTTATCGTTTATGCTTTACATTATTATGTTATAATGATCATGGTATATGGATAAGATATTGCCTTGCTATATTTGCTGAGTTCGACATGGACTCACTCTTGCTATTTCCCCCACCCTCAGTCTGTTAGTAAAAGTTGCACAAAAGACGGATGAAGATGTTGAAGATACTAATTGGACTGCTTGGCATACGGAGCCCCCAGTCAACTGTCCCTGATAAGAATGGATCCCGCAAAGTTTAGCAACCGTTCCGCGTTACTCTGATAAATTGTAAGTGTTAATATAGTTATGTTTACATTATAAAGCATTGTTTCTGATATTTTTCTATTCTGGGTTGTATGTGTGGACTTTCTGGGCACACATATGATGAGTCTGGTCTTCTTTGGGAAACCAGGCGTGACAATAGTAGAAATTAGCTTCAAGCTATTAATTTCTTGATTAATTTAATTGCATTGATGAGAATTGAGAAATGACGTGTCACAAAGGTTACTTTGGAATTGGATTGGCTGTATGCACTTCTTGATGATAAAATCATGTGTGTTATCAGAAGGTCTTACCACATGAAAAAAAATTCAAGATGAAACATTAGGGTGATGCTTTACTGCAAATTTTGATATAGTTACACATATTCTTGCATGTTAGGTATCATGATTCTTGGGAAGGAGGCCACTTGTTGACTTATTACTCCTGTTACTCTTACTGTTCCACTTATGGTTCTCATATGTGTTCCAGTTCAACTTATTACTCCTTTGTGCATTACACAATTGTTATCTTGTTCGATGAAGTAATGATATAATAAAACTTGTCAATCTGTCATCGTTGCTTTGTGCAGTTGGGAGCTTCCGGACAGCATTCTTTTCAGGGTCTGCACTCGCTTTGACATCTATAACACTAGCCACCCTGTGAAAGTGAAATGGAACAGCAGTATCTGTTTCAGAGGAGTCCCATCTCTAAAGAAATGCTAGTAGAGTAGGTGTTGGGCACGGAGAAGAGCTTCTTATGTTCATAATAGAGGTAATATAGTTAGCAGCGGTCATGGTCTGAAAGCCAAACACATGTTTGCAGAGTACTTTCTGCCATTTTCATCTGGTGCTAGGTTTTCTCTGAACCTGCAAGTCGAAGTCACTGGTTAGACTGTTAAGTACCATCAGGTTCCACCAAATTCTGAATCTGTGCCGCAAGTTGTCTTTTTAACACTTTATTGATATGGGCAGTGCATGCTTGTCTTCGTCGGTGTTTAATCTGAGATCTTTGTTGCACTCCGCTGCCAGAGTCCAGAACTGCATCGCAGTATGAACGAACTACTATTTAATTCATTTGGCACCGGTGGCTTGTTCTTGCGCAGCTCTCTAAATTTTTGGCATCACTTCTATTTGGCATTGGCTGTTTGCAGTGGTGAAAGTGATGCCCCAAATTTATCCCAACCTGTTTGAGCATCACTCCAAGCCTAACACTACGGAAGATCTAAGCAAAGAAAAGAGACCCTAATACATAAGCAGCACCTATTTCTGCCGTCTAGGTTTATACAATTACACTTCAGACTTCACACATCTTGGAGTACAGCCACACAATTGGTCACAGAAGCAAGTGACCATCTCTTTCTCCCATCCCTTTCTCCCATCATACAAGCCTACAAGGGGTAATGTGCACTTGGCGCTTCACCATCACAGCCATAAAGCGTGTGTTTGGTTTGAGAAATCATGTGTTTGGTTTGAGAAATCAAACCATCTTAGATCGTGAATCCATCCCTCAAATTTGGTGGAACAACTCCATTCCTCGTACTAGTACCATTATTAGCTTGTAAAGAATGAATTTATATACATCGACCTATTCTGTTCATAACCCAAATTCAAAAAAATGAATGAATAGGTGATGGACTAACTCATTCCTCAAGCCAAACACACCCTAGTGTTCTCAATGGTACGTGGGTGAATTACAACCTACAGATACAGCGCTAATTGCCTAATCACACCTGTTTGTTTTGTACAAGAAATAGTGTAATAGTGCCCAATGCGGCACAAGCGTCAGAGATGGGATGAACTGCAAATCATTCTGAAGGTAGGTGCAACCCACGACCTGTACACAGGTCCAGGGCTCTCCCAGCTGCTTAAGTTGGGCTCTTGCAGGAACATGCTTCGCCAGCAGATCAACCACCTACAAAATGTATGGCATCCCAAACTGGGAACTTTCTGTTGTCATTGCATCATCAATGGCGATGCCATTTGCAGGAACTTGCAGTTTGTGATCACTGTTGTCTTTGTGTCGACAATGGCAATACTTGTTCTCGTCCAATTTAGAGTTCCACATGGCAAGATGTGTTTTTTGAGTGTTGAGTAGCTTGCATGCAGTGGAAATTTGTGATTGACAGGCTGAACACACTTGGATGTAGGTAGTTTAAGCTGACTGCTAGTGTGGATCAGCTGACAAGCTCGAGTGTATCCTTGAAGACTGCATGACTATGGCTGACAGTATCCGTTTGGTGTGAAACGGCTGTGACACCCTTCAGTAATCTGAGTACTTCACTGCAGCCATCGACATAGTAATTTGCTTTGCTGGCCTTCGGGCCAACAGAACAGGCAAATACTTCTGGAATGGCAGGCTCAGACAGGGATGTAGCTTTATTGATGCTCTCAAACATGTCCTCATCGGATCGATCGTTTCCGATGCACATCAGAAGATCCGGTACATCCCCTTTGCTGACCAAGGTCCGAATGATCTTGTCCACAGAAATCCCCTTGTTAACTCCCTGTGTCCATGAATACATACATTAGAAGCCTCAACAAACATCTAGATGATAAGATACAACAAAAAGTTGTGAAATATCAGATACTGTACAAACCTGAGGTTTAACTTCTACAATCTGATGGCCACGCCTCACGACAACAGGCTCATTTGATAGGACTCGCTCCAGATGGCCCACTAGCTCCTTTGCCTGGCACGAGCCAAAGTCATGATCTGTGTTCTGATAGTGCCATACCATAGCGCTCTCTTTTTTCTCTATGAAGGATCCATCAGTTGTTCCCATATATACATTCATGATAGGCTCCGCAATGAGTTTCCATTCAGAATGAAGATCTGACAAGCTTGTCTCCCATTCAGCTGCTTTGTTCCATCTGCAAGAACAAACATATAGTTAATCAAACATGGTGAAAGGAAATCACATAATTGTGTATCGAAAAAAAGATTCTTTACCTGATAAAGTAACCATGTTCAGCAGCAATACCAAGATTCTCGCATGAAACAAACCACTCACTTAGGGAATCTCTTCCTCGTCCGCTGACTATAAATACAGTGTTCTTCGTATCATTGGACAAGCTGTTAAGGATAGAAATAAGTTCGGCACTTGGAGATTTGTTGTGTGATGTCTGTGGCACAAGGGTCCCATCATAGTCCAGAAATATCATCCTCCTATTAGCCTTCTTATAAGATGAGGTTAGGTGTTCTAGAGACAGTCTTCTAAACCCAGGTGAAAGAGCAATAACTCTAAAATTTAAACCAAACCCAGTTGTCCAACACCTTTGGCTATATTGCTCTCTGCATGCTCTATCCAGATCCTCGTCAAAGCTGCATGCCCAGTAAGCAACATCGTGAGACTTGACATAGCGATAATGCTTTTCATGGCGCAGATTCTTCTCATATTGTGTCAGATCTGTTGCACTGTATAATGCATCAGCCACATCTTCCATACTCCAAGGGTTTACCCTGAAAGCTCCACTGAGAGATGGAGAGCAACCCACAAATTCAGACACAATAAGTGTGCTGGTGTGAGATGAGCTCTTATTAACACCTCTGAGCTTATCAATCTCCTCATTTCCCTGCCTGCATACAGTGTACTCATACGGTATCAAATTCATGCCATCCCTCACAGCATTTACGATACAACAGTCAGATGCGGCATAAAATGCAATCTTTTCATAGAAAGGTATTGAATAGTCAATGAGGACAACAGGCTTGTAATTAGCAGAACCATATTTATCATTTATTCTTTCAGCTACGGATACAACTTCATATTTCGCTTCCTCAACATCTTTTCTGATGCTTCTTGCAGGATTAACAATCTGTACAAGGACAACCTTCCCTCGAAGCTTAGGTGTTCTTTCCAGAAGAAGCTCAAAGCCAAGCAATTTCAGACTGATACCTTTAAAGATGTCCATATCATCTACACCTAAGATTACCAATTTGCCACTATATCTACTCTCAATTTCTTGAACCTTGTTAATTGTAGCAGGCAACTTCAACGTGGACTCAAGCCGGCCAACATGTACACCTGCAGCAAGAATCTTGAGGCTCACTGTTCGGCCAAAGTACTCTATACCTATGTGGCCACGTTTTGACTCATAATGAATGCCCAACAGCCTGCTGCAACAAGAAAGGAAGTGGCGGGCATAATCGAAAGTTTGAAAGCCAATGAGGTCAGCATTAAGAAGTGATTTTAGAATTTCATCCCGCACTGGCAGTGTCCTATAGATCTCAGACGAGGGAAATGGGCTGTGGAGGAAGAAACCAACTTTGATCCGGTGCAGTTTCTTTCTTAAAAGGGTTGGGATAAGCATGAGGTGATAATCATGAACCCACACATAATCATCATCCGAACTGACTGCCTCCACAACTTTGTCAGCAAAAATTTTGTTGGCCCGCAAGTAGGCTTGAAAAAGGGAGCGATCAAAGAGCTCACCTTTGTCATGACAAACAGGAAGCATATAATGGAAAAGTGGCCATAAGTGCTGTTTGCAGAATATGTGATAGAATTGCTGCTGGAGATCAGCTGGGAGAAAGGTAGGTATGCATCTGTGTTCCTTGAAGAGTTTCTGAGAAACTTGATCTTGCTCACTAGGATCAACTTGAACATTCAAGCTACCCACATAAATAACTTCATTATCAATTGGGAAACCATCTTTAAGTTGAACAAGAAGTTGATTATCATCCATGGCAAAGGACCATTCACCAGCTTCATCTTTTGCACAGATCATAGGAAGGAAATTCGCAACAATAATTTTTCTCTTAAAACCAGTTGGCATAGAACCAACCGAGTTGCCATCATTACTACTTTCCCAATCAGGGTCAGATATGATACCAACCGAGTTGCCATCATTAGAACCAACAGAGTTGCCATCATTACTACTTAAAGGTTGTTGGGAGAACACATCTTCGCAACACATATCTAGCAGATTTGTGTATGACTTTAGAACCATGATTTCTGCAAAGAGAAACCAGAATAGTAATAGTTAGACCTTTACAACCAACAAAATACTACCTACATATAAACAAAAAACTCGACCCATGGGGCTAGAAAAATATCACCTACATATATATGTGTGTGCATTACATGGGCACAAACTCTGATAAGAACATACGAAAATTCTAGCACATATTTTTGTTTCCTCAAACAAAAATATATTGTCACTCAATTGATGGACCATCATTACAACAAAAATAAACCATTTGAATATTTTAAAACCATCTGCAAAATAAAAATTGCTTGCCAAGATACAGTCAAGGACAAAACTGATGTTAGCTACATTCAAGTGGTCACAGCACAGAGGCAATCTGGAACTCTGCCTATACAAGGAAACATCGATAAAATGATTCAATCTGACTCTATCTATCAGCATTCTAGGTCGAGTAGAAAAGGGATATATGAAGTTCAAGACCTTGCTGAAACTGGCATGGCACTATTATCTATGGAGCTTTAGAGCATCTCCAACAGTACCCCAATAACCTATCCACAATATATGTGTATTGGGGTAGCCCAATATTATTTTTGTGAACATTGGGGAGTTGTTGAAGCAGTCCCCCAATATATCTCCCCCAATACCCATATGAAATATGGGTCCTACAGGAGTGTAGAAGAAATGATAGTTGAAAAATGGTAGTTGGGGTGGTCCCTGTGGTATCGGGGCCATACAATTCCTCCTTTATTTGAGGGGAGATGAAAGAAATATGGGTGAACACAAAAAAAGGGAGAGGATTAGGGAACTGCTAGAGCAAGAAAAAAGCACAGTTATCCCCAATATGAAAGTTTTATGGGGATAGGGGAGGTATTGGGGTTGGGGACAATAGTTAACAAACTCTTTCCTGCTCCCACAAACTTAATTCAATCCCATCATGTCAGGCCTCAGCTGCCAGCACACTGTATCTAAACACACTGGCAAATTGATCCAAGTAGCTAAAGATCTTTCATCTGGCATCTCCAGGCAAACGGTTTAGGAAACACTACAGAGCCTGGGCCAAAATCCCATTTACCAAACAAGATCAAGAGGTGAACTCTCTAACTCCCTTCCTGCAAAATAATAGCAGATGTGGCATCCAAATGAAAGAGGATAAAGTCAAATTTGCTTTGTGGGAGGCAAGGAATGTAGCATAATCCCCGCCAAGCAGTTAGCCAGGTCAATTGATGATACACAATATTCGCTCTTGATTTGCTTTGGCTAACTGTGGATGAATAATTAACATGCAAGAATAAACTATAATAGAGCACACACAACAAAGATCCATTTCGGAAAACAAACAAGAGCATAGCAGGACAAAAGCTTTGTTGGGTATGCAGTTGCTACAGTAAAATATTGTGCTAAAGGCAAAACATGAATGACCTAGAGGCATGCAAACATAATATTTTGCTCCAGGGAGTACAGGCAAAGCACACAGAGATAGAAAATTTAATACTAATGTTACACCCTAGCTCCTTGATGAGCTCCCAAAAGTTCCATGAGGAACCGCATCTACCTTCTCATATAGGACCACAATATCCAATCCAACCATCCTTTAAGAAAATGGACCACACTCTCTTACCAATATAACACAGAAGGACAGATTGGAGGACCACAGCATGATGCAAACAATAGTTGAACGAATCATTTCCCACTCATTCTATTTGGTAATAGCATGTCAAATGCAACTGGCATTGCCTTTAATACAATATATGATATACTTACAAAATCCAATCTACTGTATGTTCGGTTACAATCTCCTACAGAAGAACAATTGTTGCCCAAGATCATACCACTACGCATGGATATCAGGATATGGTGACCAAACTCATACAGCAAGAAGGCAATGATTTTTACTTGATGTAGATTAATTTGCTATGGGGACAGGAAGTGATGCAGCCTAATAATGGTGAGACCACGATTTAAACATGCCAAGCATCACGTGAGACATCGGTTAGATCAGCAAGCGGCCCTGCACCACTACAGGAAACACAATAACTATATGGTCTTGCTACTGCACTAATCTTTGTGGTTTTGGACCAAGAGTTTTGGAACATAACTGGGTCTACAAACGAAGTTTTCAGTTTCATTTGCCTTCTTGTCCATGATTCATAGGCTCATTTGCCGTATTCTTCCATTTCAACCTTTTCTTCCCCACTTCCAGAGTTGGCATAGCTGCCAACTTAGCACATATTAAATCCCGGTGCAGTTAATATAAGACAGGAACAAAAAGAAGAACATTTTTCCCATCGATATCCCCAGTTTTCTCAAAGGATGATAGAGAATAATAGATCGCTTAAGACCTCCAAATCAATCAGAACCTAGCCCCAAATATCGCTCTTTCCTTCCTAATTCAAGAAGAAAACTAGCCTTTTTCATTCGAACCTAGGAAGTCAAGAACCGGCAGCCAAGAGCACTATCGAATGGGTCAATGAACATACGGATCAAGGAGTGGAAGCATTTCTTACCACAGCGAGAAATTTAGCCTCTCCCCAAATCGAAATGTCAGTTTCTTGGCACCAATCAATCCCCTTCTCCTCTGTACCCAACAAGCCTAGAGAGAGACAGGAAGAGGAGTACTGGAGAGTGGAGACGGCTGGGAGTGGGAGAAGGGATGAACGGAAATGTGTCGGAGGTTCCCTTTTGGAAGATCGCAACGGGTCCTCTGGGACGATTCTGCCCCTGTTGGCTCCGTGCTGGACTGGTCGTGCCGATCTAGGCGAACGCCACTGCGGTCTGCGGATAAGATCGCGCTTTTCTCCTCCCTCTTGCCGGTTATTATATTTTTCACGTCTTCGTTTTCGCTTTGTGCATAGTTATTTTATTTTACTACTACTTCAGTATATCCTTTTTAGGTCATATTCTTGGAACCTGCAGGTGTTTTGGCTTGTAATCTCCGTGATGATTATAAAATCATGATTTAATTGCTTTTAAATTGAAGGGCACCAAATCTTGGTCATGGATCCGATCGACGCCAGCCTGACTTTTTTTAGGATTAAAAGTTTCATTTTCAATGTTTTATGTGAAGACTGGGCACGGAGCTAGTTTTTGTTTTATCTCATGAATTCTCACATGAAAGGTTATGTTGGGTTGCTCTCGTTTTGTTTATATGATGCGCTAGCCTACGCTAATTGACCTTGTATTTCTTCCTTTAAAAAACATTGGTTAGATGGAGAAATTTCCAAGATTTGTATCACTGATTTCTTTGTTTTGTAGTTCAAGATATGATTCTTAACAAGAAGAATAAACATTGGGTTGCTCTCATTTTGTTTATATGATGCTCAAAATAGTTTTTTTTTACGAGGTACGTAGTGTTCAAAATAGTTTGACATAGAACAACTCTAGAGATCGATTTATTTTTGGAATTAGCAATCGCTGGACCTAACGAGTGTTTCTCTTAGTACTGTAGATAGGTAGATCAGCCTTTGTACGCCCTTCTCACATGATTCTTTCGTTTTCAAGTGGGATATGTTCGAGACCTTGAAGCGATCACCAGATCATGCGTTTCCGGTCAAGGAGGATTATATATATCTTCTCGTGCAACCATAATCTGACCTTCTGAATACGTGTAGATCATTTCAAGCTATCTTATTGGGAGCATTACTTGCTTGTTTATCTTATCCTCGAGTGGCAAAGATGGTTGTCTAGTTGGACACTACAACTGATGGGGAAAAAAACACTAAAAGATCACCATCACCCGGCATTAACAGCGACGTCTAGCTTTTGGAAGGCGGCAAAGCGACATCTAACGTTATGTTGTGTGTTACCGGCCTTTTAGTAGAAAAAAAAATACGGTGTATATGCTCTTCTATCTAGACTATTACATGGTGCGGTTTTCGACACGTACGCAAGATTTGTCCACGTTTGAATCTTTATATATATATGGTAACTTTGCCTAACAAAACTATATATAGTTGAGGATAATATCATCTACTGCTTCTTTGTATTTATGCTTTGTTCTCTTTCCAAGCTTTACTTTTCACAAGGTGAGTAAGCACTTGGTTGCTTTGGAGGTTGGCTTTGCCACACTGGCAAGCTAAATTTTGTCTTATTTGCGATTAAAAGAAACTGTAAGATTGAGCAGAGAAATGAAAGGCGACCTCAAGTTAGAACTACCTGGATCCATGGACTCTCTGACTCTAGGTTAACGGATCCATAGCCAACCACTCTGCAGAGCACAATTTCTTCTCTGCTTCCATTTAATCTGTAGCCTTGTTAAAGCACAAAAGACAGCTCCCCTTTTGCTTGCAAATTCTCAGTAGTTTACTTGACGTTGGTGGATCAGAGGGTGAATTTGGATGCTAGTCATTGGTGAACCCTGCTCAAGACGTATATACAATCTTTGAACATAGTAGCATCCATTGTATCGAGGATTATTCTGCACTATGATACTAGCTAAACACAAGCTGTTAGCATATACTGACATGGATATTTAGTCTCGAACAAACAAAGTCGTAAACTTCTAATCACATCCAGATGTGTCCGTTGTGATGCAGGAATTGTCTCTTCCAAGTCGCCAATTTGACGGATTTACTGCCGGTTAACATATAAATTTACAATAACAACACTCTGGGAACCTTAAGATGTGTAAGCCGGCACTGGCAGTAGGGATGAATCATTCGGATAACTATATCTGGGGTAAAATCAATAAATTATGCAGTCGGGTATTCCGATGCAGCAATACAAGATACCTGAAGATGTACTAGTTTTCATTCGTTCATTGTAAATGGAGAACATCGAAAAAATCTTAGCTCTTCATATAAAAGTAAAGAATGCGTACCGAGACCAACCTCTGCATGCCCCCCACTCGACCGTACTCCAAATTCAGTGTCGGATAATTGGGCACGTAGTACTGTATGATTGCTGTCACCGGGACAGCATTATTAGAAAGAGCCCCAGCACAACACTCAACCAAACCTTAAACAGCATGACATGATGGCTGAAAATTCAGCTGAAAACAACACCTGAACTGAAATGCCCAGACCATTCCCAGTTCTCTCTGTTCTTCAGAGTTCAGAAGATCATCATATACTCCATGGGACATGGAGCATGCCTTCGAGAAATGGACCTAGACAAGCCATAGTCATCTGGTGCGTCATGTGGTGGATTTCGATTTCTTGGCCACAACCACAATAAGTGACCTCTATCTTCTTCTACTAAGTTCCAAGTACGGTGTCTATCTCCTCGGAGAAGCAAAGGTGCATTCTCTCCAGATTTCTAGGGTCTAAACTCTAGAAGTCAACTGCACATCTACATTCTTAATTACTCGTATTTCATGGTGACTATGTACATGATTAAATTAAACAACATACTACTCCTGTAGCTTCTAAGTATGAGGCTATCTGGAATGGATATCTGGCTTCATGAACAGCTGCACAAAGCGCAAATGCAACCTGAGGCACATGACCTGATCTAAAACTACCTAGAGCTCTAAGGACTGCTGCTGCTATCAATCATTGGGACAGTTTCTGATAGCAAAATAAAGCTCATGTAGGGTTGGGAAATTCTTTTGATAGCAAAATAAAGCTCATGTAGGGCTGGAAACTTCATCAAAGGATAATGCTCCACAGAGGCAGATCCACATCGGCTGTTAGTAACCGCGTCCACTGTCAATCACATCAGATTCTGTGTGATCCAGTTCTAACATGGAATAGCAGGGGCAATCATATATCACAAAACATTGGACCTGGCACAGGTGTTTCACCCTTTTTAAGGTCCATCCTATCAGCTTGAATGTTGATAGCGAACCAATGCAACTAGTACACTATTCGCCGTTCAGAGCCACAAACCACACATCCCATGACAGATCGAATGGTTTCGGTTTCGCCAATGCAACTCTCAAGCTCATTCTTTCATGTATTGGAAGACAGCATGCTCACTAGAACATCTTTTAGCCGCAAAATCTCAATAAGATGCCGTGCTTCTTATAATCACAAGTAATACATAAACATGAAGTAGACAAAGAATTATGTACAACTTAACTTAGCATGTGGGGAGCCAGGCCCGATATTTGGCATTTGCCCCCACTGCATTATTTAAAGGGGCAACAAATGCAAGGAGCATTTGCATACATACTTGTCCATACAGATACAGAATCCACAGATATCATACAAACAACTGTAGGCATGCCCAGCAAAGGGTGAAACGAATGACAAATCGAACACATACAGCCATTTCTGTGACTAAAATTCCGAGCAGATGGCCAGAGGCAGCAATGAATTTAATCAGTACCGCAGTACAATCCCTAAACTAATAGCTGGTGCAGCACCCCATACAAGATTCGTGGTTCAGTCTTGTGACGTAACTGTAGCAGATTCTCAATCAAACCATGTACGTCATACCAACACGCATGATGTTTGAATGGGGGACCTTCAGGGTTGCAGTGCCAGCCCTGCAGTTCCTCCTTAGGAATGCATAGAAATAGTTAATGACAAACTTCTTCGTGAAGAGCGACTCCTTCCTTGCCCTCACATCTCCGTGTGCTAGGAGATACGTAAACCCAGATGCCATGGCTTCTCTCAGAGCTTCCAGCTCATACTCTAAACCAGGATCTTCTTCTGCAGACATGGAGCTGGAGGGAAGCACAGGATCACTACCATCTATGGTGACCATTCTGTTGTTATCACCTGATCTCTGATCAGAAAGCAGTGGAGTTTGCAGATCCCCATCACAAGCAGGAGACTGAGGCACCTCAGATATAACAGATATGTCATCACGCTCTGCCTCCATTGTGCTTGCCTCGAGCGCAAGTTCCTGGGCTTCCCTCCTAAGAAATTTTTCAAGGCTGTTGGCCAAATTTAACTCAAAGGCGACATGATCTTCTTTCCTAACATCCTTATAACCATAGCGTGCAACACAGCGGAACATGTGGTAGTCCTTCTGACCAACCCTTCGGAACAAGAACCTTTCTTCGCCATTGACATACGGGACGGGAACATACTTTATGCAAACAAAGACAATTGTCGAGTGCATCGCTGGAAGTGTGACTAATAGTTGGCCAAAGATCGATGGGATCCCCTGGACCAGCTCATTGTACACAAGTCCAATGCCTGGAACTCTTACAGTGCCAAGTGTGGCTCCCAGATCAAGAATGAAGTCCAGGGATATCTTGCCACGCATCTCACTCTGATACTTCAGCACACTTCCATAGTTCCATGTGTACATTATGCCGAGAAACAGTGATGAGAAAGCCAGAGGTAACCACCCTCCTTCTGTTATCTTTGACAGAACAGCAGTTAAGTAAACAAACTCTACTGCACCAAAAAGAATAGGGAAGCATAGCACAAGGAACAAGTTGGTTTGCCATATAAGAAGCATCACCAGAGTCACCAGTGCAGTGCTAACCATCATGACGCCAACTTCAGCAATGCCTGCAAGTTCAAAGAATAAAAATGGTATTAGATGCAAATGAGGTGTTTGTTTCGTGAAAAGAATATATAACTACAGGATTCCATTTCAACACATACTCGCCCCAGTCCAAATTATAAAGCATCTTCTGCCATGGCTCGGTCTCCTAAATTACACTTTGACATCCATTTATTTTATGTTATTTATGATTATAACTTATGATATTGGATAGTACATTTGATTACAGATCTAATAGTATCAAATTTGTATTGCAATGGTTAAAAGTCATTAACAAAATTATTGGTCAAAGATTATAAAGTTTGAATCTTGACACAAGTGAAATGCCTTATAAACTAAACCAGAGGGAGTAATTCACAATTCTCTGTAACAGAATGTAGCTGAAGTAGCAAGCCTGCCTAACCAAGCACTAAAATATAGTAAAGGTAATGACCAGTTCCTGTGGGGTTATTATATCAAGAAACACTTGAAGAAGCATATGTATAGATGAAGCTGAATGTTCCTTGAAGATCAAAATACTCACCGTATGCGTTGGCAATATCATTGGTACTCCTAAAAGTGGCCACGATGATGATGCACATGACCATGAGGAACCAATTCATCACAGGTATGTAAATCTGGCCCATGACTTTCTTGGAAGTATGGATTACCTTAATCCTAGGGAAGCAGCCAAGAGCCATGGCCTGCTTTATGCAAGAGAATGTTGCAGATATCATAGCTTGGCTGGCAATCATAGCTGCAAGTGTAGCAATCACAAATACTGGCCAGAATAAAGTCCCTGCATTGCATATCAAAATTTAGACTTAGAAAGTGAATACAAAAAATATTTTAGAGTTTTTGCCAGCTGAAAAGCTCTACCTGGTACAGAATCATAAAATATTCTTTCGACAACAAGTGGGTTTTTCATCAAAAAAAAGCTTGCCCCATGTAGGCAATTAGCAGGCAGGGGAATACCACGGCGTAAATGCTACCTGGGCCCAAAAAAGAAGAAGGGGAACACGAAAAACTTAGCATATTGATTCAATAGACTAGCGTATGGCCAAATATTGAAGAACGGAGGGAGTACTAAGTAATCGGAAAAGGGAGACTAGTAATGTGTTAACCTGTATTGATTTGACGGAGAAATGGCCCAAATCAGCAAACATTGCTTCAGCTCCTACAGTTGTAAAATATAGTTAGTGCATTAATGGTATACTTAGTTACTTTCAAAAAAAAAAATTAATGGTATACATAGAATCATAGTGTCAGGGTTTCATGAATGACTAAGAAAGCATTCTCAATCAAAAAAGTGGTAGAAATGGCTTTTAGCTCAGGATGCATTGATGCAATAAGAAAAAAAAATGTATGGCAGAGGAAAAGACATTTTCATCGCTCATGACATTCTTTTGTTCTGATAAAAGCATTCCTGGTAGTGTTAGATATAAGAGTTCACAAATACTACTTATTAAGAAGAGGAAACTATTTCAGTACAAGATTGGCCCTTGCTTCAAAAGGCATTAAAATAAGAGAGGAATGCGATTGTCAGAAAAAGGAGGCACCTGTGATGCACAAGACACAACCACCAAGAGCTGACCACGCCTTGATGCCGTTTGCCTCGAAAAACAAATATATATACACTGGATTGAACGCTCTCACAACAGATATGTCATACTTGACAATATTATATATTCCGATGGAACCCAAGTTAATAAACCATAATGCCAAAATAGGAGCAAACATGAATCCAACTTTGCCTGTTCCAAACCTCTGCACACTAAACAATAGCACAAGAACGATGATGGAGATAATTACAACAGCATCTGCAGAAGAAAAGGAAAGAAATACAGGAAAATAAGCCACTTATATTCCTTCTACCAAATAATAAGGAAATGTTAATATTAATAATAATGTTAGGTCAGTAAGCCAATGTATGTAGACAAAATGCAAATTATTGTAGTAATTAGAATGGGATTGAGCAAGGAGTACGAACTTGTGTCAAATCCTGGAACTTGACCCTGGAGACCACTAACAGCAGACATGACTAAACATAATAAACAAAAGGAGGATCAAGTGTTATTAGCAGTTACATATAAGACCAATTGAAGTAGCAAACTAGGAGCAAAGAGCATATAGAACACCTGACATTGACGGAGTGAGAATGCCATCACCAATCACCATGGATGTACCCATCAGAACTAAAAACAGGAGAATGTTCTTGAAGAGCGGCTTCTTTTCTAGGCAGTCTTTGACAGAGATAGCACGCTCAAGTTCAGGAGTTGGCAACTTAAGCCTAAAACTAGAAATATCTTCATCCACACGCTGCTGATTGGGAAGCATGCTAACTTTTGCATACCTGCAAATCAATGAATACAGCGCAAAAGTGCCCCCTGCAGCCATGAGACGACAGTATCAGTACAGCAATGAACTCAGAGATCCACAAAATCACCTAGTAGATGATAGTCTACAATCATGAGATAGTGAAACCAAAATTGCAAATTGTTTGTCATACCTTCACCATTGTCATTAGCTTTGAGGACAATGAAGACGTATTTAGCGAATGGGATCAATGCAATAGTGTACATGACCAGCGAAAGTGCTCCCAGTATCTCGACCTCTGACTTTATGGGCACTTTACTGAAAACGTCACTGAAGACATACAGAGGACTTGTACCCATGTCGCCGTACACCACACCAAGGGTTTGAAAGGCCATTGCGAGGGTGCTCAACATGGATATTTCCTGGCGCAAAGTGCAGCTCAGAGCTTTAGGTTGGACACATGATTCTTGAGTACTAGAATATTAGAATCTGAAAAGCACATGTTTCCTTGTTCCAGACACGAATCTACGGAAAGTTGGACACAAAGCTGAACCTATTATACCGTCCTAACACCTATCCAGAATTGCTCCAAGGTTGACGACTACGAAGCCTCCAGCAATCAAGCAAGAGGCTCCATTCATCCTACCATTGGCTATAACAGACGAAATGGTCAAAGCTCGCATCATTTTAGGTTTCTCACACACTAGAGACAGGCAAGAGATTCCATTCGCGGACGCTACGGAGCGTTTCGATCCACGGATGCCCCCTCGGGGACCGGGACGCACCTTGGTGCTGTGGCCGTGCGCGCCGCGCACGTTCATGGACTCGACGTCGAGCGAGTCCACCCGGCGGGGCCGCTTCCCGAGGCGCCGCCGGAATGCGCCGGAGGACACCCGAGACGCCGCCACCGGCGCGGCGCCGCCCCCCCGTTGGAGGAGGAGCGCTCGTCCCCGAGCGACCACGACGGCGCGGGCTCGGACGAGTCGACCTCGCTGCCGTCCACCCAGCGCGTGCCCCCGAGCGCGTCGGCGTCAGGAACCGCGCCGACGGCGGCTCCTCCTGGATCCCGCCGTCGTCCATCGCGCCCACCTTGTCGTCGTCCTCCTCCCCCCGGCGACGGCGGCCGCTTGCGGGTTCGCGGGTGGCGCGGCGCGGATCCGATAGAGGCGGGGGTTGGTCGGAGCTGTGGTCGGAGGGGGAGGTGAGCGGGCGAGGCGATTCGTGTTTTAGTGTTTGGTTTTATTCGGCGCCGTGACAATAATGCGCTGCTTCTGATTGGTACGCCTGTGATCTTTGGACGTGACAAAAATCGTGCCAAAATCGGATACCAATACCAGGTTGGGAATATTTTAAGCCAATTATTGAGACAATATTTTAAGCCAATTATTGTGACGATATTTTAAGCCGTTGGAGCACTTGAATCATCTATAATAACAGCCCCCCAAACTGCCACATAATACAACATCACAAAAGCTTCGGGACACATCGGTCACATTGAAAGAGTGGCAGACGCCTCGTCGTCAAAGATGATCAAATGATCATCAATCTAGCACCATCAATACTAGCCATGCTGAAATGGGAAGCACAGCTAACTTTGGGGTCATTGCAAGATCGAAATCTAACAAGCCACTAACACAAAAATGCAAACTGGGAATGCAAACATCCCCATACTCGCATGAGCCTTGCAGAAAGAAAACCCACATGAAGAATGGTAGTCTAGCTGCCTAGATAGGCATCCGCAATCGGAATCCTCTATAAGAAATGAGATCCAACGAGCGATAAAAATGATATGATAGCCCATGGTGCACTAGTTATTCCATATAAATCCTAACTACTATGAGTAGTTAGGAGTACAGAGGATGTCCACTCCTCAACGCCAACGAGGTCACCACACTGAGAGGAGGGGACTCACATTAAAGGAGAAAGAAGAGCCTAGGGTAGCAGACAGGAGGAGAGCGATGCCATTGCCATTATAGAAAAAAGATTGGATTTATAGAGATGCTACATGTTGCTCTTCAAGTCCAAGTTTATAAGGCATATGCACATTAAGATTTAAAGTTTATAAGTTTTTACCAATATTTTGATCAACATTTTTTTGACTATTACAATGCAAACTTAAATCTACAATTGAATGTATAATGTTGTAATTATTATAACCTTATAACCATAACTAATATACAATGTAAAATTAGTGAATGGGCAAAGTGTCTATTGAGTAGTTGATGTTTTAGTTGCTATAGTTTAATTATTATGTATGTAATAGTTTGGCTATTTCATGGTTAAATGTGAAAAACTACTTGTTAAAATATTTGGAACATGTTTTTTTTTTTTTTGGCATGACTTAGAATAGGCGAGGTCATTTCTGCAAGGACTATTTTTTTTTTCAGTAGAGCTATATACAAAAAAATAGTCCTATTTTTTTTCGAGATAATAGACTTTTTTTCAATATATATAAAAATGGTCTATTCTCCTAAACCTTAAACAATCTACTCTTTTAGGAGAGTAGATTGTTTTTTGAGATACCGAGAGAACCCTATTATTGTTTTTTTTTTTTTTTTTTTGTGATTAGAACCTGATTATTGTTATTATGTAGTATAAGGTGTACACTGCCCTCCATGTATGGTGTGTGTTTTGATATAAGGGGTATTTAGACGAAAGACTAGCTTATCTTCTGATTGGTTAGTAAGAGCTGATATGACAGATTTTAAATGTAAACTGATTAACTCTATTATAGGTCGTCCTATTATTGTTTTCTATAGTATTTTTTTGAAACTGTTATTATCTATCTACTATAATAATTGGCCTCATACGCATAGTCCAAACATCCTACTCCTAATATAAATGATGCTGACGGTGGACGTAAAATGATAGAGGGCCCAGTCGCCCACTATCATCATTAAGCAGCAGAATATGACGGCGACGTAACACGTAAGTGATTTATCTCAAAAAAAAAAAAACGTAAGTGATGCCACTAGCCCTGGACCAGACGATGCCAACGGGCATGCTAGACCTGGCGGGAAGCGAGGTACTGCGAGTGGGGGGTAGAGGGCGGCGACGGCCTTAGCCCAGCCACACGAGCACTCGTTGAGCCCGTGTCCGTGGCCCAGTTAAGTTGAGCCGGAATGAGGACTGGACTGAGCCCAGCCACGCAAAAGGGAGATTGCCTGCCTTTGTGGGCAAGGCTGCGGCCTGTTTGGTTTGTGAAGCCGAACAAGGTGGCCTTCTAAAATAAAAACGCTCTGCTAAATAAAGCGATGAAATAGAACCGGCACTTCAAAGAAAATGGAACTATTGAAGGGTTGTTTAGATCATGGTAAGCCATTTTTTTAATAAAAAACAGCGTTTTGATTATTGTTGCCGTGCCAAATCTTGCTTATGTCGTGTCCACACGTTAAGAACATGAGATAATTGCCTATATGACCCTGAAAAAACTTGGTCTTGCTTATTTGGCCTTATTTTGTTCGAACTTGTCTATTTGGCCTCGAAGTGAAAATTCCTTGCCCATTTGGCCTTCTGTTAGCTTTTTAGGCTGAGTCCGTTAGGTCAAGGTGTTTGGCTCACGCGAAATGACACAAGTACCCTTACCTTATCTTCCTCCCACTCAGTCCCGGCCAGTTCCGTTCCCAGGCCCCGACGCCGGCTTCGATCGATAGAAAAAAAAATGACGGACGAGGCCGACGCCGCCGGCAGCCAAGCCGGCGAGCAGGAGGCCGCGCCGCCGGCGCCACCTCGAGATCCGCCGCCGCCAGCAGTAGATCCGCCGCCGGCACCTGGGAGGAGCCGCGCCGACACCGCCCTGGAGGCCACCCCGACGCCGCCAGCCGCGGTTGGGGAGGACACGGCCCCGCGGCCTGCTGCTCCGGCGAGGAGACGACGTCCCGGCGGTGCAGCTGCCGCGCTGGTGCAGCGCGCGCGCCCTGCCCGGGTCGTCTATCCCGGCGCCTCGTCTGTCCATCCCGACGCCCCGTCCTTCCCACCCTCCAACGGCTCCTCTCTTCTCGTCCCAACCCATCAGCTCACCATCGTCCTACCGCCTCCGCCTGAACCGCTTCGGCGACATGGGCCCAGAGGAGTTCTGCTCCACGTTCGCCGACTCCCGCATCAACGACCTCCGCCGGGCGGCGCCGAAGGCCGTGCCACTGCCAGGCTTCATGTACGACGCCGCCAACGTCACCGACCTGCCGCGGTCCGTGGACTGGCGCCAGCAGGGCGCGGTGACCGCCGTCAAGAACCAGGGCCGCTGCGGCAGCTGCCTGGGAACGGGAACAGGAGCTGGTCGACTGCGACACGGCCGAGAACGGGTGCCAGGGCGGGCTCATGGAGAACGCCTTCGAGTTCATCAAGTCGTACGACGGCATCACCACGGAGTCGGCGTACCCGTACTAGGCCTCCAACGGCACCTGCGACGGCGCGCGTGCCCGGTGCCGCGGGCGGGTGGTGGTGTCGATCGACGGCCACCAGATGGTACCGGCCGGCAGCGAGGACGCGCTGGCCAAGGCAGTGGCGCACCAGCCGGTGTCCGTGGCCATCGACGCGGGTGGCCAGGCGTTTCAGTTCTACTCGGAGGGCGTGTTCATGGGTGACTGCGGCACGGACCTGGACCACGGCGTGGCAGCGGTCGGCTACGGCGTCGACGACGACGGCACGACCTACTGGATCGTCAAGAACTCGTGGGGACCCTCCTGGGGCGAGGGCGGCTACATCCGGATGCGGCGCGGCTCCGGCAACAGCAACGGCGGCCTCTGTGGCATCGCCATGGAAGCGTCCTTCGCCATCAAGACCTCGCCCAACCGAGAAATTATGAAATTTGACCCGGTATTCGCACGCCCCCACAAATATGATCCGAAATTCGCACGCCTTATGAAATATGACCCAGGTGCTGCGAACTGTCATGAAATCTAACCATGTTAACCGTGAACGTGAACGGCGTGTGCTTGGCGTCAAGCTCTCTCCTCACTCCTTCCTCCCTGGCATGGGCCCCAATTGTCAGCTTCGTCTCCTACCTCGTATCCATCTTGGCGAAGCTGCTCAAGGCCGCTGGGGTCAAGGCCTCGCTGCTGCCCCTTGCTGCTTGGGCCGGGTGAGCGCAGCTGGCTGCTGCCGCTGGCTGTCGTAGTGCCGTGTGGTGCTTCTAGCTTGGCAAGCTAGCAAGGCACTAATTCATTTTGGTACTAGTTCATTCTGGACTTGAGTATTGGTCCGCTCACACGTTGCTCCTCGAGCGAACGAGTGCGCCGCCGGCAGTGATGTGGGCGCCGTCTCCTAACTCCGTCGCGGCCTTGGTGGCATGCGCGAGCTGCAGCTGCCGCCGTGGCCTGGCCGGCGTGGGCGCGTGCAGCAGCTCCGTCGCGGCCTCGGCTGCACACGCGAGCTGCAGCTCCGTCGCGGCTTCGTCGGCGCGCGAGCTGGAGCCGGAGCCGTGATGCTGCAGCGCTGCAGCCTTCTTCAGCTCGGTGGCTAGAGGTGGAAGAAGAATATGACTTGTTGGGCCCACTTGTCATTGAGGATGGGTAGAGGGAGAGGGAGAGAAGCGCTCAGGCTCTCGTGCGTGGCCGAGCGGCGGTGCTTGGCGAAGCGACGGGACTACACGCCGTTCGCGTTCACCGTCAATATGGTCTCATTTCATAACAGTTCGCATCACATGGGTCATATTTCATAAGGCGTGCGAATTCCGGGTCATATTTGTGGAGGCGTGCGAATACCGGGTCAAATTTCATAATTTCTCCGCCCAACCCGCCCCGGCGCGGCTACATACCTTGTACTATTATCGATTGGGACTTTTTAGTTGTCAGGGGTAAAATATACCTTGTTCAAAATATATCATAAACAAATAAAACTATGTTTTTTTTACTTTTTTTCCAGCCAGGGGTAAAATGGTCTTTTTAGGTGTCACTTGACACCGGGGGGAACTCAAAATGGTCTTTTGGGGTGTCACTTGACAAATAAGCAAGTTAAAAAAAATAAAAGCCAAATAGGAACTCACCAAAGGCCAAATGGGCAAAAGAAATTTTTACTTGGACTCAAAGGGCCAAATAATTGCAAGTTCAAAAAAACCTAAGGCACAAATCCAATCTTGGTTGAGACCAAGTTTTTTGTGGGACTAAAAAGGACCAAATAGGCAATTGTCCCTAAGAACATCGCGCTACTGGGACTACTTGGACTCAAAGTATGGCCAATTGTTTTTCGGATTTCCCAAGGGCCTGAGTTACTCCTTCCCGGACAACCAACCTTATTAGACACTAATCCAATCTTGGTTGAGAGAATTTTTAGTTTGTGGGACTAAAAAGGTCCCTAAAGACCAAACAGGAAACAGGAAAGAGACTTTTATTTATTAGTCTCTAAAAAAACTCTCTTGGAGGTTTTTTTTTAAAAAAAATCTATACAACTAAAATGTCTCAAAACTTTGAACCAAACTTGCACGGCTGTAAACGGTCAACAGACCAGGAACACTATTTAAGGCATACAGTATGGGAGTGGATGGGTGTGTCCATGCGTGTGTGTGTCCATTCGCATCATTGACAGTTGACACCACTAAAGAGCTTGCAGGAACATTTCCTAAAAAAAAAAGCAGAGTGATGCCACGTTGTAAGTCCCCTGGTGCCAAATGCACTAGTGTTCTTTTTCTATTCTACAGCTCGTACGTTTCAACAGATCTGTGTGCGCTACTTAAATATCTACAAATAACAAATCGCAATCGATAATGCAAATCAATTTATTTATCATTCTTTGTCTTTATATCTCATCACATTCAACATGGGATAAATCCACTCTATTACTAGAGATAACCAGAGGAATTAATCGGGAAATAAATAAAATGCGAATAATTTGCCCACCACTGTGATATTTGTCCATGAGCGTGAGTTTGCAAAAGGAAACTAAATCATATTTCGTACCGTATAAACAAAAAAAAAAAAAAAAAACTTTTATATATCCTCGGCAAACAAATTAACGTGTATATACGTACTAACATTTTTAAATAATTAAGCATGGTTTTTGGGTGCATGTAATTAAGTTTGATAAGTACAACGACGTGGCGATGGACTGCACGTAAATGTTCATTTCTTGATTCCTTTCCTTCCTAATCTAATTCATGCGCGCGGATAAGAAAAACCATTGACGCGCAGCTCTCGAGAACTCGTACGTAAATATACGTGTGTGGTGTAAATCGATTCCTTGCGGCAGCTGTGTGGTGGTCGGTCGATCGGTCAAGGCGCGCGCTGATAGATGTCAACCTCCGATATCCTGTGTACGTACGTTATTTCGTTTCTGCAAGCAACAAGGCGCTCAGGCTCAGTTTCATTATATATCAGCCCAATTCTTCGTTGCTGGCCGTGATGATGGCATGCATGATTGATTCACGTACGCGTTTTGCCCAAGAATCAAGAGGGACGACACGGCATCAATTCCATCACCGTACTACACCGTTTCATCATCTCCCTTGGCGCCTGGTGATCGTCGCCATGACTGGTCATGGCCGCGCGCGTCGTCATGTGTGTGTAGATCGAATTGAATCGAGCGGATGTGTGAGCCTGCCGGGACACGACGACACGACGGCAGCTAATCTTGTGGTGCCATGGATCATCAATCAGCCAATCACACCCAGTCCGGGCTAGCTGATCAAGGCACAAGCAACGATTGTTATGTGTATTTTTATTTTTAAGTAGCAATCATGGCATAAGCACGGGCCTATTCTCAGCAAACGAAGTAGTGTAATATTCTGAACTCCTACGTACTCCCTCCGTCCCATGGAGTTTGTCGTTTTTGACTTTTAAACTTCATGTTTGACCATCCGTCTTATTCAAAAATATTTATGCAAATCATAAAATAAATTAATCAATATTCAAGTATCTTTATTTATAAAATAAGTCATAACAAAATAAATTATATTTATGCAAAAAATTGGAATAAGACGAAGCATCGAAAAAGATGGCGCGGAATCCGGGGTGACAAACTCAATCGGACGGAGGGAGCACGTACGTAAAAAAGATGACGCACGTACGAAAGACGAACCATACACACGTTTGCTTGCATGCGCGCAAACACACGTACTCCCTCCGCCCCTAAAAAGATTCACACCGCGTTTCCCCGAGATACAAATGCCGACAATTATATATTAAAGTATAAAAACATTTGTGCTAAGTAATTAGCATCATCGAAAAGATCTTCAATTCTAGTTTTTTAACAAATTTATTTAAAAATTTAAATGTTGCACGTATTTTCTATAAATTGAGTCAAACTTATGGCTAAGACGCATCCCACGGTGACGGTCTTTAAAGGATAGAGGGAGTAATGCTCATAGACGGGTGTGTGTGTGTTATAGGGACCGTTGTTCTTGTTGCCAAAAAGTTGTCCTGGCAGTGTATGTGGGATCCGTCCACAGATAAGTAATTTCTTTGCTTTTTATCATAGACGGGTGTTTATTTAAAAAAATTCAATAAATAAAACTTATTTTGTCATAACATAAAAATTATTCTAATGTAAATTAAGTCATAACAAAATAAGTAATATTTATTAAATTTTTTTTAAATAAAACGGCAAACTAAGTGTATGTAGAGGTGCACTATACCGTATATACCAATTGGTACAGAGTGCACGTAGCATATGTCATCTAAGTTGATTTCTGCTGCAGAAGTGCGATTTACCGATTGCTAGCTTTCTATTCTCTTTCTAGCTATTGGCCACCTTTGTATGAGTAACGTTGGCTCTTACTAACACACAGGATCTCCTAAACATGGTGATGAAATAGACAGGTGGAAAATGGCGCTGTTGCAAATCAATGGCACCGTCGACAAATTAAAAAAAAGAGCGACTCGGTCACAAAAGAGTTAGGATCTTCCACCTGTGAATGAACAACTCAGCCCCCATCACCATGCCGCCCGTTTGAAATAATGGGCGACCGACGCCAGCTCGGCCAGCAGCCACTGTTGGATTTCTACACTAAATTCAGCGCATCCGACCCACACGGGACAAGACCGTGTTTTTACCTCTTCTTGGAAGGAAGGAATAATCTCTCTCTGCACCGTCGGAAAAGGTTGTTTCTACTTGTAGCAGACTAGCAGGCGTTTGCAACTGGCAATCCAAGGTAGTAGGCGATCCGCAAATCGCAACGAGATGTCGCCCGGCCGGCGGCCGGATAGAATCGAGACTTGAGAGCGACGGGTGGGTGCATGCGGACGACCGACCGCGGCGCGCCTGCTCAAAGACAGACAGGCAGCGGCCAGCTCCGAACCCGTTGGATCCAGTGCACGCGCGAGGAGGCATGCACAAGCACTAGCCGATCGCCCGACGTGCGCGTCTCGCCAACACCGACCCGAGCAGTGGCCTGGCCCACACACGATCGCGCCGAATGTCTCACCATCGCTCGATCGGGGGCTCGGGCTTAAAAAAACTTGCCCGCGTCATGTCAATTCTAGATCTTCGCTCGTACTCCTAGTATGCGTACACTTCGCTCTCAGATACCACGATACCTTGATTGACGAATACTAACAATCATAAATTAGAAAACTGCAGTAAGCAGTTGACGTCGTCCAAAGTTTACTACTAGTACTCTGGATCATAGCAAGCAAGCAAGGACAGCCAACATGACAAGTCGATGCCTACTGTATGTACAGCACGGCATATATAAAGAAGACACGGTACACCACTATGTACAATGCAATGTGCTACAGAACTTGTGTCGCAATATACTGATACGATGACCATCGTATAGATAGACTGATGGCAGAGGATACTGTATGCGGCCGGGATGACTAAAATATCCCGGAACGTGCGAGGAGAGTGCAGAAAAAGATGAATTTTGGTTCGCCGTGCGCGCGTACGAAACAAAACGTTTGCGGGGGCGGGCGACCGCCAAACCTTGGCCCCTTCGCCACGTCTGACAGGGACGCCTCCCCTCCCCTCACTTGACCGCGTCGCGTCCGAGATCCGGCTTGACGAGACCACTCCAATCATCCTGCCGTGTGGGGCCGCGCCCCCGTTGATTGCATTGCATTGCCTCCTCCTGGACGGACTGGACGGACGCGCCTCTGGCCAGGATCCGGGTGGGGGCCGCGAATCCCCTTGCGCCGCGTGGACCAGTCCCGGGGACACGTACGCAGCCGGCGCCACAGATCTTTCTCTCCTCCTCGTGTCACGGCTCGCCTACGTAGGAGTACTCCTTCAACTTTCAACAGCCGGTTAACAGCAGCGTGCAGTGCTCATCGCGCTTCAAGCCGAGTCAAGCAACCAAGGAGCTGAAAAAAGGGTTGCGCGGCCAGCAACGTGCAGGAGACGCCGGCTGCGGCCTCGCGCGCGACGACGTGGCGGGCGTGGCAGACGGGTGGCGCCGGTGTTTGCTGCGCGGGGACGTGCAGCGCGGCGGCAGGGATGTCGGCCGGGGGCCCTCCGCCTCGTCTCGCGCGACATGTCCGCCGCCACGTGTGCCGGCCAGGGCTTGCCGTAAACGTACGTGGTGGTGACCGGTGGGCCACGCCCTCCAGACTTCTCCTCGCTTGGGCTTTGGCTAATGGCTGCCGTCGGGTCCGGATCAGGGATCACCCGCCCGCCCGTGACGCCAGTCGTGCGACCACACGGGATACGGCCAGCGGCCCTCGGAGCTTTGTTCCGATTTTTTTTTAAAAAAAATAATTGACAGGGAAGGAAGCTTGATTGGCCGCGTCATTCGTGTGGACTGACAGGTAGTACGGCCACCGACCGAAGAAACAACACGGCCGTTTGCGCACACCGGAGACGCACGGAAGGGAGCGTTGCATTGCATCGGGACTCTCTCTTTCGGGGAGAAAAAGGTTACCCACACTTGCCACAAAGCTCATGGGATTGGGATGCATGCATGCATTGACAGTGAAGCAAGTAAATAAAAAGCGTGTAAAAAGCACACGGTGAATGCAAAAGCACTTCCATGTTCAGCAATAGCCGCCGCAGCCGCCCGCCCGCACTCATTGTCCGCGCGCCGTCGGCCTGGCCTGGTTAAGCTCTGTCATCCAATCACTCCTAGATCCGCAAAAGATGCTGAGCTAAATTAACCTTCCTTCCATGTTTGCAACTTATATACTTTGAGTCGCTTGTCGCATGTGTCCACACTCCACCACACGTACAAATGGTTCTGTTCGAATAAGCCTTTGAGCTAACAGGCGCTGAGGCGCAGCAACAACTGATTTGAGCTAACTCTTTCCTCCTTTGTCGGTCTATATATGAACCTTGCCTTTATCCGCTTATCGAGATTTACCACACTCATTTCCTGTTTACCTAGACTATATCCTCTTTCCCTGAATCCTTTAGCAAACATAACGCCGAGGGTATGGATGATTGATTTAAGCTAAAAAAATCCTTGAAAAGATCCAAGTATTTGATCATCCTTTACCATTAAAACTTTTACCACACTCTCATTTCCTGTTTATCCTCCTATATCCCTGTTATGTTCAACGCACAGGCAATTGATTTGAGCCAACTCTCCTCCAATTTGACCCAAAATTTTTACTTTGTACTCCTCCATCCCAAAATAAGTGTACATCTTACTTACAGAGAGTCATTTTTCTAAGTTTAACTAAATAAATATTCAAATACTATTAATTATTATGTGTAATAAGATTTAACTAGACAAATTTAAAAGAGTTTTGAGTCCCAAGAAGCAAGATGCCTGTTTATGTTTGGACATGGCGAGTGATGTTTAAGCTTTGTGAGTAGGGATGCAACCAGGCTTGTCCACAAACCTATTAAATAGGTTTTTTTTTTTTTGTGGGTTTATAGAAACTCTATAAAAAAATAAAAATTAAGTCTATTTGATGGGCTCAGAACAAACCTGCTTATATTCATGTGAGAGATTCATGATTCTATTTTTGTGTCACATGAATTTCCTTATGATGGACATTTCTATGAAAACATTCTACATTAAAAAGTTCCCTGTGGTCGTATAAGGCTAGAAAAAAAAAAGGTCTATGATTAGCTGTCAATGGATGTCTAACAATTAGAAATTTTAGGTTTAATTTGTTGGATAAATACATTGAATCACACTATTTATAATATTGAAAGCCTAAAAGATTTGTCCATTAGGACTACAAGGTACTGGTAAAAAGGATGGTTTCACCCATGTCCTGCCCTAAGAGGGCAAGATGGAAAATTTTGAGGGGCATCACTTCACTTCCTTTGCACCTCTAGGGAAGTGGGATTTCAAAAATCAATAAAATAAGAGTACAAATTATTTACTATTGGCATTTGGTCTAGCTCTCTTTAGTTACTATCTAGAAAATTTATCACAACTTTAGGTATTGTGACAAGCTATATAAATGACTAAGAATTTTGAACCATAGTTTGCCATGCTTAAAATAATTCTGCCATTTTATTTTATTTTATATATGATATGTGGAGGAAAATTTTGTCTAAGTTGAAACTAAACTTCCCAACTTCATGAAACATGCTTAAGTTGAAATGTGGCAAAAAGTATGAACACTCCATATATCACTATACAAGGCAATTAATGTTCTTCATGTGGAGCTATTTTGTCAAACATTTTTTTAAACAATTTTGATTTCATTAGAAAGTTATTTATGAAGTTGTTTTTATAAGAAAAGTAATATACTAGAGAAGCAAAATTTTTGCCAAACGTGGGCTTTTATATCAAATCTCCGTGAAATTCAAGCCTGATGAACCTTTAACTTGTGCTGAACTTTTTTTTTTTTTTTAACTTGTTGCTGAACTTCTTAACATAGAATCTAGGAGGACTCAAGTCTATCTATCTATCTATATACAGTATAGATACATAAATAAAATTATTAAAATACTAAACTTGGGCGTGAAACTGGCTATACGCAGGAGCGGTTGGTGCTGTTCCGTTCTTATCCTGTATGCCACCAACTTCCGCCGCCATCGCAGAAACCACCCGACCATCGCCTAACACGTGTCATCACAGCCACGTGGCATGATCCCAACGCTATGCCTCCTTCCTCGCAACACGTGTTCCGCCTCCTCTATAAATATCAGCACTCCCGCTGCGAATTACGGCTACCTCTAAAAAACCCTTCTCCCTTTCACTTAACCGTTTTTATGTGCCCCCTCCTCCCCTTATTCCTCGGTTAGTCGGTTACGATTACCGTCGTCACCGCCAATGCCGCCGCCTCCGCCAACGGGCGAGCCGAAGCGCCGCCGCCTGCTATCCCTCATGGCAGTCTACCCAAGCGAGAGCATCGCGCCGGCGCCGCTGTTCAGCTCGCTTCTCGCGCTTGCGGCCGACTTGGCGAGCCAACAAGGGTTCGGCGCCGCCTTCCCTGTTCTCCGGCGCGGCCTACGGCAGGCAGTGCGGATTGCAGGCCTCCTCCTTGCGTTTCTGGAGGAGATCCACGACGTGACTGTGACGAAGGATGCAGCAGCTCTGCCGCCATCGGCGGTGCTGGGGCTCACGGAGCTGCACGTGGCCATGCAGAAGCTGCGGTTCCTCCTCTCCGACTGCGCGCGACGGGGCGCGCGGCTGTGGGTGCTCGTGAACGCCGGACTGGCCGCGTCTGAGCTCCGGGTGATTCTCGGGTCCGTCGCCGCGGCCGTCGACGCGCTGCCCAAGGACGTGGTGGATGCGTCCGTGGAGGCCGGGGAGCTCGCGCGGCTGATGTCGGAGCACGCCTGGCGCGCGGCGGTGCGTCCGGACGCCGGCGACGAGCGCGCGGCGAGGAGCGTGCGGTCGATACTGGAGCAGTTTAAGAGCGGCGTCTCGCCGGACGCCGAGGACGCGAGGCGGGTGCTAGAGCACATCGGGGTTAGAAGCTGGTCCGACTGCTCCGAGGAGATTGCTTTCTTGGAGGACGAGCTGCGCACGCGATTGGACGGCGGCGATAGCAGCAGCAGCAGCAGCAGCGACGCGATGCTCATCAACAGCTTAATGGCATTCATGGTGTACTGCCGTGTCGTGCTGTTCGATCAGATCGACGCGAACCCAATAGCGGACGCGGCGGCACGGCCGCCGGCGAGGTGCCCGGACTGGCTCAGACCGGAGACGTTGCAGTGCCCGATCACTCTGGACCTGATGACGGACCCGGTGACCGTGTCTACTGGCCAGACGTACGACCGCGAGTCCATCACCCGGTGGATCAAGGCCGGATGCCGCACGTGCCCGGTCACCGGCGAACGGCTCCGCACCGCTGACGTGGTGCCGAACGCCGCGCTCCGCGGGATCATTGAGCGGATGCTGCTCAGCAACGGCGTCTCGCTAAGCAGCTCGGGACACCGCCACGGCGCGCTCGGCGACACAGCCGTGGCATTCGGGCCGGCCGCCGCGGGCGCTGCCCGTCTCGCCGTCGCCTACATCGTCGCCCAGATCTCGACGGGCTCGACCGCGGAGCGCAGGAAGGCGACGAGCGAGGCTCGCAAGCTGTGCAAGCACAGCGTGTTCTACCGCGCGTGCCTCGTGGAGGCCAACGCCGTGCCGTGGCTGCTGTGCCTCCTGTCGTCGACGGACGCGTCCGTGCAGGACAATGCGGTGGCGACCCTCCTGAACCTGTCGAAGCACCCTCGGGGCCGGGCGGCGCTGTTCGAGGCCGGCGGCGTGGGCCTCGTGGTGGACGTGATCAACGTGGGCGCCAGGGCGGAGGCGCGGCAGAACGCGGCGGCCGTCCTGTTCTACCTGTCGTCGAACGCCGAGCACGCCGAGGAGATCGGGCGCATCCCGGAGGCGATACCGACGCTGGTGCAGCTGATCCACGACGGCGCGCACCGCGGGCGCAAGAACGCGATGGTCAGCCTCTACGGTCTCCTCCAGTGCGAGAGCAACCACGGCAAGGCCGTCGCTGCCGGCGCCGTGTCGGTTCTCGCGGGCCTCCTCCTGTCGCCCGTCGTCGTCGACCGGGACGACGACCTCGCCAGCGACGCCGTGACGCTGCTGGCGAGGCTCTCGGAGCAGCCGGCGGGCGCACAGGCTGTTCTGGCGCGGCCGGGCCTCGTCGCCCGCGTCGTCGGTGTGCTCGCCACGTCGGCGTCCCGGTCGGGGAAGGACCACTGCGTGGCCCTGCTCGTCTCGTTGTGCCGGCACGGCGGGGACAAGGTGGTGGCCCTGCTGGGGAGGATGCCGGGGCTCATGTCGTCGCTGTACACGCTGGTGGCCGACGGCAGCCCGCAGACGTGCAAGCGCGCCAGGGCGCTGCTCAATCTGATCCACCGCCATTACGAGATGGTCGACGGGCAGCCGGCGTCGGCGGCGGCCTCGGAGGCCGGCGAGCGTGTCGTCCGCGTGCTATAGCGGCCTCGGAGTACAGTAAATAGTAGGTGTAGATCTTTACATTGTGCTATTCGAGACCATTTCTTGTTTCTGTTGTCAGCTCGTGTTTTAGAAGAGCTGGGAACGAATTTTGCTGCTTACTTTTTGAAGACTGCTGTAGACACAGATACACACACACACACACACACAAGTATAGATAAGTCTGTTTGCGAGCTTGAGTTTGATAGCAGTGAAAGTGTGACAGTATGGAATTACTGTTTGGACGTTTTGTGTACATATCTATGAAATGTTTTGGCTTTGTTTTAGAATTGAGTGATTTCATTTACAGAAAAAAGTAACAGCTCACCGATGAACAGATTGCTGTGATGCGATTTTGGTTACTGATATGGTCGAGTACATTTTACAGTATGTCGTTGTAGATGGATTGAGTCGATATTGATATTGTCTTTGTAAGTGTCCGATGTGGTCGAGTACATTTTACAGCTCCACGACCGTCTGTGTTTAACAGTTTGTCTGGTGGTACTCCTAATTCCTTTGCTCTGTATATAAAAAAATGTGGGCTGTGGCACACACATAGTGGCACATGCGAATGCTGTCGAGTTGAATAATCATAATTTTACCACAGTCACAAAGCCCGTCTAGCTCAGTCGGTAGAGCGCAAGGCTCTTAACCTTGTGGTCGTGGGTTCGAGCCCCACGGTGGGCGTCTTAATTTTTTTTTGGATTTTTTCCCCCGTTTGCCCCAAGCTTGCAGTGGAGTCAACATCCCTCCCTTTTGTTCAGTCAACTAGCTACTCATGCACAGCAGAGCTGCAGTGGAATTAGGCCCCTGTACGCATCACATCACCGATTTCCAAACACTAATCATAATATCTCATGCCGCTGTTGCGCCCACCCAGCAGCAGCATCAAACGCCGACGCGTCTGGGGTCGACGTACGTGCTACGATGACGGCACACCCCCGCTAGTCGGCAACGAATCCAACGCTGACAGCGTCCCGTTCTTCGCCTCCGGACCTGACGCCCTCCCTCGATCTTTAATTAGTTACAGTCTGCTTATACACTCTCTAATCCCAATCAATCACCAGCTCATGTAACGTCAGAGATCGAGCTTTCTCCTGCTGGCTGTGGCTGTGGCAAGTCCAGATCCACATGATCCACCGATCGATGAACATTTTAAACAAACAAAACAAACCGTGTCAGTCTGTACGTGGCCGCTTAGCTGAGCTCTCGTGCAACAGCACGGGCACGTGAACGCGCTCCACCACTTGTTTTGGTTTATCAATTACTGTAACGAATTGATTAACCAGTAGCGTTGGTTGAGCTGCGTGACAACGTGAGGTCTCTCGCCTCGGACTCGGAGCAGCGGGAGGATCTCGTGATGATCGGATAGAAAATGCCCATTGTCCCCTGGGCGGTGGCCGGTGGCTTCTTGCTCAGAATCGATACCATTGGGCCGGAATTGAACATTCACATCCGACGGCTTTGACTCATATAATTTGTTGCTTGTCCGAGGCTGCTACCTGCCTACCCTGTGTCCGGTTCAAAAGACAAAACCACACAGACACACACAAGTGGATGCGTCTTCTGACCTGAGTACCAAACAGTAGTAGTAATAAGGTAGTAGTATGCTGTGTGCTCGCCGCAGATTGTTGTAGCTGCAGCGGTGGCTGCTAACGCAACATAAGTATCTTGCACAAGATTCTCTGTATGTGTACTGTTGTCAAATGCTTTTTTCAATCAGAGAAGGTGCAAGACTGAGCAGCAGGTGCTGAGGTGATGCTTCATAGTACGTAGGAGTACTTAGCACCCAGCCCCTATGACACTACCGTGCTTTAGTTCGACACTAGAAACTAATATGAAACAAAATCCAGGCATTTTGCAAGGACCATCCAATTAATCGCACTATACTTGCTTGTTCAGCCGTGATGTTTGGGATGTTTGGGTTAGAAAGCTCCATTTACAGGGGGTGATCGTTGTGCAACAAGAACCAAATTTGCAGTGGTGGGTGAGATCAAGGAAGCTAATCCCTAGGGTTGCCTGCAGGGGTTTTGACTCTTTGTTCTTCAATTGGTTGGCTAATTTGGAAGGAGAGAAATGCGATAACTTTCAACCGGGTCATGAACACTCCGGCGGCATTCCATTCTATCATCCGGGAGGAGATCGACGCTTGGTGCGCGGCTGGTTACAGGCACCTCATCGCACTGCTAGCACTTGCTTGAAGAGACCCACGACCATCAGTCCGCCGTCGCAAATTTTAACCTATGTAATTACACCATTTGCATTCGTTTCTGTTGGGTTGCTTAAGGCTCGGTAACCACCAATTACCGTAACTTTAACCAATTACCGTAACTTTAACCGTTGTCTCAAACTCCTTTCTACTTAATGAAAAACGTGCCAGGATCGCTAAAAAAAAGTGTGGTCAATGGATGTCAGCTTAGTACAGTGGGTAGAAGTGACCAGGGACGGTTTGTATTGCTTGTGTTAAACCGGGTGTGAATTGCTCGACATAGAAAACACAAGACCAAGCTAATGTATACGAAGACACATAGCTCAAACCAGTTCTTGGAGCATTTTTATTACCTTCTTCGGTTCAATGAGCGGTTTCATTTAGTGAAGTTAAAGCTGTTTTAGAAAGATAGTAAAAAGTCGAATGATCACAAACGTCGTAGATTTCTACGATTGTGCGCTCCGCTTGCTAATCACACCGATGAGCTCTTCTGCAGCGCTCCACGACGACCCGGCCACGGCCTCCCGCGCCTTGGCCGACAACGCAGCCATTTTCTTTGCGGCCTCGGCGCCCGTCTTCCCGGTCATTAGATCGCTAGTGACCCTGGCGATCTGCTCGCTTCGCACCATCCCGCTGACCGTGTCGCTTCTCGTTGGCACCCTGATCCCGACTCCCAGCTCGTCGACAACCAGCTTCGCGTTGATCGGCTGCTCGGCGCCCATCGGCCACACCGCCAGCGGCACGCCGGCGCTGATGCTCTCCAGCGCCGAGTTCCAGCCACCGTGGCTGAGGAACCCCTTGACGCACTCGTGCGCAAGGATCGCGCGTTGGTCCACCCACTCGCGCACCACCATGCCCCTGCCATGGACGCGCTCCTCGAAGCCCGCTCCGAGGTCCGCGTCAACGGGTCTCACGGCCCATATGAAGTCCAGCCCAGCTCGGTCCAGCCCGTCCGCTACCTCCCTCAGTTCAGAGCCCGTTACAGCCACCATCGTGCCAAGCGCGACGTAGAGGACGGCACGGCCGGCAGCGGCCTTCTCGTCGAGCCACCGCATCCAAGCGGGCCTGACGATGTCGCCATGCCCCGGCACCTCGGGCGCCGTCCGGGCGAGGCAGAGCGGGCCGACGGGCCAGGCCCTCGGCCCGACGTGGCTGTTCCAGTGCTGGATGTAGTGGCCCTCCATTGCGTCGAAGGTGTTCACGATCAGGCCGTGGCTGTTGGCTATGGCGTGCCCGAGCTTTGCGTCCATCTCGCGCACCGGCCCCGTCGTCGCCGGGTCGTTGAACGGGAACGGGATGTCGGCCAGGGTGAGCTGGACGTGCGGGAACTCCGGCACCGTGAACACGGCGTCGGCGTCCGGGGTGGTCCCGCCACCGTGGGTGAGCACGCGGGCTGGGTTGTCGCGCAGGATCACCTCCCGGGCGACGTGCGCGAACATGTTGGTGCCGAAGAACGCCAGCGTCGGGACGCCGCGCGCGGCCGCGGCCGCGTGCGCCCAGTACAGGAACGCGTCGGCGACGACGGCGCTGGCGTGGGGCCGCAGGGCGTCGAGCGCCTCCTCGAACCGCGGCCGCAGCTGCGAGACGTACTCGGCGAAGGCCGGGATGGAGGACACCGAGTCGAGGGCCTCGACGCACTCCGCGCGCGCCACTGGGGCGCCCGGGCTGGTCAGGTTGTCGTCGGCGAAGGGGAGCTCCACGATGGCCACGCCATCGTCGGCGCCGCCGGCCAGCGCGGAGCGGACGAACTCCGCGTTGCCCGGGGTGGTGAGGAACGTGACGGTGGCCAGCTGCCGGCGTCGGAGCAGGTGGGTGAGGTCGGTCAGTGGGATGGTGTGGCTCTTGGCCATGAACGGGAAGACGACGACGTGGGGGAGCTGCTGAGCCTGCTGCGCGTCGTGGGCTCCGCCGAAAGGTAGCGTAGTGGCAGGAGCAGGAGGAGCTGAAGACGCCATGGGACTCCGGGGAGCTGGTCGTTGTGAGCCTGTGAGGTCTGGTGTGGAGCTGCGAATAATGGCGAAGCAAATTGTCCTGCTGAGTGCTGATCATCTTGTTGACACACACATGCGAGTGCGTGAAATTTGCGTGTTCAAATAAAAGCTCACGAGCCAATCAACGTCTTGCTGCGAATCTGTTTTTCTTATCAACAAGAAGTCAAGAATTAGCAAGTACTGATCCGCACGAATGAAAGCGGCCTGAGAGCCTAGCAAGAAGAGTCGCCAAGGATTTCGCCGCTGCATCTGCAAGGATATTTTTTTTAGGGAAAAGAAGAAATCTGTTAAATTTATTTTGCCGCGGCATCTGGAAGGATATCGTTGAAATGAACTGATTTCTATAAAATTCTTGTTTAATTTGTATCGAATTCATACTCCGTACTCCAAAAGTTTGACATCTCTACTTAGCATACATTTATTTTTTGGCAAATAAAAAAAATATATTATCCAACAGTTTGCCATCCAACTTCACAATTTTAGGAACTTGCAAATCTCTTGCCCTCGATGGTTTTTTATAAAACAGCAGGGGTGAAAACCCCTACGAAAATTTCATATTAACAAATGCCCAAAAAACCGTCTTTACAACAAACCTCACAAACATAAAAGGTGACAAAAAATTTTTTTTTTGCTAGAATAACACAAATTACATGAAATTGTCTATCCATTGATCAATCCATGGGTGAGCTTGTAGCACAACTAGAGCAAATTCTCTTCTGAAAACTTCCAGCATCTTTGAATGGAGCGTGCTAAGTTTCTGAAGATGATATCATTACGCATCATCCAAATAGCCAACACATAGTAATGATGTTCTCCATAAAAAAAAGATAAACATAGCTGGTCCTTAATGCTTTCAACAATCACAAAAATGTCATCAGGGTTAGGGATGAAGATATTGAGGCTATACCAACAGGCCATATCATAGGGGCTTTGAAAGAGCATGTGGAGGATATCTTCTTTCAAATTCAGGGTATAGAACACACAATTGTAGCAAGCCAAAGACATGCCTCGGCGTTTTAGTCTATCACGGTCCTGGTTCTTAGTGACTTGGAGGGTATCTTCATGCCGACGCTCCTCCCCCGGGTCCTACCTAAGTGACTTCGGAGGTGCATCTTCGCAATCGACGCTTCGCCCGCCGGGTCCCGCTCTCGACTCTCGGAGGAGCACTCGGATTCCCCGCTCGTGCATCGGCTGCGATCGCCACCGGCTTTCCCGTTGTTGAGTTCTCTTTTTGTATTGGGCTTGGCTTGCGGGGTTGTTAGGTGGAGGGTCTCCCGCCCCTCGCGTTTTTGCTTTTAGTAGAAGTAGGTTGGCGCCTCGGTAACTAGTTGGTTACCGCTTGTGTCTTGCTATCTTGTTTGAACTTTCTTCTCGCTTTATGAAAAACGCCAAGAACGGCGTGGTCTCTAAAAATCATTGAGAATGAGCTAGAAAAAGATTTTCCTTTTATCTTGACAAGAATACACCCACATCATCCAAAAGCACGATGAACCTGATGATGCACTTTTAGATGCTTGTAGGCCTTACTTGAGGTAAAAATTGATGGGCCCCAAGGATATGACCACATATCAATATCATTATTTAGCTCCAAGTATTGCAATTCATCCGAGAGAGTTTGAAATTGCTGAAAAGCTTGAATGGACAAAGGCAGGTGAAACAAATTTTCAAACTGATCTGTGTTGACAGCTGTTTTAAGACAAATTGATTTGATCTTTAGCAAACCTGAACAATTGAGGAGGGAGTGAAGCCTAGATGATACACGAGGTGGATTTGGGGCTTCACAGATGCAAATCCACTTCGTCCATCAAGCAGGAGGTGGGTTTTTTTTTTTGAAGGGAGTGAGTGAAGCCCTTGACAAGGCCATCCCTTACTAGGATGCTCTTTGGAGGGAGTGAAACCCCAAATCCACATCATGTATCACAATCAGCAAAAAGATTTTCTTCGGAGGGAGTGAAGCCCCAAATCCACCTCGTGTATCGCAATCAGCAAGAAGATATTTTTTTAGGTTACACAAGACAACACGTGGCGCCAACACGCACGCATACTCATTTCTATGAACACACATACGCAAACCCTATCCCTATGAGCACCTTCGGGGACCGAGCCAACAAATCTTGAAGTTTACGAAGTCACCACAGCGCCCTACGCTGGGCCGGGGACGCCGGCTACCACTTAATGCACAACGCCGAAAAATCTTAAAATAAATCTAGGATAATATAGCTCATCTAGGATTTGAATACCGGGTGGGAGCCTCCAACTAATACTCTTTGCCATTGCGCCGTGAGCGCCTTCACAATCAGCAACAGGATGATCGACGCTCGTCGGCTGACGGCAGACAGCTAGGCCTAATTTTGAGCTTGGCTGTTTCGTGGGCTGGAACCGTTGCAGGGCCGGGTTGCTACATGCTTTCAGCCCAAGGGCGTCGTGAGCAAGGAAAAGTGCAGGCTAGAGGACGCGCCCTTAAGGCGTTGGGCGAATCGCCGAACCAGTTGCTGCCGTGCGACGTCGCCGACAAGGATCACACCATCACGAGCAACACCAGGTGTGCGGGGGATCCAGCGTGTGCGCACATCGCGCGTTTGCTGGCCTGCGCGGCGAGCAGCGTGCCTGGGCTCACGCCCCGGCCCCGGTGGCCCGGTCTTTGTTCCTGCGAGTGGGCGCGCAGGGCAGAAACCGTGCGACATTGGCAAGGCGGCGATGCATTTACCAGCAGCCAGGGCGGTCCGTGTCTCCTCGGTATGCGCTTCAAGCTTTGCAGCAGGGGAAGTTTGCTGCTCATCTGCTCATGCACCGTTCGTGTAACATGGAAGTTCATGGATCGTGATACCCTAGATAATTTGTGAGCAATAAATTGAAAATGTTGACGTGTTGGATCTTTGCTTTGGTTCTAATTTGTGAACCTCAGCGGTAGCTCCTTTTCTGTTATCAGCGATATATTCCATTCGACCTAGTGCCCCTCCAATTGCACAAAGCGTCTCCAGTCCCAATTAGGGACAATCGGTTCAGTTAGCCAATTTTTGGAAGCTTTCTAAAGGATGTAGTATATATTTAGAGATCCAATTGAGGAAGTTGTTTGAGCGTTTTTTTTTCACTGACAACCCCATGTTCTTATAAATTAGAAAGGATATAAAAAACCTCTTGAAGTTGCTCTAAATAACGAACAACAAGACCAAAAGAACTAGTGTGGTCCATTGCCATACAAATGCTTTTTAGGCCGGAGGGCGCTAGTTCGCGGATTCTAGACCCCGCGATCGCGGAGAGGTTCCTTAGCCACTTCGACGGCACGCTCCCGCAACACAAGTGAGAGGTTCTACGCGCGGTCATCCCCGACAGCCGCCTTCACCGGGGACGCTCCTTGAGCAGGGGGCGCTGATCGTCGCCGCTTCTTCGTGGCACATTTGTTTCCTTAGTAGTATACCACTCTAAGCGACACTGTTGTAGCCGGTGCCTTGTGTCGGTGTTTCGCCTATTTGCCTTCCCTGGTAGCTCGCCATGGGGGGCGTCTAGGATGTAATTGAACTATCCCAGTTCTCTTAATGCAAAGACGGGTAAGAGCCCGCTTTCGAAAAAAAAGATATGGACAAAATCAATTGGTAAGGATGATTTTTAAAACCACGGCTACATTATTGATTGTAGAAATTAAATGAGGAACTTCCGGGATAGGTTTGAAGTGCCCTTGACAATCGATTCTTAGGAATGATTTGACTAAATTTTGAGAAATATTTTTTAAAAATCAGAAAAAAACTATTAAAACCATGCTTGAAAATTATAAGAAAAAAACCGCGTGCCGCCCTAGGGTACCGCAAGGGTGTCGCTAGCCCAAGTCTTCTATTTTTTTCACATGTCCATGAGAATTTGAACCATGCCCTCTCTCTTCTTCTTTTTAACAGGATAGTCAGACTCAATCATTCATAAGTATGAGAATTACACTCTTCAACCATAAAGCTAACAATACAATATGAGGAATCATTCCACTCGCCCAGCATGTTATCGCCTCTGACTTGCTTTTTTGCTAGTACATCGGCTATGAGATTACAAGGACAACTATCATACAACAAAAAAAAGAAGTCATGAAAGTCTAAACTAAGCTCTTTGAACCATGGCCTCTTGGTTCGCATGAGGCCCTCTTATCAACACACAACAACTTTTAGATCTTGTGAAGAACTACAACTTTAATATAGGAGTGTTCCATCCGAGGTCATTCAAAAATTTAAAATTTGGATATTAAAATGTGAGAACTTAGAATGTATAGTTAGGTCCCTAAGCACGGCATAGGTAAGGAACTGGTTCATACTTGGCCAATCCACAAGCTAATCTGAGGGCCTAGGACATGACATGGTAGAAGCTCAACCTTGTTGTGCGGTTGTGCTAGGTGTGTAGCTACCCTAACAAGCTGAAAATGAGTGGAGCCCTATTGTCATTAGGGGGGGCATGAAGAAGTCATAGACATTGCATTCTTTTGTTTGGATACACTCGTATCCAACTTAATTCATGAGTTTTGGAAATGAATACATTTTAATTGTCACATCAACTCATTTTAACAGACGTGAATTAAGGTGAATATGTGTGCATCTAAACAGATCCTGGGAAGGTTGAGACTGCACAAGCACATTGTTGTGTGGAAGGGAGCAGAAAGCATGAGTATACAAGAAAAAGTGAAGAGGTTTGGTGCCAACCTAGGTTAGGATGGGCTATATGTGCACCAAACCTAGGTTAGGATGTCCACAGGTGCTAACCTAGGTTAGCATGAGTGTACAAGAAAATGTGTTAAGTTAACCCACTAATCTTGATTCAATGTATTCAGAGTGAAATAAAAACAACTGTGGCAATCGATTGCCTTAGGATTCCGAGATTACATCATCGTGGTGGTTCATATCCACGAGTTAAGATTAATTTTGGGAGCCTGGGCCTGGGCCCAGGAAAAGTCCATGTTTTTCAGTGTCAAGACAAGGGCCACAGCCCATTGATTCAAAGTAATTTAGTTACATACCCGGCCCAACTTTGGCCATGTTTTTTCACAAACAATGACACACTGCAAACAATACTACTGATGTGAGAGTAATTGCCAAAGGATGTTGGGTTCGGTTGGTTACCCCAGCCAGCCTGTACACTCTAGAGGCACCCCCTCAGTCCGAGTTCGAATCCCAAAGGGAGCGAATTTCAGGCTGGGGCATTATTAAAAAAAAAAAAATATAAGGGTGGGGTTTTCCTTCCTGACTTCGGTCAAAAAAAAATGTGAGAGTAATTACACGAACACTTTCAGCAGGGTGAGAAATGTCATGGTGAACATTGTCAAGGCATAAATCAAACACCAGACCAATTAGCAGAATATACTGTACCAACTGTTCATAGTGTAATTTGGCTGACAATTGTGCATAAGGAGGTCGGACGCCAGATTGATGCAGCATCCTGGATTGCACGTGTGGAGAAGAGAAAGCAACGCCGGAAGGAGGTCAAGAAAATATTTTGCATTGATTAATCATCTAGAGGACTTTTCGGATTGGTTGCACAGATTAATCTTTTGGCCAGAGGAATTATATTTGGATTGGATAATGACGTGTAGTCTCAGCCTCTCAAGTTCAACTGTTCAGGTCAAACGAAGCAAGGAGGTTTAGGAAAGATATTTTCAGATATGTGCATGGTTTGACCAAGGACAAGAAAGAATAAGAAACGTAATGGAGCGCTGGCCTTAATTATAGGTGTCTGTGTGGCGAAACAAATTAGGAATTAGAGATATTTATTATATATATTCAATTCATGCGTGTAAAAGAGTCCGGCCTTCCGTTTGCCAAAGACCGTGGCAACCCATGTATAAATATAGGGTACATGGCCGATTGTAAGGATCTAGCTAATCGTCATAATACAACTACTATTTTTCTTTGTTATGTTTCTTTCTTCTAGCTTAGGGCAGTAGTTTATGCCGAATCCTAATCTCCATTAGGGATTGGTGATCTTTGCCGTTTTGCCCCGAAAAACGGTTGGCTTCCCTCCATGAAAGTGAGGATCCTTTGTTGCTTTGCCCGGAAAGCAATCGCTCGTCGTCGCGTAAGTACGACAGTTATCGTGTTGTTGGGCGGATCAATTTCGCGCGCCAACACCAACATCAGCAAAGCTCAAAATCAGATTTGCACTTCAATATCATGCTCTTCCCTAATACTGTTGATCATTCCATAACCATGCCCAGTTGTTGAGCTGCACCCCATCCCCATTCCCATCCTCATCTTCTTCAGCAACGCGCTCGAGGCCCTGCTGCTCCATGCCCACGGCGAGCAGGCCGTCCGGTAGGAAGAAAGTGCCGTTGTCGTCGGCGCCGCAGCCGCAGGCGTCGTCCTCTGGTGACGATGGAGGCGAACGCGCCCCGGCGAAGTAGGACTCTGGGCTATCGTTGGTGGCAATCTTGGAGCAGAGCTTGTCTTCTTCGAAAAGAGTATAGATTGTCTCTTGAGCGGGAATTGTTTGCTCTTCTGGCTCTGACGCTGATGACTCCTTTGATTGCAGTTTCTCAGTTAAAGTGATCACCTGATGATATGAATGGCGATATGTGTATTAATATGTAACTCTGATGAAAATTAAATAGAAACTTTTTTTGAGGGGTTTTACATTCACTGTATGATTACACAAAATGATACTATTCTTGGCCTGATTAGGTTCAGGCACGGAAACATACATGAACAGCAACTGCCAGTGGCATGTGAAATAATGCAGTGTCTATCTCTGGCTGAACATAGTGGCCCTACTAATTATCAATTTTGGGTATCGTTTCTTGATTTGATTAGAGGTTGACCTGATTCATCCTGCAGCCTGTGTGCTGTTCTGTTATTTGTTAATTCGTTTGATTTTTTTTTTACCTCTAGTTTGACCACTCGTCTTATTTTTATAAAAAATTATGTAAAAATAGTCAAATTTAAGTCGTTCTTAAAGACCATTTGTTAATAAAACAATCCACCACAAAAGAAGTAATATTTTGTATAAAATTTTGAATAAGACGAGTGGTTAAAGTTAGAGTTGAAAAAGTTAAACGAACTATAATTTGGAACGGATTTAGTGATAACAATTAAGACTCCAATAATAACTACCGATACCACTAGATGCTAGGCCTACACGGCCGTACATCACTAGAGAATATACTTTCGGCGTAGCAAGTTTAGGAACGCTCGAAGTAGATGCTTTTAGGAAAGCATATCTCTAAAGTTGCATAGTTTCAGGACTGATCACCTCACCTGTGAGCGGAGGCGATCGTTGTCGGCGAGGAGCGCGTCGCGGCCGGCGAGGAGGTCGTCGTGCGCGGCCCTGAGGCGGTCGAAGTCCTGCTCCAGCTGCTTGGTCCTCCAGCGCGCGCGGCGGTTCTGGAACCACACGGCCACCTGGCGCGGCGCGCGATCCCGAGCCTTCGCGCCAGCTCGCTCTTCCGCTCGGGCTCCAGCTTCCGCTTCTCCTCCGCAAAGCTCAGCTCCAGCTCCCGCACCTGCTCCGCCGTCAGCCGCCGCTTCGTCCTCTCCTGCTGCGGTCCGTGGAGCTCGTAGTCGAGGCCGCCGCATAGCTCGTCGTCGCCCAGCTCCAGCTGGAGCTGCAGCTGTAGCAGCTCCTCGTGCGCCGTCGTCAGCTGGAACGGCCGCTTGCGCTGGCCGTCCGCCGCACCGGCGCCGGCTCCGTCGCCACCCACTAACGGCAATCCTGTATAAGGAGAGAGGAGATGAGCAACGCATTATGTTCCAAGAAATAAGTTGCGCGTCAGATATCTCTCCGTCAGGATCACTGACGACTGACCTCGAAGGAATCCGCCGCCGCTGCCAAAGAGAAGCACCTGTCCGCCGCCATCGCCGGCAGCACGGAATGGCACGGCGGAGCTGCTGATCATGCTACGAGCGGAGTCCATGGGCCAAGCGCTAACAGAAACCCAAGAAAGAAAGAAAGCTGTCGATTGTACGCGCACACTCACGTACGTGTATGTATGTACTGAACGTCTGTATGTCTATGTATGCTCCTCCACCTCTTCTTGAAGCACGGTGGTCGCCAGGCGGCCGGACGGAGATCAGAAGGAGGCCGCGGCGGCGGCGGGGTACTTGTGGCGGAAGAAGCTGGTGCTCCACGGCATACGCGTCGACGACTTGGTGGGGTACAGCGAGAACCCCATGGCCTCGCCGCCGCCGGATGACAAGGTAGGCTTCGTCAGTGCAAGTTTTGCGCGGTGCACGGTGGCCGGAGAAGCTGGCCGGCCGCGGCCAGTGGTGTTGTCCACCAGTGATCTGAGATCCGGGACCAGTGGAATGAGGCCGGGGTTGTAGGATGTCGTGTCAGGTAGTGTCGGCAATTTGCGTGGGTTAACCGGTAAACTCTGAAACTTGGAAGAGGGGTGGAATTTATAGAGGGGCATTCGGACGGTGTGGGGTCTCTAATGACCGAAATGCCCTTTTTGATTGATTTTTTTAAAGATGTATAGCCCTTTTTATTGTCGATGTGGTGTTGTCTCCTGATTGGAGGATTAAGAATCGCAAAAAAAAAAAAAAAAAAAGATTGGACGATTAAGGCGTATTCGTCTTCTTCTATAATGGAGTAGTACATTATTAGTATATTTTAATTATAAGCATTTTCAGCTGGTTGAATTTGTCAATTTTTGCTTGAAAATAGTTTAAAATTTTTGAAAACTTGATTGGAATCAAATTTTCATAGGATTCATAAGGTCATGTGCTATGACAAAGATCAATTAACTAAGGGGTGTTTGGGACTGCTCCGCTCCACGTTTTTCGGCCCTGCTCCATATTTTTTTGCTAAACGGTTTTAGCTCAACGCATACAGTTCGAGAAAAAAAAGTGTGGAGTTGTGAGAGCACCTAAAGAGGTGCTGCACAAACTCCAGTTTTTTGTGAAGCTGCTCCACGGTGTAGTTTGCAGAGCAGAGTTTATGGAGTAGTCCCAAACACCCCCTAAGGCAAACTCATGGAAACATTAAAAATTATTTTTTCCAAAGAAAAAACTAAGTTGTTAACCGTTTGCAACCGGTCCTATTCTTTATTAGGAGCACATCTCTTCTGTGTGTAACACCGTTTCGCGCAAGTAGAATGACGAAAGACAAGCCACACTGTAACAGCCCGGACAACCTCCGGCGGCTGTTACAACATGCATAGCTGTGGATGGCGGCCGATGGCGGTGGTAGGGCCGCGGCGTGCGGCAGGTGCGTGGGCAAGCGGCATGCGAGGTGCGGTGATGGCGGCGGTGCACGAGAGGAGAGGGAAGCGGCAGTTTGAAGCAAAGGTGGAACTGGGGGTTGGGGAGGGCTAACAGGGGCCATGGCTCCCCTCAACAACAACAACAAAAAATCCCTAATACCTCTATGTTTTTAGCCCAAAATATTGACGTCTAGTCCAAATGCCAGTGCACTCGCATAGTGGTGGTAGCTTGCTGCCTAAGCTATGAACGTCAAAGTCCAACACAAATAAACGTATAGATTTGTGCTCTCTTTCCTCATCATTAATTAGGCCGCCACATCACCATTTTGCTTAGTTGGCAAGCTATTTAGTAGAGTTAGAAACTATCATTAATACTCCATTGGGAGTGCCCTATAAAGGCTACTTAAGAAATGGCTCCGGTGGTAAAGGCATGCCAAACTGAATTTTCATGCACTTTAACAATTTAGCGAGCTTACTAAATACAGTTATGTATAAGTTACATCGGAAAAAATCTTGAATCTATTTTTTAACAAATTTATTTGGAGATGCAATTATATATTGTATGTATTTTATACAAAACGATATTAATTTTGGGAGCAAGGGAGTTTAGCAGAGGTGGGTCATTTTCATATGCATTTACAATGACATATGTGGGTTTAAAAAATAGAATAAATCTAATAGCCAATATCGAGAGTTTTTCGTGAGAATTAATGTGGAATTTTAATTTTAAAAGAAGCCTCCAATGACACACATAGATTGGTGTGCGTTGTCACAATATATCTACAACCAGTCTTTAGGGCATCCACAATGGTAATAGCTAGTGCTAGCTACGTAGTCGGCTGACGTGGAGGTGAGAGACAACAACAAAGACTATTTTATATCATTGGACCCACATGCTCCTCTCACATGTTCTTGGGCTACATGAAATAGTCTAGCTATTTGCATGTAGCCAGTGACTATTCTCTCTTCTACTTTTTCCTTGCCACGTCACATCTAGATAGCGAAATAGCTAACCATTGCGGACGGTCTTAGCCTAGTTTTAATGAGGATTTTAAATAGAATGGTCATCTCAGCAAAAAGAGCATCTTTGCAAATGGGACGGAGAGACAAGGAGAAAGTTTCATGAAACGTTTAGGCACTGTTTCCAAGTCATCGAAACCCGAATCAAACCTCCACTATCCCAGTTCGGTTCGTTTCGTTTTGTCCCATCTTGTGCTGCCTGCGGCAATTTCCCTCGCGTGCGTGCAGCTGCGCGCCAGCGGCCGGCGAGCCTGTGGCTAAGTCTTCTCCAACGTGGCGACCGGTGCCCAGTTGCAGGATCCGCGCCGTCAACAAGTGCAGACTCCGCCGTCCGTACCGGCGGCGCAAATGAAAGCTTTCCATGTTTGTCAGTGCAAAACTTAGCGCGTAGGGAAGAAAGATGTTGGAATTTGGGGGTTTGGAACGGCAAAGAGAAACTAAATGCATGCTTCGTGGCATCACATGAAAATATACGGACAAATAAACGATGCGGTTATTCTCTTCGTTGAACGCAATATCAGATACCCTAGATAGGAATCTGATCCTTACCAATCTCAGTTAAACAATGCAAGCACAAATGCTTTGCTTTGCTATCTGATTTTACTTTTGATAGCATTTGCAGGACTTGTTTTGTCCTCCAAGAAGAACCCAAAAAGAATATTTCCTCACTCTTATCTGAAGAAAAGGAATATAATCCTGATGTGTAGGTGTGATGAATTGTAGCTTTCAGCTAGTACACCTCAAATGTGCCCTTTATTCATTAGTTGCTTGGTGTGTCATGTTTCACATAATCACGTGGCATAGGAATTCTGGTTGTCTAATCCTCAGCTACCACTTACTAGGAACACTCCTGAGTTGAACTTAGCTTTTAGTTTATTTATATTCTTATGTCCAGATTCAGAGAATCAGATGGACAAATGCCATGTTCTTGCCCAACCACTTGTTCCATGCAGATTGCAGGCTTGCAGAAGCAGAGATGTCATTGCAGTCAATTCTGATCCCCACTACTATCCTGAAGAGAGATAATATTTTTTTTCTCTACTTTCTTTCGTGCTGCTGTTTAATTTCTCAGCGATTGGTGATGAGTTTCTGTTCTTAACAGGGATGCACTTTACTGGTACTGATGGATACTCAAGCCTCAACACCTGTGCATGTGAAGGGTTGGCCGTCTGGGTTGGGCTGCCCTAACTGGAACTGATCTGACTTTCTGTAGTTTTCTAATGAATGATCAACTGTGACGTAATTATGTGTGACAATTAGCTTGTTCAGTAATCTTATCTGTGCACCATATTTTTTTTAGGGGCTTTTGTTCGACTTGTCTGCCTGGCCAGTGGGAAGTAGGCAGCTGGGTGTCGGCATATAGACTGAAGGGAAAAAAAAGATACTCAGGATAAATCACGACAAAACTTTTATTTGAAAGGAATTGACATCTCCTGAGAAAAACCATCTGATTCGTGAGACACCAGGTTCATGCGTTTCTTGTTTTATTAGGCTCTTTTCCTGTGAAATATTTTTTTAGAACGTGTCAAAACACAGAAGGAAGAGCTGTAAGCATCATGAAAATAAAAAGGTTCGACTTTATTTTTAAAATTAAAAATAGTAAAGGTCAACTTTAAAATCCTAACCTCTCATCACCGGCTTCCGCTAGGTGTAAAACCATAACTTTTCTCCTTAAATACAAAGATGCGCAAGTCTTTTGCGTATTCGAGAAAAACATTTTCGACTTTTCTCGTGTTTCATGCTGAGGCCCAATTTTCTCCTGTAAAGCCTATTCTTTTTTTTCCATCTCTACTTTGAATCCATCCACATGACCTTTTGATTTTGTAGAAAGTCCGTAAAAACAACAACGCAAGCCGTATTTTTTTCAAAATAAAATAAAAACTAAAGGAAGAAACAAGTAAGAATTGAATGATCTCTTTCTTTGAAACCAGCTTGTAAACTTCGTTGTTGGGAATATGTCCTAGAGATAATCATAGAGATGATTGTATCGCCTTGTATCCATGATATATTATGTGTTCATGAATATCCATTAAAGACAACTTGTATCGATTGGCAATTATGTGAATCGTTTGTGAGACTCTTTACTTATATGGTTATTCTGTAATTGTCCCTGGTCGGAGTTCATGTGAGGACACACATGAATATTAGATCAGCACATATTAGTTGATGACTATGTTTCACAAGTCATAGACATGGAGATCTCAAACTAATAGTGTGGGCACATATATGACATGGGGCTGGATAGACCCGACATGAGATGTTATTATTATCTCTTTACACATCATGTACGTTATGTCCTTAGACCTGAGATTATCGTATGTACTCAAGATGTGAAACGACCTACTTAGGGACTATCAAACGTTACTCTGTAATTGGATAGCTATAAAGGTGGTCTTCGGGTTTGTCAGGAAGCATACTGTGAGGCATAGTCAATCAAGATGGAATTGCCCCTCTCCATGAGAGAGAGATAATACTGGACCACTCGATTGATTGGATCAAGAAATGCATGGCCGCCCTTGGGTTAAGTGTTAACCCACGTGGTGGACCAAATATCGTGAGCCAAGGGAATAACATGTACGTGAGTTTGTGGTGGTTCGTCTGATATGATCATTGCGTACACATGGGAGTTGACACGTCTTGCTAGAGGCTGCTGTCAGTTATTGATTGAGTAGGAGTACTCGGGCCATGTCTATGTGTGCGTGAGCCCATAGGGTCGCACGCTTAAGGGGAAGGAGGCCTAATTTGGATCTGATCCAATTAGACGAGGTTTAGGGTTACTAATGGGCCTCCAGCTCGGGAGCCTGTTAGGGACACCTATATATATGAGAGGTAGGCGCGGAGCTAGGGTAAGCCACGCCACTTTGGCGGCCGCCGCCGCCGCCCACGCCCGCCTTCTTGCTCCTCGCGACCTAGCAGTCCGAAGGCGCATCGCTTCCTCCTTGTACGTGTGGGATACCTCGGAGGTGCTGCATCTGGAGCACAAGGACGAACCGCACGTGGAGGACGGACGTGAGCAACTGCACGGCACTGCTGCTACGCGCACATCTTCGTCGAGGGTCGACACTTCCGCTGCACCTGCGCGTCTAGTGGTAATCCCGTGATCTATAACTAGCAGTAGATCCTTGGTTTATAGGTAGAAAAATTTTGTTTTCTGGCTAGCGTAGCGATCCCATATTCCTTTATTCGTGTGCATTTGCACGATCTGAGACGATACAGTGATTGTGAATTGAAGTTGTGATTGGTCGACTCTTGTAACTAACCCAGACTCCAAGCTACATGTGGTTAGCAATATCAGACTCTAGTAACTAACCCGAGGTTTCCTGACCTGGATAACTATACAACGTACAAAACAGCGCTACACTGCTTCTTCCAAGTGTCAAGTGGGAGATAGGGAGCCAATTGCTGATATACAATTGAATTAACGATTCATGGTATAGCGAATGGTAGTATATACAGATTGGTTACTCGCCAAAAGTCAAAAGACCTAAAATAGACATGTAGGGCGACGCAAAAAAGTAAGTTGACTTGTTCTCCTCTCCAGTCATGAACATGTGATTTCCTTTTAATGTTAACCCGTGTATTAATCAGTGAGAAGGCATGCATGGTTTAGAATCTCATGTTATACAAGTATTGTCTATATATCTAGTTGATAAAAATGTGGTACATACAACTAATCAAAAATAATTATCTTTTCTCTCTGTGTTGATTTTCTAAAATAATACCCGCCATTTTCTAAATTGCAACAAGTAACAAGATGAAAGGTTGAAAGCCAGGTTAGGTTTATGATGTCAAAAAAGAGTGTAGGTTATATTAATTAAACTAAGATTTTAGCTAGATACAATATTAGAACCCACATAGGTGAAATCTGAATGATAAAAATATATAGATATTTCAAATTTAGTTAAATGTATAAAATCAATACATTACCTCACATATAGGCGCATAATTATTTATGAGATACTTCAAATCTTGCTACTTGAAACAAATTCAAAGGCACATTTTTTTGGAATATTGTTATAATACTAATACCATCACATAAAGATAAAAAAATAAGCATAACCATCTCTCTCTGTGTGTGTGGTGGTGGTGGTGTGTGGGTAGGGGGGTGGCCTGGGGGGTGGTCTCGAGCGTATGGTGCTCTCCTCTAGCGGTGGAGAGCATGGCGTGCTTGGGGCCCATTGCCCTCCGGCGGTGACGCTCAAGCTAGACCTGCTCCTCTCAAGTAGTTGTATTTGCTAGCCTTCTCTTCGGTTGCGCCAAGCAGTGCCAGGCTCCAGCTCCACGTGGAAGTAGCCTTTCCCAGCACTAGGCCTTTCGAGGCACCTAGCTAAGGTCGAGGCAGATCAGGCAAGGGGCACTACCAAATCCTCCCCTCGCCACTTCTAGTTGTCCAATCAACGGTGGTGCTCCCTAAGGTGAGAGGAGGACCATTCTCTCCATCTCAACTCATTCTCACTCTCTCGCTTCATAAAGGTGTGGCGGCTCCACTCATTCTCCCTCTCTGCCTCTTCAAAGGTGTGGCGCATGGACGACGAGGCAACAAGAAGATAAGACAAGTGCAGCGATGGGAAGGCTGCGAGGAGGAAGGGGACGGTGAGGCGGTGGTGAGACAGAGCATCACACGTGTGGCAGCGGTGTGTAGATCGGCGCTGTGGCAATACTTTGCTAGTGGCCTAGATTGAAGCCATAGGCTTGGTTGGATGGGCAGGGAGGCAGAGCATCACGTGGAAGCGACGTGCATATCGACATTGTGGCAATACCCTGCTAGTGGCAGACTTTTTTTTTTTTGATTTAGTTTAATAGAGGCAGGCATACACAATTACTCACTCTCTCCATCTCTTTTTATTTTTTTCGTTCTCACTTTCCAAGAAGTTAAATGTACTCAGCTTTGACTAATAAAAATTAATATTTTATATATACATAAATAGTATCACACTCATTAATGGATAGAGGGAGTATACTCTGTAAATTGAGATTAACACAGATTTTGACCTATTTTGTCTGCCTCTGTAAAACGCTATTGTGCCCGTGCATACTCCATAAACATGCACCCCGTGAGATCATATATCCCTTAAAGCTTGATTCGCAAAAGAAAAGCTTGAGATACACTTGGGCAGCCCTTTTCTTTTCCAGGAAGCTCTTCTTAATTATTTTTGTTAGGAATGAAGGCACGCTAATTTTGTGTGGCAGCATGGACGCATGGTTCGTCTTTTTCCATCAGTCAATCATTCATTCAGTCTAATGAAGGATCTAGGAAGCTAAGCGCTCTGCATGCTATCGCCTGCTGGGAAATTAAAGAAGATCCACCAAGGAAAACCAGCAGCCACAAACCCCGTGGTGACTCTTTCCTCCTCCAACCGATTGCCCACTACCCAAGAACGAGAGGCTACGGGAGCTCATACATGCTTGCGTGAGGTGTCGCCACGCACGCTTCATCTTCTAACCTTCTTCCCCACATGTGAGGAACAAGGCAGAGTGGGGGTTGGCGTCCTGGTGGCCGATCGATTAAACCGACATCGATCATTACCTCGAAGTCGGAGGTTCAGTCATTCAGTTTATTGCAATCAGAGAAGAGAGAACATAGTATATAGCAAAATCAAGCTATACTCCAAAGTCGAAAGTGCTTATCGTCTATTGCAAAATCACCAATAGTGGACGCACGAAGAAACGGCGCCGCTTCGTGGCTTCCACTGCCAAGATTGCTTTAGACTAGGAATTGACACAGAATTCGCCAGGGATCGATCGAGGCTGAAAAGAAAGATACTCGATCATAGATAGAAAGGACAGTTACAACTGTGATTCGGTGCCAGGGAGATCATGATCTGGACGATCGAGTGTGCGATGATGACCTGCAGAGAAAAAGGATGGCACGGAGCTAACGAACATGGCAATGTTCGTTGGCTTGCAGCTCAGCTGCTGACTACTACAGTGCATGGGATTGGACAAGACACTAGACAGACAAGCAGCTGAATCTCGCAGGTGCTATGTGATTGATTCACTTGGTCCGAGGTCCCGTGCTGGGATCAAATAGGAGTTGGCGAGTTGCCCCAGTTGGGATTTGGGAGCGAGTGGGAGCTTTGTGTATCCATGTATGGAGAAGATAAATGGCTGGCCGAGAAGAATCGGCCGCTGGTGGTACAAGATGGCTGTGTAGCTAAGGAAAAAGCCGTTTTCTGCAGAAGTTCTTTGAGATACCTTTTGTTTTTAATAAAGAGAAGTTCTTTCAGATACTGGAGTGTCATCAGTTATATCACGGAGCCAATACAGTTTCTCACTATAGCATCACTTAGAGTTGTGTATGTGTATTGTAGTATTTTATATACTAGTAAAGTTAAAAGAGCATTTCTTTGAGGTAACCAATTATGTATTTTACAGTTGTGTATATCTCTTTATATAGTTTTCTGTCCAAATTATAATTTGTTTGACTGTTTCAACCCTAAGATTGACTACTCGGTTTATTCAAAAAATGCGCACAAATATTGTCCAATTTTAAGTCATTATACTAGTTAATAAAGCATGCCACAACAAAAGAAGTGATATTTTGCATAAATTTTTGAATAAGATGAGTGATCAAACTTGAATTTAAAAATATCAAACGAACTATAATTTAGAACGAATTTAGTAGTAAATTTTTTAATAAGATGAGTGGGTCAAAAAAGTCAAATAACCTATATAATTGAGAGGGAGAGCCAAAAGATGAACATTGGGCCTTGTTTAGTTCCCCTCCAAATTTTAAGTTTTTTCACTCTCTCTCCATCACATCAATTTTTGGACGCATGTATGCAAAATTAAATATTGGTAAAATAAATAACTAATTGCACGATTAACCAGAAATCACGAGACGAATCTTTTGAGCCTAATTATCCCATGATTGGACAATATTTATCAAATACAAACGAAAGTGCCACAGGAGTTTGAGTGCAAAAATTTGCAATCTAAACAAGGTAGATAAGTTAAGGTTCATTAATTTGTCTATGATATATGTGTACACGTACGTGTTCAACGCAACTCAACCTCCTCCTGCTTGTTCTCGTCAAAAGATACAGCAGGGGACAGAGACAGACAGGGGCCCTGCGCTGCATTACCGGGCTGACTAATGCATGGGATCGATCATCGGAGCCATCGAAATGGACGAAGGGAACATGCGATCGAGGCTGTCAAGACTGAACATCCTAGGACGACGCGAAGAAATTTGGTGGAAGGCGAAAAGCGTGGTGGCTGCACAAGGGAACACGCCATCTCATGAGAGAGCAACATGGCCTGGGACTTGTTTTTTTGTGAGTGCTTGGGCATGATGCACTGGGGGTCAACACTCAACACAGGAGTTTGCTGGAATAGCATGAATGTGATCAGGAACGTGCTGAGGCCTCGACCTTTATTAGTGACTTGTGACTTCAAGTTTCTGCCGCAAACTGTTAGGTCCATGAATGTTGCCGTCTATGCAATAGTACAAAAAAGCTTCACAGCCCAAAACTTCTCCATGGTTCAAAAATTAGGGATATATCTTTGTTTTTTATGAATATCCCTATTCGGACTATAGTGCATGGCAATTTTGTTTTAGCTCAAAAGATTATGAAATTAGTTTCAGATTTTTTTTTTTAATACCATGCACTATTTTATGGTGGCTAGCTTGAATTTTTTTTTTAATCTTGATGGCCTCAGTTTGGTGCTTATTTTATCGTTATCTACTGTAATTAGTCAATGTTGATTGCCTAGATTACCTCGAAAAAGAAGAGCAAGTGGAGCGTCATCAGGACCATAGTGGGCCCAATGCACCAAATAATTTTTCAAAGTAGTTGTGTTTAGGCCATGTTCAACTTACACACAACCTCCTGTCTGTAAGTTTTTGAAAACCGAACGCAGACAGTTAAAAAGATAGGTCGTCTAAATGGATCATGCGCTTGCTGTCTACGAGGCTATTTAATACTTTGAATATATCTAAGATCAATTGTAAACACCATTTTGTAGACCATTTTATTGCTATTTGATAGGAAATAATTCTAGGGGAATTATGGAACTGGATCAATCTGGGTCCTGCTGCGTCTCTCTCTTTAGCTTGTACACCGAACCCACTTGAGAGGTATGAGGAAGGTGAGTGCCTATGACACATAGGGCCCACAGGGGAGGGATAAGGATCCTCATCCCGTCGGCGCTCCAAAACAGAGGGGAGGGGGGGGAGGATGGAGGTGGAGAGCAGAGGGTAGGTGGCTGGTGGGTGATGGTGCGTGACGACGAGCGCCAGAGCGCCGGTGACGGGCGGCTGCGCGTGGCGAGCTGAGGCGGCTTTCTGGTGGTTGAGAGCGGTGGTTGTGTTTGGCTATGCGACGACGGAGAGGTTGAACGCGGAGAGCAGGGGCGCTGCCATGCCCAGCGGCCAGGTGCAGCGCCGGCGGGGTGGGGAGCGGCGACGTGAAGCCCACCACCGGATCCGCCGTCGGTGTCCATACGCTCCGCCTCTGCATCATCCGCCCCGCCCGCCGCCGAGACCACGCGTGGAGATGGATTTTGGCGTGCGACAAGCAATTTCGCTCCAGCCACAACTGGATCTCGCGCCCTCACTTGTAGACGATGCAAGCCATACAACGCTGGCTTCGGCCGGCCTCTCTAACCTGGGAGCACGAGCCCGCAGCCTCGTCTGCAAGGCCGCAGGGTTTTTTTGAAGAAAGTTCAATATACAGACGCTTCTAACAGATGGGCTGTATATGCCCTTAGCCTACACATGCATATGTCAGGTAGGGTGCATACAACCACGCAAACTGACACAACTACTTTGACAATATATGTTTGCGGGGACTAGTTATCTATAAAAGACTATAATTTCTCAGCAGCTTCAACTTTCGTGCCCTCCTCACATATCACTGTTATGGCAACAGTAAACGGCGACCCCAAAACCGACACCGCTCGCAGTCCCTCACCCTAATGCTCTGGTTCCAGAAACACCCGGACTAGAATAGCGACCTCCTCTTTTCCGTAAAAAACACGAAACGCCGCCGACGCTCCATCCCAAAATCACTCTCTCCAACGCCGCCCCCTGCCCTGCCGGTCCTCCTCGCGCGCCGTCGCACCTTCTGCCGTGCTGCCCCGCCTTTTGACGTCGCCGCCCCCTGACCGCCCCCCGTGCAGCCGCCACCGCCCCATCCCCTACTCCCGCCTCACATCTCCACGAACTCCGGCGACCATGCGCCGCCCTCCTCGACTCCACGGGCTGCGCCGCCACCGTCGACCGCGCAGCGCCTCCCTCTCCCGCCCTCCATAGCCCCTGCCACCCAACTCCCCTTCGCGGCCATCTCCACACCCGCAGTGCCTCGAAAGCTTCGCTATGGTGAAGCGTCAGCGGCTCCGGCGCCGGCGGCGGCGCCCAATTCACCGCAACTTTGCTTTGACGCTGCGTCGGTCGCCAGCGTCGCCGACCACATACGCCCGCGAGATCGCCCGCGAACATGCTGCTCGACCACCACGGCGTTGTCCGCCTCCACGAGGTCCGTCCGTCCGTCACACCACCCCCCCCCTCGGGGCCGTCCCTGAGAAATTGGAGACCCCGTACAAAACAAAAAAATGAGGCCTACTAACCTAGAAAAAATAATAATAAATGTAGCATGAAATTTATTGCAAGATGATATATTAATAATAGTACCTATATTGCACAATCTTTACTTGAATAGCATCATTCTTTTAGTGTTTTTTGAAATAAAGTCTTCAATGATATGCTCATAATCAATCTTCTCCAACATTTAAGCCTTCAAGTGCTATTATAGCCAAATCATTGAGCCTTTCTTGTGTCATTGTAGAGCGCAAATAAGTCTTCAACAGGCTTCAATTTGGAAAAGCTTCGCTCTGTGATGCAACGGTGACAGAATAGTCAATAGAACTCTATATGCAATAGTTGCATTAGGAAAACAACCATGACGCTTTAAAAATCGTAGAATTTCAATAGGCCCCATTCTTTCTTCTCTCGAATGAATTCTCGTAGAATTTCCTATTATACCTAATACAAAACCCTACATCTCGCAGGGGGCCTCATTTGGAGGCCCCATTCTTTAAAAAAACCGTAGAATTTCAATAGGCCCCACTACATTGTGAATTGGCTTCATTTCTCTTCATCTCTAGATGGTTTTGGAAATTCACAATGATTGGAAATGAAGCCAATTCACAATGATTGGAAATGAACTGCTCATATTCAAAATTTAAAGACTACTCATATCAAATTTTCAAGATGAATCTGTCTCACCTTTATCCTACATGTGAATTGTGGTTCACCTAAAACAGCTTTTCTGTCTGTCTGCTCAGTTCCTGAGTCCTACATGTTTTCTTCGTCATCTAACTAATCATCTTTCATAATCATATACTTAGTCCCGCGGATCACATTATCTAATGGTACTATCTTTACCTTCCTGCCCCTTGCTTCGCACGGGGCCGGCTAGTTTGACATAGAATCGCTCCACTGCGCTCCACTGGCGATTCTATGTAATTTGGACGATCAAAATTGACTAATCATAATAGATAATGAACGGTTGTACTAGGCAATAAGCACATAAATGGGTTCAACAAGATTCAAACAATTCAAGCTCAGCACCATTAGATAGAGCATGATGTTTAGGGGAAAATTGGAACTAGTTTCATTATTTTCCGAGCTATAAAATCTGTGAATTTTCTATTTGAAAATATTATGATATATAGTTCTAAAATTTTTAATAATTTTTTGGATGTATTTAAGAATACTTCTATTTCGATTACCTTCACTTTTAACTTAACTAGGTGGATTCCCCATTGCATTGCCGCGGGTATGAAGGAGAAATTTATGAGTTAGAATATTACTATCACCCTCCTATTCTTTTTATTTTTCTCCTTTTTTTTCGTTCTCTTTTTGTATTTTTTCACTTTACTCTATACCGACTACCATCGGTGGAGCTCACCTATAATTTTATTGAAATATATCAATATGGGATCTTCTTTCAAAAAGTTATTAAAAGAAATTCAATGATGTAATCATCATTTAATTTGGTTTTTTTTTTTTGTGAGTTATAATATTCTTTTAGTTAGTTCAAACAATGGGCCCCCAGTTGGACTTCATGGTCTTAGTGGGGGCGTTGAGGTGGCATTTCCCCCCTGTTTCATTCTTTTTTTTTTTTTTTTTTCCTTTACTCTATACCAACTACCATCGATTGGGGCCTACCTATAAGTTATAATATTTTTTAGTTAGTTTAAATAGTGGGCCCCCACTCGGATCATGGTCTTAGTGGGCCGTGAGAGGAGACACGTGGGGGTTCTCTATATAAGTGTAGTAGATTCTATTTATCCATCCTCTCGACATGGCGCCATGTAAGTAAAAACCAATATTGAAACTGTTCATGGCGAAAAAATAAATGGCTTTAAAAGTTGATAGGGTAAAAATAAAAGTGTGGTTCTATAACGATGGAGGTAAATCCAACTGCAAAAGTTGACGAAATTTAAAAGAACCTTTTCACAATAACCCAATAAATTGCTCTTTTTAGTGACCTCCCAATAATTTTTTTTTTTTTTTTTTGAGTAGAACCTCCCAATAAATTGCTGCATGAACTTCTCACACGCTTGGGTCATTTACGACGTCCAGCCCATGTACACAAACACATTGCGGCCCGTGTTGACACCTAGGCAGCCCAGCTCTCCACGCGCAACCGAAGCCCACAACCAACCGTCCCGGGCGACCGACCGACCACCGATAAGGCCGCATCCGGCTTGGCGAAACTAGGACGGGGCTGCCACCGCGTGGTACGGAGCTCCGCGCTGCCGCGTCGCGCTCGCCGGGTAGGTTGCGCAATGACGTGCACGGGCGCCTGTCCTGCGCTCGCTTCGACACGAAGCCTAGCTTTTCTATCGAGTTCGGCGATGCGACTACGTGTACTGCCGGCCACTTGCATGTCAACGATAGGGATGGACAACCAGCTAACCACTCCTTCGAGTCGTCGGAACGGACCACCACGACACGCTTGCAATGTCATCATCAACTAAAATTACAGATATCTATCTGCCTATCCGGCTATTCGCTTCAGACGTCAATCACCAGAGCACATGTAAATTTTATATTATGTAAAAAGACAGCGATAAGATAAAAAAAAAAAAGTTGTGTAAAACCTATTCATTAAGAATATAATTTTTATGTGTAATACCCACATAAATAAATAGACATTGAAACTATATGTGGTTTTTAGTATTGAGATTGCCCTTAGTTGATATACACATCTCTCTTTTTTTAATTGTAGTGCCACATCATTTTTTTTTTTTCTTAGTTGGCACCTTAATTAATGGACACAGTTTCTTGGTTGCAAGTGAGCTAAGGCGATTTGGGTGTTAAAAATCTTTAGAAGATGTAGTATTTGTTGTGAAAACGCGTTGTCGGGGTTAGGACCTTTCCCTCTCCGTCTCTCTCATGATCAACACGTGGATGAGAAGTAGAACAAGTAGACACAAGATAGGGAGACTATTCTTTATTCATCTCGAAAATATTGGTGATTACAACATAGAGCTCCCACGTATATATAGTCCCCGCCAAGGCCTAAGAGTTTCGGTAAGAGCCCACATACAAACGGACTAGGATTAGGATTCATCCTTCTCCTTTCCTTCTAGGATAGAGTCCGCGTGTTTTACAACACTCCCCTTGGGCGTTACCACGATATGCATATGCCTCATCAAAAACTCCATCCGAAAACCCAAATTGGGAAAAACGGTTCTTGGAGAAAAGAGTACATCGCATTAAGTTAATTGTATTGCACATGTTGTCTCATTAAAAACCTTGTGTGAGAAAACCTTCGAGTAAAAACTCACATAGGAAAAAAAGAGTACAACATTTAACCTTCTTGGGCATATATTCTTCGAGGATATTCTATTCTTCATGAATAGATATTGATCTTCATAATCTATGCATAAACTTCGAGTGTTTTAGCAAATATGATCTACTTGATCTTTGTAATTCTAGTGGTTTACCTTAAAGGCAGATTCAATAAAATATGCTCCCCCTCATAAAGCCAAACTTTAAACTTTCTTGTTCAAACCACACTTTTTCATAAACGTGTGTAAATAAAAGTTGGCTCATAATTCTTCTATGAATTATATGGGAGTAATATGCTTCATGCATAATGACCACTAATTAGTCAAAAAGTACAAAACAAATAAATATTATCCTTCGTGAGAAATAGATCCTTTCGGAGGTATGGGGTAAATAAATTAATATTCAATATCTTCAAGATAGTGTATCAAACTTATACTAGAGTTTGAATACTTATAATTAATCCTTAGTGGATTTTCAAATTGTATTCTATAAATCTTCGAGATTTTGATTGTACAAATCCAAAATTTCGCATTTAGCATTTAGGGATAATTCAATTGCCAAAACCACCATTATTCTCATACCTTCTATGGTATTCTTAGAGGATATCATTAACTTCATGCTAGCTTTTCATACACTTTCTAAGTGTTTTGATGACACCTTCACGGTATTTAAGATTCCTCATTTTCTTTTTCTGGGTCTATATTCACTTCGGGGATGAATGGTGTTTATTCAAGAATTGACTGGTAAATCCTTCATGGATTAATTTCTTCAGAATATACTTTTAATTCTTAGTGAATTAATAATTCTCTTCTATGAGATACATACTCTAATTGCATAAGGGATGAGTGATATACACAATAACGTTGAGTTATTCACTATAAAATCATTCAATGATTGCGATCCTTCTAGGATATGCTCTTCTTGAGACTTGAATATTCATTCAGGAATATATATATATACCTTAAACTTTAATACTTAGTATGAGATTCCTACAAGTTGCGATTTATATTCTTCGAAATTATATGGATTTTCATAATCCACTAATTAACCGCATATTCGATATTCATTCGTTTCATTTGCCGAAAATATAGTAGAACATTCATTTCTTCTTAATAGGAGATTCAACCTCAATTGCTTTCTTCATTGACCCGATATAATCGCTACAAGCGATTTTGCCATGGACTTTATTTTCCTGATCCGGGTTCTCACAAGAGAAACATTCGCAATTAAAGAGGTAGTGTTGTCGACAACTATTTTCTCTTCTCCCAATACTCTCACAATGTGAGAATATTTTATCTCTGTCATTTCCCAAACAAGAGATGGTTTATTGTTCTACATATCCAACACTAATGATGCGCGGCGCTTAGTATGTTGGATTTCATCTTCATGATGATCCTCTTCATGAGGTGCTCAACCTTCTTCATGAGGCGTTCTCTTCATGAGAATGGAGGAGTTCCATTTTATTTCTATTTAACAAGTATATACTAAACTAGAACCCACAAAGCGTCCCCTCAGATTTAGCTTGATAGTATACATAGTTTACTACTAGTAAACACAACTTCTAGTTTATAACTTCAAGTTACTCCTCTCATTTCTAAAAATATCGGCATATGCTCCGCTTCATGTTTTCACAAGAGCATTAGTCAAACTATTAGTTGACTTAGTGCGTGATAGTTTTTCTAGATCATTTTTCTTCTCTGAAATAATATTTGGCATTCAAAATAGGCTTTCTCTCCCCTATTGCCAATATTAGATCTTTAATAGCATACTTCAATAGATATCCCCTATCATGGGCTTAAAACAATTCAAATTCATATATCTCCAACTACAAGTGGAGGCCCATTTATGTATGCTATGATTAGGTTTTATGGGAAATATTCACGCACATATTTAAACATGGGGGTTATTATTCATTATGCAAAGAGCTAGAATACTTAAAGTGCACTTAAGAATGTTCATCATTCTTATGAACTCGAGGATGTTCTCCCCCGGTATGCATAAAACATAGTTTAGAAAAACTATTTCATTCTCTAGCTTCTTTATTATTTAGCCTAATAAATTAATCCAAGTACTCATACAATTAAAAATATAGACCATATACTACGAAAATATAGATACGCAAACATACAAGTTCACATGGAATTTCTTCTAGAATTTTCTAATTGCCATCAATGCAAAAAATCCCTTAATGCCTTTTCTTCATAAATCCTAAATCATCATAATTGTGTTATCCACTACCTTAGTTCCACAATAATTCATCCCATCAAATGGGTTAGACTCCATTGAGAAAATTTCATAGACTCACTCCCCCGATCTTAGGTCATTTTGGCCCTAGATCAATCTATTTGCTTATGCATGCAATGCATCGAAAGCAAAGCATTCCTTAGTTCAACGGGAACCATATAGACATAGCATGCTAGCTAGCTAATTTGATTATGAGGGGAGCGTAAAAATAGCTACTAGCTACAACTATAGCGATTATGCTATACTAATATTCATGCAAGAGTGGAGATAGTTGCGACTCAATGAGATACACATGCGGTGTAATGTGGAACGTTAGAATTCAATCTAACATAATAGATAACAACAAAATGCAAAGCTACAAGCTTACATGCAATTAGTGCAGAGAGAAAAGTTAACTCGGCGGCCTAAGGGACGCGCGTAACTTCAAGTCCTGATACACACACTTAAATATTGATTTAGGGCGGCTATGCCTATTAAAAATATATTATCCACATTTTCTTATGCCTTTATCCAAAATTACTCCCCTTTTCATGCCATAATTATTTCAAGTAGTAACTTGCTTCAAGCATTATCTATGAATAATCAATTCTAATGCTTCCATAGAATCCAAATAATACTTCTAGTATTCATTGATTATGACATAAAATTCACATATCCAATGTACTATTCGTGTGTACACCATAGGACTCGGGGGTAGTTTATAACTTCTAGTTCTCATGTTTGCTAAGACATATACAATTTCTTGGCTAAATCGATCCTTCCAAGATCAATTAAAATGCTAGTATAGTCCAATTGTTCATGTGCATTCTTAGAAAATTCAGTTTCCCATCTACCTACATGGTATTGATGCACAAAAAACTATAACCTTCATGGTTAATCGAGGCTTCTTTGTGGATAAAAATAATACAAGATTTATTTTGATAGGCAATAGGTAATTTATTTATATGTGAAAACATATAAATCTAATTTATTCCATGAGAAGTTCGGACATATTACTTCAAGTAATTGCAACTAAGAATATTAAACATTTCATATTAGTCTTCAAGCTAACAAATTAACCATTAACCACTTAATTCAACGGAATTAAAAAATTAATGCACCACCACCACTATTATCAATACTTCAGGATATGAAATTTAAAGATAATAAATATATATAAGCACATGATTTAAGTTCTTCTTCAAGAGAAACTTTATATGTTCCAAATAATATGCATTCTTGCAAGTCGTAATTGACAAGGAGTAGCTACATGCTTTTATATTCAAGAGTTATGATATACCGTCACAAGCCTTCGAGGGTGTAACATATGCAAGCCACATATTCAAAATTATTGCAACTAATATCCTGGTTTATAAAGTCGTCTAAAAAATTCTAACTCAATTTTCATGAGTAGTTTCGATGGTAAAATCAAATACTTCATGTATTACATTGCTCTTTGATATTCTATATACAAGAGACATTTCTTCGAGAATGTAGATTGATAAAATCTATTTACCATCTTGTCTTCTAGACATTTAATACAAAGCTTCAAGCTATTGTTTATAGAGCAAAGATTAAGCATACAAGCTTCAAAATCGACTTTCAATGCAATATGATATTCTATAATCATAATTTGGGATTTTACTCATGCAATGAGTCCCACAATGCATTTGTTACTTCTATCGGCCATATACTCATTCTAGAGAGTAATTCGAAAATATATATACTAAGTTTACTACACTTCAATGGTAGCAAAATATCCTACATGGATTTAATAATGACCGTAACAAATACTTTTACTTTCGAGTAATTTCGATATTGTTTCTTCTTTTAAGGCATGCAAAATACCGTAACTTGGATCATGTGCATATAAGTTTACTACATGTAAACGACTAGCAAGGTGCAAAAAGACAGTGGATGGTTACTCAAATATTCTTAGAAACGTCCTAACATTTTTTAGGATTATGGTATATGCAAAATTTTCAGAATGTATACCAAGCTTTCATTCATCCCAAAAAAATCATATGCTAGGAAAAACAAATATGAGCCTCTTAATGGTGATAATTTAGTTTAAGGTTCTACAGGATTTAGAGAGCCCATATATCTTCTACCATGTTTCTAGTATTGTTCAAAACTTTACATGGTATATAATTCATAATGTGTGATATATATAAATAAATGCATTCAAAAGAGCATAAAAAAAATATCAACACATGGTACAATTATAAAAAATATACCAACAAGAGGATTTTATCATTAAAAAGAATTTCCTTCCGTGAAATTGAAGTAACTTGTGTACATGTAGCTACGTGAGTTTGTATATTAGCCATGATGATGAGCTGCATGCTAGCATCGATCAATTATCGCCGTGCATGTTGAAACCGCAGGTTACAAAAATTTTCAAGGCTAGACAAAGACAATAATACATAGTAGATTGGTATCTTTGGAAACTACATGTTTCTAAATCAATCTACTATTTGACCGATCTAACAACCGTATGATCAACGGGATCAATTTATCGGATAGTACTCGGCGCAACTTCATGTCGTTGCTTTACGAAAAGCCCTTCAAGGCTAGGATGAGCAAACCATATACGGATGAAGTAAGCGGCATTCACGCCGGATTGTGCGATATGGCATATGAGTCACGGTGATCGGTGGATGATGTACCTTGTATTGGTGTTACGTCGGCCTGCGAGCCGATGGCGTGTGCATGCCGGCACCTAAGCTCGAAAGCGGGGTACACGACCACGGCAACATTCGGGTGGTGTGTCCGACTGTCCGGTATCTATGGTACGTGCAACATAATCGAATTCAACTCGATTTCCCAAGACAAAAACTAAGGGAATCGAATTGTTGCAATTTGACTACAAGTCAATGCCATTTGCAACACCTTCTATGAGTGTTTGTATCGTGCAAGGATGCGTGTGTTGGCTTCGTGCCTAACTTGCGTAGTCCGGATCATGTTTACGCATTTGCGAGAAAAAAAAAATCTCATACATGTCTCGAGTACGTAGTATGTACTACTTGTACATGTGACTTTCTACTACATGTAGAAAGAAAAAAAAAAATAGTTGAAAGATAGTTTGACTCGCCGGGTCGGATCTATGCTTATACATAGGCCACGTGCGGTGATATGGACTCCTGGTCCGGTGGCATGCAAGGCAATAATAACTCACGTAGATTTGATTATTGTACGTATGCACTTCGAGTATATGTACTACATATATAATTCTATTTGCACAAAAAATACGGACCAGCTCGATGATCCAACAAACACAAACCCAATGCGAGATGCGATTTTTTCGTACCTTTGTTCTTGAATTCGAGGAGAATCGGCCTTGTCGCGTGGGGACAGTTCGGCTAGGCCGTGGGACTGCCGGGCGTGGCGATGAGTCGATGCGCGGTGCGATTTGTAGCGTGCGCAGGTAGCAGATCCGTTTCCGCTAACAACGTCGCGTGGATGTCGACGTCGCCGGGTAGATGCGTCGGGCGTCGGCACGGCGGCGATCTTGAAGATCGGCGGCGGCTTCAACGACGAAGTCGACGAAGAGTTTGTCGTGGCGATAACGTGTTGTGAAACGCGTTGTCGGCGATTAGGACCTTTCCTCTCCGTCTCTCATGATCAACACAAAGATGAGAAGTAGAACAAGTAGACACAAGATAGGGAGACTATTCTTTATTCATCCGAAAATATTGGTGATTACAACATAGAGCTCCCACGTATATATAGTCCCCGCCAAGGCCTAAGAGTTTCTGCAAAGAGCCCACATACAAACGGACTAGGATTAGGATTCATCCTTCTCCTTTCCTTCTAGGATAGAGTCCGCGTGTTTTTACAAACAAGATTCACAAAATCATGGTTTTATAAGAAAGAGAGAAATAAAGGTCTAGAAACAAGATATTTGTGAGTTGAATTTCTAATATTAAAGAAAACAGTTTTAATCAAACCATAGTTTTAGAGACCACAAGATTTGATATATTTATACAAACATCCGGTAGGTTTTGAAAACCAAACAATAATGCTTCTCTGATATTCCAAAAATACTTTGCATAGAAAAAAGACCGAATTCATCCCCACGGAGAAGTTGCCTTTATGCCGGCCGTAACACTAGCCAGCTGGCCAGCTCCAACAGAAGATGTCAGCTAGCTCATATACAGATACTTATATAGCATCATGATCCATCAACAGATAGCGCCATGCCATCAAGCTCACGTAAAAAATTAACTTTATTGAATTGCATAAAAGTGTGTAGCATCATCATCGTAAACATACACAACCAACGAAGAACAACCACCATGACTTTTCAACGTATCATCAACTCCACTCTCTCTTCACCACCACTGCCCCACACTGTCTTCAGTGGCCGTACTGGCGATACCAGCAGCAGCGGCTGAAGCCGGCGTCGCCGTCCCCGACGACGCTGCCGCGGCTGTGGAGCCACCAAAGCAGGTTCGTCAGCGAGTTGCCATCATCGTGGCCATTGAGCGCGCGGGTCTTGGTCAGCGCCGCCTCCTTGTCGTAGATCCCCTCCAGCGCGTACACGAAGCCCTTCCAACCTTCGCCGACGCCGTCCCTCGCCAGGGCCGGGAGGGTCCACGCCACCAGGTCCTTGACGAAGGCCACGTCCGGGAAGAGCGCCTCGCTGATGGGCAGCACGGGCAGCAGCTGGATCCCGAGGCGGCACTCCTTCCACTCGGGCGGCGCGAACCACAGCCCGCTGTCGCGCTTGTTGTTCCACAGCACGCCGACGACGCGGTTGTTCCCGCTGAAGTCGTCCTCGTAGATGCCCTCCCCTTCCCGGACGTGCCACCACGTCTGCGCCGCCGCCATCTCCAGCGCCGTCAGCGTGGCGCCCACGGAGACGAGGTGCGCGTCCCCGTAGCTGAGCCCCACCAGCGCCGCCGAGTAGTAGCCGTTCACGGCCTCGCTGGTGCTCTCCTGGTTGCGCCCGTCGGCGAACTCCGTCAGCCCGCCCGCCCACGAGTGCAGCTTCCACAGGTCGAACATGCGCAGGCGGGTGAAGCTGGCGCCGGCCTTGTTCCGCGACAGCGTCATGAAGTCGGCCACCATGGAGTAGGCCTGCGGCATGTACTTGCGGCCCCAGGACGGGTCGAGCTTGGCCAGCACGGCGATGGTGTACAGGAAGTAACCCAGGTGGTAGTGGTGGTCGTTGTAGATGCCGAACCCGAAGTCGGCGCCGGAGTCCTTGAGCCCCTGCAGCGTCACCAGCCCGCCCCACTTGGCGTCGTAGAAGAAGCCGTTCCCCTGGAAGCTGCCGTCCAGCCACGGCGTCACGGCGGCCTTGAGGAACTGCTGCACCGCCGGGATCACGTCGGGGCACCCGACCTCCTCCGCGATCAGCGCCAGCCGCGCCGCGCGCGCGATCGCCTTGCCGTAGAAGTAGGACGAGGTGGTGGTGATCGGGGTGGACGCGAGGCCGGCCACGTCGGCGCGGAGCGCGGCCACCACCTCGGCGACGCCGTCCTCGCTGACGCCCCGGGTGGAGTGCCACGTCGGGGACACCGGGTCGGTGCGCAGGACCCAGGCGTCGCCGACCACGCCGACCATGTCGCCGTCGATGCTCCTGTAGCGGAAGTCGTCGAGCACCCGAACGGCGCAGTCGTCGGCGGCGAGCAGGCGGAGGTGGAGCGGGTGCGCGAGCATGAGCAGCTCCCCAGGCCCATCCTTGCGCCAGGAGTAGTCGACGCAGAATGGGCGGTTGAGCGCGGCGTGGCCGGCGGTCGGGAAGCAGCGGCTGTAGCGGTCGAGGACCGTCTCCATGGATGCGTCGGGAAGGTAGGCGATCCGGATGGCGCCGGCGAAGGCAGGCGCCGAGAGCTGCGTGGTGGTGGCCTGCGCGAGGCGGATCGGGGCCGACGCGTACAGGAGGAAGGTCTGGCCACTGTTCATCCGGAGGCGCCACTTGGTGCCGTCGTCGTCGCAGGAGGCAACTTCGAGGAAGGCGTTGACGGACGCGACGGAGATGTCGATCGGTCCCGCCGTGGTGGTGACGGTGACATACGGGCACCCGCGGACGAGATGCGCGCGTAGGGACGGCGAGACGTCGAGCGTGACGGAGAGGTCGTCGAAGGCCGAGACGCGGTGGCGCTGCGCCGCGCCACCAGCGGCGTCGGAGACGGTGAGGTCGGCGACGAACGTCTGGATGACGGCAGACGGCGAGTGGTTCCGCGACGGGTAGCAGACGTCGAGCGCGGCGCCGCCGCCTGGGGACCGGACGGAGTAAGGGTGGATGTACTCCGGCTGGTCCCCGTTCTTGAGCACGAAGTTCTGGAAGAAGGAGTTGGTGGGGAGCGGCGCGGCGAGGAGCGGCTGCGCGAAGAAGCGGGACGGGTCGGGCACCACCGTGGACGTGGCGCGCGGGAACACGGGGCCACCCGGGGCACGAGCCTGCGGGCGGTGGCTGCCGTGGTGGTGCGGCATGGTGGCGGTGGCGGTGGTGGGGGAGAAGGCGAAGGGGGCAAGGTCCTCCTCCTCCGGCGGCTGCGGCGGGATCGAGATGGGCGGCGGAGGGGGCGGAGGCGGACCGACGGGAGGGGTGGGCCTGGGCCTGGGCCGGGAGAAGGCGAAGCGCGGCTTGGAAGTGACGATGCGGGAGAGGGTGTGGCCCAGCTTCTTCGTCCACTTCCGCATCTCGCTGCCTGCTCGGGCTGGCTCTTTATACTGCTGCCGTGGTGTCCGCTGGGCTGGGCTTTGACTGGGCCAACGCGGTGAGAGCTCCGACAACAAACAACCCCTCGTGATGCTAGGCGACAGGTCGGCGTGTTCGTTCCTGCGCATCACACACACGGTTATTCAATCAAAGAAAAATTAGAGAATTTAAAACCGTTGGAAATGGTACGACATGACAGATTTTTGTGATATAAGAAATGGAACCACGAGAACCACGATACTGAGAGCGACGGCAACATTACTCAAAGCAAGCACGACGATTTACAGAGTGTAAATATGACGTTTAAGTTTGATTGGATTGAACGGGCAGAGATGATTAGCGGCTAAGCGTTAAAAACGTGAAAACACATTTGAAGGGAAGGAACGATTTTACTATCCCTATTTTCTTAGCACGCGAGGATGATTGTACCGGCATAAGTAGTAGTTGAGTTGAAGCAAAGAGGCCGGGAGGAGACGACAGAGGAGACGACAATGGACAGAGACACGGATCTGACAAAGAGACATGGACACACGGTCGTGGATAACGTGGAGCGGTTCCGGCGGGCCTACCTCGTGAACGAGACGAGATGTGATCAGGGACGCCGCTGGGCGCTGGCCTTCGGTTGCGATGATGCTGGGGGTCGCCGCGGCTCGGCTACGAAGACGCAGAGAAATTCCCCGGCCGTGTGTGTCCCGCCCCCGCGCGTCGTGAGATTTGCTTAGCACGGGCACCCGCCGTGGGCGGTTGGCGACGCCAGGAAACGTGTCTCGGGCGTCGGTGGATCTGATGTGAATGTGATTTCTTCCAGGGCGGGGCGGGCGAGGGAAGCAAGGGATGATGGGCTTGCCGTGGCGGCGAATGCTTGCCCGCGAAGCCAGCGGCAGAGCCAACCAAGACGGCCGGCAACCGCAACCGTCGTTGGTCGTTGCTTCTTCCTTGGTTCCGGGGCGACACGACGACGTCTTTGTCTCTGGATCCACGGATGGAGTTGGACGCGCGCGGCGGCAAGGAAGAAACCCGTCACGTACCAAAGCGACGTTGCTGCTTCTTGCTTGTTGCAGCAGCATCACGCGCGCCAGTGTTCCAACCCGCGCACAATCGACGCAGCTGTGCACACTGCACACTTGTGAATTGAGTTTACGACTAGTATTGTTCTATTCTATATTCAAATCGAGTTATTAGCTTCTCTTAACCTTATGTTTCTATTATAAGTGAAGTCAAACTTTTTTGAACAACATTTATTATACATAGGAAAATAATATCAACGTTATGTCTCCAAATATAATTACTATACTTATTTGGTATAATGAATGCTAGTAGGGTTTTTGTATATGGGTTTCATCAAACTTACCGTGTGTTTGGTTGAGGGGCCGCGTCGTTGGGTTGGTTCCATTCCAAGTTTTCGGGATGGCTCCAACCCATCTCATGTTTGGTTAGTAGTTTTTGGGTTGGGTTGGTTTTATCCAATTTTTTGTTTGGTTGGAGGGATTGGAAGAGAGGGTTAGATGGTATATTTGACACCGTTTGCTACAATATTGGCGGGGCCCATGCGTCGGTGTCACCTCTATCTTCTTCCTCCACTGTTGTGGCCGCGCTAGCAAAGCAGAGCCGTGGGGAGAAGTTCCGCCGACGGGGAGAGCCACGGGGACGGAAAGGCCGTGCACCGACGAGCGCGGGGAGGGAGGTCGCCGCCCGATGCGCCATGGGGAGGGAGGCCGCGGCGTGCCCGGTACGCCAAGGGAGGGAGGCTGGCGCCCCGCGAGCCAAGGGGAAGGAGGCCGCGTGCCGGTACATGTTGGGCGCCCAAAGGCCACGCCGGGAGGGGCTCTGAGGGGCGGTGTAGATGGGGAAGCTGCCGGGGGAGCGAGGAAGAAGATAAAGACGGAGACGGAAGAGCGACAGAAGAAACGGAGAGCGAGCGAACCAGAGTGAGTCGACTCAAATCCCTCAGATTTTGAGGAATGAAAACGAACCCGCACCTTAAGGGAATATTTGAGCCAACCCAACCCTCTCTTCTTCCATACAAACAGCCAGCGGGGCGGTTAAAAATTGTTTTGACTCTTTAAAATTCAAAAATGCAGATAAATAAGGGAATATTTCATTCCTTGATAATAACATAGGTGGCCACGACGAGGTGTTTGATTTTTTTGTTGCTACTTTGCTCACGGGTCCCAACAGTTGGCTTAGTTGCGTTAACCACAAGCAAAGTACTAATACTAAGTTTTTTTAATCAACAGTTGGTAAACCAATGATTATACCAAAGCACACATAATGAATACAGTGATGTACGCATTTTTACTTTTCTTCAGCTCAAACTCCATGTGGGAGGAAATGCTATGTGCGAGAGTGGGGAAAATTGATCAAAAACTTTAAATATAGTTGATTACCGATAGATCTAAACCTGTTTTGGATTCAACTTTCTGAAAGTGCTAACAAGTGGAGCTAGGGCTTGCAAAAAACTATGAACAGAGATCTACCTAACAACGAACGTGCAAAACAAATCCTTTTCCATGACCTCCAATTGAATCTCTTCTCTTGGTTTAAAAATCCAACATCTAAATAGGCCAACTTCTACGGCAGCTTTAATTTAGGCAAGTTTGACTTCCCAAAACTTCTACATGCAAATTCTTCTGGATCCAGCAGAGACAAGTTTATACTCCTTTTAAAGCCTCAATGGGATTGGACAATTTTGAATGACTAATGAGGAGATAGGTCGGCCAAATGGGCCTCACATAAAAGCGATTGGCTCACAAACAACAGATAACAATAACAATCTAAATGTTTTGGGCCTTGGGGCCGGGTAAACTCTTGGAGTCCTGACAAGCGACTTCTGGAACCGGAGCTTCCAAAACGAAACAGAAGAGCTCTACCAATGCCTAACAAGGGATATGCAAGCATCGTTTTGCTCACCTCCAACTTTAGTACTTTGGTTTGCATGCTCAACTTGCAAACAGGTCAACCTCTACACACATCTGTGGTGTTGATCAAGAGACGCCAGATCACATTATCGTCCAGTGCCCCATTGCAGTCCAGTTCTGGCCCAAAATTGGACTCCACTGTCAGCCCAGTCAGAGGATCAGAGGCATCCCAGATGATCATTACAGTGCGTTTCTGATCCTGTGCTGCCGGCCGCTTTGAAAAAGAAGGAATGCATTTGTCTTCAGACAGGAGCAAACCACTATCAGACAGCTTTTTCTATCATGCAAACCCGAGACAAATATGTGGAGAGAAAGAATACCAAAGAGGAGTAAGAGAGTCATAGAAGAATGGACCAAAGCTCTTGATTTCTCGGTGAACTCTGACACTATGTAATCAGGAATAGAGCCTTCCTCCTTTTCCAAAAACCTCCTGTAAAAATCTACTGTAATCATGTAAATGAGCCAAAAGCAATAAAATCAGGTGGGTATTTATCCCCCACGTTGAAGCTTTCAGAAAGAAAAACCTAGAATTCAAGTTATTTGTTTAGGTAATTGTTGAAAAATATAATATCATTGGCATGATTGGTTGTTGTGGACGAGTTCAATTCACAAGATCCACGTAAACATGTGGTCTACGATGCCGCTCTCTAGCAACAAAACTCATTATGAAATTCATCACAACACCTCTACTTAAATCTCCGAAAGCAGATTAACCATGGAAGCACGGGGTTCATAGAAGGCCTCCAGCGGCACCTCTTTGGGCAGGGTCAAACCAGATCCCTCGGCCATGTCCACAAGATCCTCTCCCACTCTTTCCCAATTGAAGCACTGGATCATAGTCCCCAGAGCAAGGCCTACCATCTGCATGCCCAAGTTCTCCGCTGGGCATCGTCGCCTTCCCATACCAAACGGGATGAACATCTTGTCTTCACTGTTCCCACCCTCGAATCTATGAACAAAACAGAATTCATATTCATCATCTAGATACACACTTGATACTAATAACCAAAAGAATTTGGCAGTAATTTGATCGATGCTCCATGCAGGCATACCTTTCTGGGATGAAGCTTGCAGGTCTATCCCATAGCTCAGGATCCCTATGGATTGCAAATGTATTCACTAGGAGCATCGTCCCCATGGGTATGTGAAACCCGCTTACCGTGCAGTCAGCTGAGGATTCATGAGGAACAAGAAGCGGCGCTGGTGGGTATAGACGAAACGTCTCCATGATGATGCACCAAAGGTAGTGCAGCTTTGGGAGATCGGTCGCCTCGAGTAGACGCACCGGTTGCCCTATGCATGCATCGATTTCTTGTTGAGCTCTTGTCAGCACGGCAGGGTTGTTCAGTAGGAGGGACATCGCCCACTCCACTGTATCTACTGAAGTACTTGTTCCAGCTTCCAGGGAACTCTTCATAAAAAAAGGGAGAATTACAACTTAAATATATCAAGTAGTTTATTACTTTCCATTGCTAAAACTTGAGGTACAAATTATTAAACTTGGGAGGAATGAATTAAGGGTGTAGGGGTCGACGAACTGAAGGAATATTTCTCTATTAACGATGATGCCCTTTGGTAAACAGGCTTTAAAAAATATCGCAAGAGATGTACAGCGACCCTAATACTCAAGCAGAGCAGAGGCAAATGCAGCCATGGTGCAAGGTGAGGGGCTTCTTCCTCTCATTTTTTCTTCTCCGCCCTTCTTCCTTCTAATTTTTTAATAATAATAATATCGTGATGTGTGATTCCATATATGGGCTGCAGTGAAGTGAGAGTTAATGGCCATTGCCGGGCCGGGCCAAATTGGTGTGCTTCGTGTGGGGCCTTCGGCCCACTAGCCGTATGGCCATCTATTTGGTAAAGGAAAAAGTCTACTTTTTTGGCCCCTCAACTTTGCGAAAGTCGATTTTTGGTCCCCAACTCCAAAATCGACAAACGGGTCCTCAACTTTTCAAACCGTGCAGATTTCGTCCCCGGCGGGTTTGGATGGTGGTTTTTCGCTACAGATAACTCCAGTTTGCTACAGTGACTTGGGTTTCATTTTTTTTCTCGTTTCTTATTTATTTTAATTTGAATCTTTCAAAAATCATAGTAAATCCACGAAAAATTCATAAAATAGAAAATCAATTTTGTTGGACTCCACATGAGTAGAGCTATGCAATGAATATATAATATGGTATACTTTAGTACAAAGTTTTTGCTAGAAGGTTTTGCCTTTTTTTTTTTTTATTTATTTCGTCAATCTTTAAAAAATCTTAGTAAATTACAGGAAAAATTATAAAATAAAAAATTCAATTTTGTTGGACTCCACATGAGTAGCGTCAATAACACAATACGTAGTTCTTGTGGCTCTTTAAGTACAAAATTAGGTTAGCTAGGTTTCTTTGTCTTCTATCTGGCGTCACGCATGAATTAATGAAGCCGTGAACCCGATCGATGGATCCCGGCCAATAAATTAAATAGTACACCTATATATCTTTATTGTGTAAATATGCTCATGTGGAGTCTAGCAAAATTGGTTTTTCAATTTTATGATTTTTTATAGTTTACTAAAATTTTTTAAAGATTGAGCCGAAATAAATAAAAAAAAGAAAAAGGCAAAACCTTTCTAGCAAAAACTTTATACTAAAGTATATCATATTATATATTCATTGCGTAGCTCTACTCATGTGGGAGTCCAACAAAATTTGATTTTCTATTTTATGAATTTTTCCGTGATTTACTATGATTTTTGAAAGATTCAAATTAAATAAACAAGGAAAAAAAAACGAAACTACGGTTACTGTAGCAAAAACCGGAGTTATCAGAATAAAACCACCGTCCCAAAACCCCGCCGGCGGACGAAAAATGCATGGTTTGAAAAATCGAAAAATTGAGACCTATTTCGGCCGCTTTTGAGTTTGCGACCAAAATCTGACTTTCGTAAAAGTTGGGGGAAACTGACTTTTCCGTTGGTAAACGAGCTGAGCCGAAGCTCACCCCATCTTCGCTGCTGGACGGCCCGTTTCGCTCACTCCGCAGTTCGTCTTGCCCCCAATTCCACTCACGGCTGAAACCCTCGCCGCACCGCACCGCCACCTCTCCGCCTACTCCACCCCACCACGGCATGGCGCCGCGCGGATCCGACGCCACAGGAGGCGGGTCGAGCGCGCCTTCGCGCAGCGCCATCATCGGGACCTCGGTGACGGGAGCCACCTGATCGAAATCGAGGGATACTCGCTCATCAAGGAGCAGCTCCCCACCAGCACCTGTGTGGAGCTCCGCCCTTTCAGTGTCGGGGGACACTGCTGGCAGCCAAGTTGTACCCCAACAACGAGATCGGCCTGTACCGCGACTACATCTGCGTCTCCATCCAGCACCTACGCCAAGGCTCTACGCCCCTAAACCTTCGGCCCACGGTCGGGGCCGTCAACGCGCGGGTCACGCTCAGCTTGCTCGACCAGGCCGGGGAGCCGGTGGTGTCGCGGACCCGGACCACGGGCTGCACGATTTCTCCCACGCCGGGATCTGCTTCCATGATTTCATCAAGAGGGAGTGGCTGGAGGGATCGGAGTATCTTGTGGACGACCGCTGCACCGTCAGGTGCGATGTCATGGTTCCGTTGGATGTCCGCACGGAGGAGACGGGAGCAGAGTCTCCGCCGGCGGCTGTGCCTCCGTCGGTCGAGGTGCCGCCGTCTGACCTGCACCAGCATCTCGGCGGTCTCCTCGCGACTGAAGAGGGTGCCGATGTCACGTTCCAGGTGGCTGGTGAGACTTTCAGTGCACACAGGTGCATTCTCGCGGCGCGGTCGCCCGTCTTCAAGGCGGAGCTCTTTGGTGCCATGAGGGAGAGCAACGGCACCACAGTCATACGCGTCGACGACATTGAGGCACAAGTGTTCAGGGCTTTGCTCGGTTTCGTGTACACCGACACGTTAGAGGATGGCTTGGGTGTGAAGCAGCAAAATGAAGCTGCCATGGCTCAGCATTTGCTTGTTGCAGCTGACAGGTACAACCTGCACAGGTTGAAGCTGATTTGTGAAGATAAGCTGTGCAAGCACATTGATACAGGCTCTGCAGCAACCATCTTGGCGTTAGCAGAGCAGCACAGCAGTGGCGGGCTTAAGAAGGCGTGCCTGCAGTTCCTCAGCTCCCCAGTGAACCTAAACGATGTAATGGCAACTGATGGCTTTGAGCACTTGGCTAGAAGCTGCCCCTCTGTTCTCAAAGAGCTAATATCCAATGTTCCCAGTCGTGTAGCTGCAAGACAAGGAGTCAGCATGGGACAGCATGAGGTGCTCACGTTGAGACAGCGTGAGGTGCTTTCATCTGGAAGACGAACTAACTATTGGTACCAAGTGATAGTCCTAATACTTCTGTGTGGGGTCTTATTATATTTAAAAGGAGGCAATGCACCTCTGTCATGTTTTTGTTTGGTTGCTCTCTTCTTCGTGGGCATAATTCTTCAGTAATAACTTTGAGTAGACACCTGGTATGCAAGAATTAAGAATAATTTGGCAACTTGGTCATTGATGTGGAAGCAAAAAACCTGGATGTGTAGTTGCAAGCCTATGTCTGTATTGATCTTCAAGTTCCTTAGCTCTTGCAAACCTCTGTATCATGCTTACCGGTGTTGTACTGTTCTATATGTACAGATACCTTATAATGTTAATTAAGTGTATGATCTGGTACTATTATATCAGTTGACTTATGCATATCTTTATTTGCCATTCACCGTGGGAATATTCATATGTACAGTCGTACACAACAATTTGGAGAAAGGAGAACTTATGGGCATCCACAAAAGTGGGATTTCATTTCTTTGTTTGGTAAGTGCTCAGCATTTCTTACACTTGTCGCTGCTCTGATGGGTTATCTTGGGTTCATTATGCATGGCAATTCTGAATTTTTAAATTCTTTGAAGTCCAAAAGCATTTATTTGCCATGCCTGATGCCTCTTGTGTAGTGTATGTTATTTGGTTTATGAAGGACTGGGTATGATATTGTAACTAGGCTTGAAGAGCTTTTGTTTCCCAGAACTAAAACCTGAACTAACCAAATGAAAATGCACAGCCAAACCGAAATAACCAAACTATTTTGGTTCGGTTGGTTTTAAACCAAACTTTTGACTGTCTACTATCAGGGATAATATATGGTCTGTATTAGGGCAAACCAGAGGCGGGGCCCAAGTGTAAGCAAAGGTTTAATTGGTTATTTGGAGCTGGTGGGCCTATTTCATTGGACGTAGTGTCCACGTTTTTCCTAAACGCTAAACGGTACACGGGCGGTGACCCTTCGTTTAGCGTTTAGGCTGTTTAGACGCCGTGTAGACGGATTAAACGGTTTTTTACTGTAGCAATATTTTCAGCAGTTTTGTGCATATCAACTGTAAAAACAAAGATGGATTTATGCACCCATAGCAGAGCAGAGGAAGAAGGGGAGGAAAGAGCAGAGCAGAGGAGGGAGGAAAAGCAAAGCATGACCAACGGGAGGAAAAGCAGAGCAGCCAAGACGGGAGGACATACCCGCGGATGGGGCCGGTCGGACGGGCGGCCTCCCGCGGTCGTCGCGAGGGGGGGTGGGCAGCCTCGCGGATGCAGCGGAAGCGGATGGGGCGGCCTCGGGCGAAGAAGTCGCCCGGCCGGGAGAGGCCTCGGGCAAAGAAGTCGCGTGGACGGAAGCGTAGTCGGGCGGGGCGTGGGTCGCGGACTCAGGTTGCGGCGCCCGGCCCGCCCGCCGCCGCCCGCGGCAGTTTCCAGTGAGCCGCCGGCCGTCGCGCTCTTCTCTCTCCCCTCTCGCCTCCCTTTCCTTCCCTCTCTATAGTTCGGACACGCGCATCCGCGGGAGGGCTGGCGTCATGTACAGGTCGCGTCGCGAGAGCGGGCGGCGGCGGCGTGAGCAAATGGAATTTCTCCTCTTAACCCTAGCCTCGGTACTTCTACCGCCGCCCAATTTCCCTCAATCGCCCGCCAAATGCCCCGCTCCTCCATTCCCTTCCCGCCACTGCTGCTCCCGCCATGTCGATTTGCCGCCGGCCATCACCTAAACGCCACCGAAACGGCCGTTTGGGGCGCCCGCCCGTTTCCCACCGCTCCGCGGTCGACCGTTTTCAACGTTTAATGCCGTTTTTTGACCGCCTAAACGGGAGCCCGCTTAATCGCCCGATCGGGGCCTAAACTCCACGGGAGGGTCTCGTCTACCGTTTAGACGCCGTCTAAACGGCCGCTTAAAACCCGTTTAGGATAACGCGGCGTAGTGTGTAGGAAAGGTTTGGCCTAAGTGGTATACATTAGTTCCTCTCTCTAAAAACAAGGTGGTATACTTTAATTTGGTTTAATTGGTCATTTTTGTTCTTAGAAGTTGAAACCCGAACTATGATATTTTCCATGTTGAATGGAAGACTCTAAAAAAAAAAAAAAAAAAAAAAAAAAAAAAAAAACTTGTAACGGCTGATCTGGCATGTCGCCATGTTTTTTTTTTTTATATAAATTACCCACTTGTTTGACTGGGAAATGTTTTGCCACCCTAGTCCCCTGTATCACAGTATCCGTGGAAGTAGGTCATTAAACTAGAGTGGGAAAACTCCCCTTAAAAAAAAAAAAAACTAGAGTGGGAAAACAAAATCAAGTGTTCCCCCTTCTTGGGACTGTGCTGCGCGCGTTTGTTGTCCACACAAATGCAGATTGTACAGCCCAGATTTGTACAAGGCCAAGTTCTAATACTACCAGTTCGACATACAATCTTATTTTACTTGAACGAATGAAGGATGCAATTAATCAACAAGCTTTTTATCTCTAGTAAACACATATCTGAACTATTATCTCCTTATGTGTGTTAATCTAGTGGCTGCTAGCTACTCGCCTAAAATCTAGTGGAACAAGCAGGATGCATATGTTCAGTATATCAAGTACGCATGTGCATAAACGACACTGCAGATCACATCAACTCAGCTATTCTGGTAAACGACGGGGGCAAGAAACTCCAAATTCCGACATTGGATCCAGGGCAAGATTCCAGATTCCAGCGGTGCTTTCAACAGCTACACTACGTTACGCAGTTACTAAAAAAGAAAACAGCTATATGCCGTGCGCATGGTCAGACAAATGTGATATATATGGACAGGGATTTGATAGAGCAATATACTCCTTGAAGATTGGATTTAGTTCAAAAGACCACTAAACCAACTAGTTTTTCTTCAGAAGATTCATAAAAAACAAGCAAATTCCCAGTAAGTTAGGAAAGGCCGGAGCCAAAGGAGATGATGTGATTACTCACAATGCACAAGGTGCGGATGAGGTGATCCGGGCAGGCTTCGGGGTCCTCGTTCTGCAGCGTCAGCAGCACTCCGATCATGGTCCTCCTGGCCGGCACGCCCTTCTCCATCTCCTTCCTCTGCTCCTCGATGAGGCCCCTGCAAGAACTTGGTCCGGCCTTCCCGCAGCCGCCACAGCCGGCGCCCCACTCCGCCCACGTCCAGCCACCGTGCCCACGCCGGCAGGAAGTCCCACGCCGTCGACGCGCCGCTCAGCTCCATCGTCTCCTCCACCATCTCCCTGAACCACCGCGCCTCCTCGCTCACCTCTACCGCCTCTGTCGTCTCCTCCTCCTCCTCCCGTCGCCGGCGCCGTAGTACCTCCTCGCGCACATCATCCCCATCATGGCGTTCATGAGCAGCTCGAACAGCCGCGACTTGAGCTCGACCCGAGCGCGGCCCGGAGCCGCAGTCGCGGCGCGGTAGAGTCCCCGCGCCATGGCACGCGTCTCGCGCTCGTGCACGTCGGCGAACTGCTGCACCCGGAGCACGGAGAGGATCTCGGTGACAGCGATGCGGCGGACGTGCCGCCAGTAGGGCCCGTAGCTGGCGGTGCCCATGGTGGTCCAGTCGTAGGAGAGGATCCCGCCCGACGGCAGCCGCGGCCGGTTGGCGAACGTGACGTCGCTCGCGCCCAGGCACTCCTCGGCGGCCTCGGTCGACGACACGACGGCCACGCGGCGGGAACCGAACCGGAGCTGGAAGACAGCGCCGTGGCGAGCGGCGAGGCGCGCCAGGGTGCGGTGGAGGGGCTTCCTGAAGAGGTGCAGGTGGCCGATGACGGGGAGAGCCGTCGGCCCCGGCGGGTTCCTGTGACGCCCACGTCGTATGGCTTGCGCTACGGCGAGAAGCAGTGGGAGTAAGAGGAGAACGATGACGGCGAAGGTGTTCGAGGTATCCATGGTGGACTCACTGAGACTGGGACTGAGAAGGAAACAAAGTGGAGGCCATGGATATGATGCTTTGATCTCAGAGGGCGCGAACTTGGGCCTACGGTCTCTAGGAACCGTGCCCCACGGGCCGTGTTAGCTGCCGACCTGGTCGGCGCGGATGCGTGCGCCGACTAGGCGCGGCCCGCTATATCTTGATGGGCTAATTTTCATCACGTCAGCCCAGTAGCCCACTTCACGTGCTCCAGCCTTTCACGTCAGCCCAGTTCCAGCCCCTGCTACTGCTTGCGACGTCCGGTCATGGCCGTGACTTCCCTAGTCCACTCGACTGACTCCTCCTGGACCAAAGTAGCCCGGCCCATTGCACTGCATGTTGCATTGTTGCCTCGAACGCCACATGAATGGAATTATATTAGAAAAAAAAATAGCACGAAAGAGAATTGGAACCCAATACCTTTCGTCTAAGAAGGCCACTACCACCACCAGACCATTAACGTAACTTGATACAGTTGTGACTATAGCTCCTCAAATACGAAACGATGCGATTTTCCCAAAAAAAAAAAAAAAACAATGCACATGATTCCTACATCTTAGTAATTAAGATCAATCAGCATTCATCAACGTGTGGCCGCCAACCGCTTTGCATGGAATCCACTATTGACATTCTGTATATAGCCCACGAGCAGCATGCAGCCATATGCTTCATCAATCTATCATCTACTGTACCGTCCACGTTGATGAACAACATCAGTGGCGCCTAGGCCAATCGGCCCTCATCATAAAGACTTAGGATTGCTAGACAGAAGGGCCAGAACCTCAGGCATCGTAGTGTTTATTGCGTTTTTCCATAACAGGGCTTTGTTATCCAGTCACACGTCGAAACTTTCCTTTATTAAATTATGGATTAGTTAATGGTACAACTAAATATTTCGTGAACCAAAATCTTGAGCACATTATTTGTCTAATGAAATGCAAAACAAATGTATTTATGTAATCCTAACAAGCACGTGTACAACTAAATATTTAGGTCAACCTCAAAAATAGCCGAATTTTCTAGAACATTGCAATAAACACTTTAGAACATCGAAAAAAACGCTAGAATATTACAAAAACACGCTAGAACATCGCACAAACACAATAACCAAACTATTTTCAACCATAGAAATAGTCAAATTTTCTAGAACATCGGAAGAAACGCTAGAACATCACACAAACACACTAGAAGACCGGATATTTTCAACCACGTAAATAGCGTAATTTTTCGAACATCTCAAGAAACACTCCGAATATCTTGAGAAACACTCCAAAACATCGCAAGAAAACACGCTAGAACATCACACAAACACGAGAGAGAACATCGCAAGAAACACGCTAGTACATCACACAAACACACTAGGAGACCGGTTTTTTTTCAACCACGAAATAACCAAATTTTCTAGAACATCACAAGAAACACTCCGAACATTGTAAGAAGAAACATCACATGTGTACTACGTGAATATGACATACACCTACTTAAACATCACACGCATACAAAAAGAAAATAATAATAAAATAAATAGAAACCATAATAAACCTAAAACAATAAAATAAAATAAATAGAACCAAGAAAACATAAAAAATAAAAACAAAAGAATAAATAATAATAAATAGAAGCAAAGAAAAAAAAAAAAAAGAAATAAAAACAAAAGGTGAAACTACGAACATTGCAAAAGAAGATTACATGTCTACTACATGAACATCACGATATCTATAAATAAAAAAAAGTAAAACATAAATATAAAATAGAAGCGAAAAAGAAAAATAAAAAAAGAATGAAAGAAAATATACTAAAAAGACCACCGCAAAATAATGAAATAAGAAAGGAAGGAAAAAGGAAATATAAGAAAATAAAATAAAATAAAAAGGTATAATAGATGAAAAGAAATAAAATAAGAAAGAAAAAAAAAAAAAAAAACATAAAGAAAGAAATATAATAAACAAAACATATATAAATCGAGAAAGAATAAAAAAAAAAGAAATAAAAAATAAGTACCGTCGTCTCTATGTGTACGTGCTAGCCGGAATCAAGTGAACTCTGAACTCTGAGCGGAGCAGCCAGCGCATGGGGTACGTGCGTGGGCTGCCTGGTCTAGCGCGTCGTCCGACGGGTCCATGGGCCGCAAGGCGCGCTCGACGTAGGTGGCTGGAACCGAGAAACAGACCATTAGTGTTGCTGGGCTGAAACAGTCAGTGGGCATAGGTGGCTGGAACCGAGAAACAGACCATTAGCGTTGCTGGGCTGAAACAGTCAGTGGGCCGAAAACAGGGGTGGTCGGCGCGTGCTTATCCGCCGACTGGTCGGCAGCTAATATTTCCGGTGCCCCACCAACCCCACCCACTACTCCAGGTAATGTTGGCCCACAAACAAGGGCCCAATGTTTTGCTGTTCGTAACCTCCACACAGAATTAGCGTTTCGCTGCTTGATCGTTCACATGGGAATGGGATGTGTTTCCTTTTTCAGTCTCGCTGCTCTAGCCTCTAACCAGTCAGTAAAGGGCTTAGCTTATACTTACTTCGTACAAAACAATGAAAGAATACGTTTTAGATGAATAATCAACCTAATGGTATCCATGGAAACAGTGGTATATCAAACAACAACAGTAGAAGGAGAACATTTCTTTTGTGCGCTGAAAGTTAGTAGAAATTGTTAGATTTAATTGGTCTTGGCTCATCTTTATTTTAAATTAAACCAAATATATTCTAGGGCCTAAACGTGAAGTGCAACAAATGCTTAGCCTCACATGGGATTTTGACTAAGGGTTAATTCAACTTAAATCGGTGACTATTTGTGTACCTATCTTGTGAATTTGAGAGAGATGGAATGCATTCCAAGGTGCGTGAGCCAAGCCATGGCATGTTATGTAAGCGTGCCAGCTTCTCAAGCCTATAATAAGAAAATCATTATTGGTGTAACCCATGACCTATATATATAAGATAAGATTAATTTTGTGGGTTGCCACGAGCTATCTAAAAGGCTAGCCCGCTAGACTCATAAAGACCATCATGACAATCGTTATCGGTAACCATCATGGGAGTTGATGACGTTTAGGTGTGTCCCCTACCGGGCGCGGATTCTCTACCGTCTTTGAAGGCAAGTCACGGGTGACATGCCCCTTGCCCGATGCCGCTCGGCGGCCATCCGACGGATCACCTGTTCCACTTCCCAGTACACAGCCCACTACAATTTTAGTGCCGCATTTAGGTGGCCCAATAAGGCCCAAATTCAGGTTCACTAGATGAGTTCACGATGGCTGAGCTCTCCCGCCCCCGCCGAAAAATGGCGCCATACAGAGCACGCCTGGGGTAATTTGGGCGGGATTGGCGCGCCGCCGCTGCCCCAGCCGCGCCGCGGGGTCGAGCATCACGCCGCCGCTGCCCCAGCCGCGACCGTGATCTCCTCCTCTGCTTTGCTGCGTTCGTGCGCCGCTTTCCCAGCTTCCCTCGCGTAAAGGACGCCGCCTTTCGAGCTTTTTCTCGAGTCTGCGCGCCCTAGCTCCGTCGCCCACATCAGCTGCCGACCTAGCTTCACCAGCAAAGTGTGCGTTCGCAGTCTGCTTCAACTTCGTCGACTTCGGTCCGCTTAGGTGTTGTCCCTGTGGCTCCTCCTGTCGCTGCATGCTGGTGCTGTTGTGTTCACATTCAGATTCAATGGCACAAGCACAACTCAACAAGTAAGTTATGTTTACATTCCGAACTTTATTCTTGTATTGTGTACATTCAGATGCGCGCAATGAAAATGCATTTTTTTCATGTACAGAGAGAATGTGAATCCTAGCTGGGTACCTCAAGTTGGTCAGAAATTTAGAAACTTGGATGATGCTTGGTCATTTTGGGTAAACTATGGAGGCTGTGTTGGTTTTGAGGTTAGAAAAAGGTACACAAAGAGCTAGATGAAGAATTTGAAGCTAGGAAAAAGAAACAAAGAGCTAGATGAAAGAGTGGTGCAAGGAAAAAGAAACAAAGAGCTAGATGAAGAATTTGAAGCTAGGAAAAAACTACCTAGAATAAGAATGAGGACACCTATGCTAGTGCAAGCAAGCAAACTGTACAGCCCTCAAATATTTGAAGCATTCCAAGCTGAATATGAGAGATCCATGGCAGCATGCACTAGAGCATTGGCTGAAAATAACAAGTATGCAGTTTCAATTGTGAGGTCCAATGGTGATTTAAGTTCTGAAAAAAGAGCGCATAGTTGTTGGTGATCCTCGGGAGCAAACAGCTTCATGCAATTGTGAGCAATTTACAAGGACTGGTGTTTTATGTGGCCATGCTTTGAAAGTTCTTGACTTAATGAATATCAAGTTATTGCCCAACCATTACATTCTGAAGCGTTGGATAAGGGAAGCAAGGTATGGCACTATACAAGACAACAAAGGAAGGAGCATCATTGAAAATTCAAAACTAGATGCTATGCTCCGCTACAGGTGTATGTGTCATAAATTTCTAAACTTGGCATATCAGGCTGCAAGCTCAACAGAGTGTTGCCTTTTGGTAGATAATGCACTTGATTGTCTTAGTAATCAACTGAAGGACAAACTCAGTGTATCTACAAGTATTTTGTCTGGTTCATACAATGGCCAGCCTAATATTCAACAAGATGAAGACATGCTCAGTGCAGCACGCTTAAAAAGAAAAAGACATTCAACCAAAAAATTCAAAGCGGCATAGAAGTTGGCTCGACAAGACTCGAAAGTTCACAAAGAAAGTACCAAATGAGTCTAATGTATGTTGCTGAAAACCCTTGCAATTTATTGTAACTATTTATTTCTTTGCTAACAAACAAGATTGAATGCTTAATGCAGCATGAAGAGCATGCTGGTGGTGTACAAACTCAAGAATCCATGGATAATGCTCAAAACAACCTTAATACTTCAGTCTTCAGTAGCTTGACAGAATTGATAATGGTAATTTCAGTAACTCTCTTGTTCTATTGTGTAGAATTCACTATTAATTCTTCTCTTTTAACTCTTCCCTTTGTATTTCCAGGGTTCAAGGACAATTGACTATATGTCTATTCCAGATCTTCTTTAGGCTGCTACCACATGGAAAGATATTTTGTTCTTTTTTTGGCAATTCATCTAGCACATGCGCGCTAACTGATGGCTTTTGGTGAAGATTATTTTGTTTTTAGCCCTAACAATTATGTGGCTAATTTTATACACATATATTTATATATATAACATAGTGGTACCTTCGGTGGAGTTTATTTGGAGCATGTATATATTGAACATGCTTATTAAAATGCTAGTGTGTTACTGTGCACAGTGCTGATGTGCTTATTTCACTGTCGTCATGTAATTCTAAGTTGGGCTTTATTTGGGCCAAATTTGCAACTGGGCTATCATATTTGAAGTGAAAGAGCTACTTGGTTTATTAGCCATTGGATGAGAAATGGAGGGCATCTAGTAGGTGGTAAGTCACCCGTGACTTGCCTTCACCAAGTTAGAGAATCCACGCCGGTCCCCTACTCGTTGAAGTTCTCTTCCCTGCGCCTGTAAGAAAAGGGCATCTTGTTCTGACTTTGCACGTGAAGGGATGATCTAACATTGTTGTTCTATGTTGTTGCTACTCTCTATTTTCCTCTATTGAAAGCACAGATGCACATAGGACTTTGGCAAAAAGACCTCTGGAACCACGTCTGCACTGACAACTACATGAGTTATGAGTAGTGGCGGAGCCAGGAATTATTCATAAGCGGGGCCGAGCAAATCTAACATATAAAAATTGAGCACAACGAGTTAGGTTAGATTTTCATGGTAACTATCTAGATTAATTCATCGACTTGACATGAGTACTTGCATTTTTATATATACTCTTGGACCAAAGACACTATTTTTTAGTGGTAGAAAATAACCTCATAACAGTAAGACATCCGAGATGATTTCGTAAACTTTGATATCTATGTTTCAGTCCTTCTAATGTGCTTCGTAATACTTTATATCTAATCGTGTTTTTTTGAAGAAAAACAGGAGGGGTTTGATCCCCATCGTGTCTTTATTGAAATTTAAATATGAACAGGTTCTTACAACAAAGCCTCAAGATACAAAAAAAAAAAAGTTACAAAGAAAATAAGCAAAATTACACAAAGACTTCTAGCCATGAAACAATTTGAGGGTGGTAAGATTGCTTTGCCCTTAGAATAACTAAGGCAAACTCCTCCTTGAAGATGACCTTGCATTGTTGTAGACTTGCGGGTAAACCTCTCAAGATAAGATTATTCCGACACGACCATATCGCCTTCAAAGACATCGTCACAATGATTTCTAGGAAAAAGGCATTTGGATCTGATCTTTGAAAGAATCCATCATTTGCTCAACTAGGATGGACACGGGCACCATGACACTAATGAGATTCCAACAGGCCGCGCAAAGGGGCAAAGTGAAAGAAGAGGTGATCCAAAGTTTCATCAACCCGATGGGAGCACAAGACACATTCATAACTTGGCAAATGCATGTGCTTTCTTCTTAGGAGATCTCTCGTGCCGAGTCTATCTTTCGAAGTAACGAGGAAGAAATTTTTTCTTTTGTTCGACAAGAACTCTTCCATAACCATTTATAGACCCTGTGTACATCATTAACCCCTCTGAGATGCTTGTATGCCTTATGAGACTTGAATGAATTACTCCCCCAGATGTAACTCCATTTATCATTGACATCTTGTATCTGAGTACTTTGAATCAAATTATGTAACTGCAGATATTGCTCATAAGCTTCATTGGATAAAGGCAGGTGAAACAGATCAATATCATTGGACTCAAATTTAACTCTTCTGACTGAGATAAAGGGTTCTTTGCAATAAGAGAAAAGTTGAGGATATAAGTGTTGGAGAACCTGTCCATTCCAATAGTCCAACCAAAAGAAACAGGAGGCACCATCCATAACAATTACCATTGACATACCTTTAAAAGAATCCAATAGCTTTAGATTATCACGCCACCAGAAGGATCCCCTGAAATTATTTGATAACCCGGGTAATTTGCCATCCGCATAATATTTATCCCAAACTAGTTGAACCCAAGGCACCGGGGCCTTGTTAAAGAACTTGTCAAGGTGTTTTTAGAAGGAGGCATTCATTATGTGTAGAAAGATCCAAAGCACCCCTAGCCCTCCTTGCTCTTTAGAAAGTGTCACCATTTCCCGTGCGAAATTTTAGGTGGTTTTTTACTATTGACATCGAGCCTCTCCAAAAGCATGTTTTCTCAGACTTGTCAACCTGTTTTACCACCGTGACATGTAATCTAAAAGTGCACATTGCAAAGGTAGGCAATGCGTAAAAAGACTGCATTTGTTAACTCCAATCTACCAAAGATCATTCAAAAAGTGGAAATGCTCACCAATCTCCTTTCACACTTGTTTACAAGAGGCCGAAATCAGCTACAGATGGCTTTGTGATGCTTAGAGGCAAACCCAAATATGTAAAAGGGAGAGATCCTTTGGAGCAACCAAAAACCCCTTCAAACCAGTGGAGTCCCCAAAGTTGCCTAGGAGATCCTTTAGATAGCTTAACTGGGCTGCATCAGCTCTCATGAAAATAAGTGTGTCATCTGCATACTGGAGAATTGGGAAATCTTGATAGACCCGAGAGGGATAGGCAAAGTAAGATGACCCTCTCGCACATGCTGCATTTAGAAGTGTCTCAGTAAGAAATCACCGCTAACACAAATAAGAGAGGAGATAGGGGATCCCCTTGTCTAACACCTCTATGACAAAGGGAAAGACTTTTCCAGCATACTATTTAACGTAACAAATGTAAGTGCCGTAAGAAAATATTGCTTGCATCCAATCCAACCATTTCTGTGGAAATCCTTTTAGCCTTCATAATTTGAAGCATAAGCTGATGCTCCACTTTGTCAAAGGCCTTTTCAAAATCTAGCTTCGTAATAATGAGCTCTCTCCTTGACCGATGACACCGGTGCAAGTATTCCAAATCCCAAGCAAGGCAATCTTGTATACTCCTTTTTTGATAAATCCATACCGATTTTTATGAATAAGAGCTGAATGGAACTTTGCGCCTATTTGCCAACACCTTTGTGAGGAGCTTAACCGAGGTATTGAGCAAAGAGATGGGTCTATAATCCGATACCCTTTGAGGATCATCTTTCTTTGGAACAAGAGTAATATGAGACCCATTGATACTCGAGACAAACCTGCCCACCGTGAAATTCCTCAAATAGTCTATAGAAATCCTCGAAATGATGTGCCAACACTTCTTCGGGAAGTCAAGGTTGAAGCCATCGTGACTGATGCTTTGTATGATGGCAAATGCTTAACCACCAAATCAATTCTTGTCTTGAAAATGGTTAAACCAAGTGTCAAGATCCGTCAAGCTCATTGAAATGCTCTACTAGATTAAATAAAATACCGCTGAAGTTGGACATACCCAATCTTTCCTTGAATGATTGCCACGTGTTCAAAATTTTAGATTGTGATCATAAATCACATTCCCTCGCTTTCATCCGTCCGGAGAAGTAATCGATTCCTTCTATGCCGCATGGTTGCATGAGCATGAAAGAAATGAGTGCCCGCATCACCCGTAGTTACCCATTTTATTTTCCCTCGCCGCCTCCAATATGTTCGCCCGCCGAAGTAAGGAAATTAGATTATCCTCAAGAATAGCCCTGAAATTCCATTCCACCACAAAGGAGGTCCCTCGTGATTCTTCAAGAACATTCAGAAAATCAATAATCAGTTTGTTCTTGTTAATAGTGTCCTTGAGATTGGATAAAGAATGACTCCAATCTTTAAGAACTTTCTCAAGGCTTTGAACCGAAGCCGTCAAATTTTTTTTTGCAAAGATCATGAGAGTTATTTGCGTAAAACCAACCAATTTGCACTTGATTTAAGAAGTCCTCATGATCCATCCGTAAATTTTCAAACCGAAAAGATTTGCTTTTGGGGATAGAAGTATTAATAGATATGATACATGGAGTGTGATCGAAGTTTCCATGGTCCGAGAAGAGACAAAGCAATTGGGATAATTTATAGTCCAAGAGGCAGAGGTAAAAACCAATCCAACCTTTCTAAAAGAGGCTCAAACCGCTTATTGGTCCAAGTAAATCTTTTGCCTTTGAGTGGGAGCTCTAATAACCCAAGCTTACTAATGGCTTCATTGAAAAGCAACATCTCTCGAAATATCTCGCACTGGCCTCAAGCTACGTCCCCTCCGGGTTCCTATACTGATTAAAATCTCCCACAATCAACCAATCAACAGAATCTGGCATTTGAATGTTTTTGAACCATTGCGAAAAAGTTCCTTTTACCACTAGGGGTACAGGGAGCATAGATGTTTGTCAAAACCCAGGTTGCATTATTATATAAGGAGGTAAACCGAACGTAAATGGAGAACTCATTCTTAAAAATACAGGAACCCTTAAAACGATTTGAGTTCCAAAGGGTGATACAACCACCAGAAGCACCAACAGAAGGCAAGAACTCAAAGCAATCAAGATGAGCAGGGAAAAAGGACCTTATATAACTTCGGATCAAAAAGTAATCTGCGTTTTGTTTCTTGCAGACACACAATATCACAAAAACTCTCCATAATTTTGTTCTTAATGGAGTTCCACTTTTTGTCAGAATTAACACCTCTGACATTCCAACATAAAACTTTCCAAGACCTATTATCCATAGTTACAACTCAAAAGAAAGATAAAACAGCTTAGACTCTAGGTACTAAGCACTATTGGCCCCTTTGGCCCCGCATGTCGATGGCCCGCATACAGCCACCGGAAGCACCAAAACAGAAGGCAAGAACTCAAAGCAATCAAGATGAGCAGGAAAATGACCTTATATAACTCGATGAAAAGTGCTTGCGTTTTGTTTCTTGCAGACACACAATATCACAAAAACTCTCCATAATTTTGTTCTTAATGGAGTTCCACTTTTTTGTCGAATTAACACCTCCTCGACATTCCAACATAAAACTTTCCAAGACCTATTATCCATAGTTACAACTCAAAAGAAAGATAAAACAGCTTAGACTCTAGGTACTAAGCACTATTGGCCCCTTGGCCCTGCATGTCAGATGGCCCAGCCTCATCTGAATGATCATCTCAGATGTCGATCCTTTGCCGATGCAACATTTTGCCCATCTTGCTTTGCCTTCTTGGACCTTGGTCTGCCTATGGGATTCTTGGTCCCCTTCTTTGCCCCCGCTTTTCATCAGTGAGCTTCTTTGGGTCCATGTTGCAGAAACGAACTCCCGGATCTCGAGCTACACGTGAGGAGATAAAGGGAGGTTTAGATTCACACACGGACAAAATTTATCGGGGGCAAGTTGATGGCTTAAAACCTTTATGTTTTTCTCCCAACCTGTTACTCCTTCTTAAATCTGTTTCTACAATAAATCTTGTCTTACCTCTTTTCGTGCTTTTCTTTGGGGTGACTAAACCAAATAGTAGATGAGCCGTCACCGTAAGAAATAGATTTTAGGGCTTCATGTTCGTGAGTGAGTGCCTCATCGCATTGTCATCCGTAGAGTCGGTCCGGTGATTTCAGAGATGATGACAAAGGATTTTTAGGAGGTAGAGAAATGGGATAAGAATTACCGAGTCGCCAGTATTCTCTCGCAATGATAGGCCAAGCCGCAGATTTCGAAGCTCACCGCCCATTCATTGAACTGCCCCGCTCAATTTAGAAATAAAGAAATCCAGCCATTCAGCAGGGACTGAAACTGTTGGGCCTTGATGCTTTGAGGAGAAGAATTTGGCCCACATCCTGATAGTGTCTGGGCTTGGGCTCAAAGTTGCTGTAGCTTTAGAAGAACCAGGCTGAGCCCAACTGGCACTGGACCAACTAAAAGGATTGTCAGGGATATCACTCATTTTTTCTTTGCCTTTAAGTGAAGATCTCTAGATTGGTTTTGGCTAATTGATGACATCCTTAGGACTAATCTCTATGCTAAGTGTTTAATTTAGTTGGAGATTGGTCAAGCCGAGGACGGTGCATGGTGGTCATGGTGAATGGGTCGAGGTGATCCAATTAATGATCAAGTGCGCATCTTGGCGTGTTTCGAGGATCAAAATGGGCTCAAGGCAAAGGTATATCATAGGGCCATTTTGATTTTACACTCAAGACACCATAGAGGGTGTGAGTGATTATAGGATCGATAAGCCGTACTATAAAGAGGGAAAACTATCGCATATATCGGTCCTCATGTGCCTCTAGGTTCAAAATCATTTGTATGCATTCTAACCTAGAGAGCTAACTCCGTACTTGATGGAAAATATTTTCAAAATGCTAACACATGGTGTCGGGGTGTTCTTCGACGCGGCTCGGCAACAAGAATCAAGTGACGGAAGTCGGTTTGGAGCAAAGGCGAAGAAACGGCAACACAACGACGGAATTTCGCGGCTCGTAGGCTTAACGGACGCGATGCACCGGAAGCATGACCTGGCATGCATAATCGACGACGCACCGCAAAGCGTTCCGGGTCAAATGAACAGAGCATGTTTTCGTGGTTGTTCTCGGGAGTGACCGACGCATGCACCGGAAGCATGACCGGACGCATGATTCCCTGACCGGACGCATGCGAAGGGGTTCTATTCTTGGCTGGTTGGGTTTGTCGTTTCTGACCGGACTCATCCGGCCGCACGTCCGGCCGGCACGCCAGAATTGCATGTTCCTCCCCAACGGCTCTATTTTTAGGTGGAGCCTATTTATACCCCTTTGGCCGGCTTTGGGAGCACGCTTGGTCATTTTGAAATCAATCCTAACACCTCTAGAGCTGAGCACTCATCCTCCTCCTCACTCCTTTGCTTGAGAGCATCATTCTTGTGAGTTGAGGTGATTCAAGTGCACTTTGCTTTGATCTTTGCATCTAGTGGCACTTGGGGATCGTTGTGAGCCGGTGGTTTTCTTGTTGCTCTTGGAGAGCACCACTCCTAGCCGGCTTGGTGATTGGTGGAGGCGTTGGCAAGAGAAGGTGTATGTTCTTGGCCACCTCCGGTGATTTGTGAGAGGATCACACACTCCTCGTCGGGAAGACAAAGTGTGAGTAATCTATTGCTCGTGTCTTGGGTACCTCTCATTTGCATTGGGTGCAAGAAGCCTAAAGGCAATTAGCTTGGAGTGAGCTCCACCTTGACCCACACGTGAGAAGGTCGGCCTACAACGGAGATTAGCTTGAGGGTGCTCAAGTGAACTTCGGGTTAAATCTCGTGTCTCCATTTGTCTCTCGGTGATTGGCTTTGAATTAGTTATCATATTGTTTTATCCTTGGTGATTGGATTGACTAATCTCGACATTGTGGTATATCACCTCTACACTCTTGCATTACTTTCATATATCTTGTGCTAGTGTAGTTTGAGTAGACTTGCTTAGTTGCTAGAGTAATTAGCTTGTTCACCTAGTGGTAAAGTAGTGACTTAGCCCTTGTGTGTGAATTAGAGACTATAGCAACTAGAATTGTCAATAGGAGGCTTGCCGACAAGTAGAGCTAGAGCAAACGCTTTTATCGCCATTTGTTATTCTAACAAGTTTGTCTAGTGCTTTGTAGAAAATTTTATTAGGCTATTCACCCCCCCTCTAGCCATTTAGGACCTTTCATTAAGCAAGATTGATGGATCACAATTGGTAACAAAAGTCTGGACAAAGCCCACTTGCATGTTTACATTCAAATTTCCATTAGCAGGATCAGGCTGATCAGCATGGAGGTCCACAGTGGTCAGAGCGGGTTGGTCGACCAAGACAGGCAAATTCGATCATGTGCGGGGGTTTGGAACAAAAGGGGGCCACATACCTCAACAGATCCTCCTCATTAATCTCCTCCACAGGTTGGAACTGGGGAATGTTTTGAAGATTTGGGAAAGGAGCTATGAAAGCATTGTCAGAAACAGTGACAGACTCATCTAGAGTTAAGGTTGGGATAGGTGGCAAGTTGCCTTCAAATTTCCGAGTCGAAGAATCCATCGAAATGACTTGATCATCAACCACTATTTCCTCTTGCCCCACTTGCTTCTATATTCTCGATTTGGTAGCTGGAATGAGAATTGGGATATCCTCATCTTCATCTTCTTCTTCTAGAACCTCATCAGCTTGCTGATTAGCCTGCTGCTGCTCTAGCCAAGGTTCCCAACCAAGAGGGGCTAGGAGTTGCAAGTTTAGTCGGTCATGTGGGTTCTCGAGCGGCCAGGGCTTGCTTTGTTGATTCTCGACCTCCCAATTGACCAAAGCCATGGTAAACAAATTGATTAGGATCAAAATCCATCGGGTGGAAAATCCTCATCCCGAGGATTAATACCCAGATTGTTAGCTTGGAGAATTTCAGTTTGCACAGCCCAGCTATTTGATTCATGACCAGTTCCTTTAGTGAAAACAAAAAACCATGGAATTTCCTCCAGATCAGTGACTCTGACTCTAACCAGAGTTCTAGCTTTGTTGAACAGATCCTCCACCCAAACTAACATTCTCCCAAAGGATGAAACGCCTTGTCAACCGGGGGCTTGGGTCCACGACATCAAGGTTTAACCCTAACATCATAATCCACACTTCCCGATTCATGATCGCAAATCCTATTATTCCAAGCACGATTATGTGGAATAAAAGAAATTGTACCATTTGCATATGGATGGGGACTGTTATGGATCAAAAGGTCTCTTTCATGCATAAAGTTCGGCGCACATATGCGACCAAAGGGACAAGGTTGAATTGAACGGAAACCAATATCACTCTCACCCAAAAAGTCCTCAATCACATTTCGATGGCATCAAAATCCACCTGTCTTTGCGGCATTGGCCGGAGCCCGACGATAGCAAGGTCATTGTTCTGCTCCGGGACATGACCGACCACCACTCTACGCATAAGTGGACGACCTGGGATCACTTGTCGCTGCATTCCTTGCGGGATGAAAGGCGCAGGGTCGATGAACCGATATGCCATGTTTGACTGCGGAGAAGAAGAGTGAGTTACTATAGCTTGGGGAGAAGAGAGGGTTTTTCTTGCCAAGGAACGTGAAGCAAGACAGGTGATGGAGCATTGAGGACTTTGTGACCAAACTCACCAAGAGAAGAGAACACCGGAGGCTCGACGACGGTCGGGCGCACCGGTGGAGCCGGAGATGGAGACGACAACACCTCGTCGTCATCGATGAAGTCGGGGCACGGAGTCTCCAAGGTTCCCTTTCTTAGTAGTACTAGTGAACGAGGTAGGTGCTTTGGATTAACTAGGCATTGACCGGTGTGAGGGAAGAAAGGAGGATATCTCGTTGTGGGGCCAAAGGACACACGGCGGTCAATCCGGCGATCATCGGCGGAAGCGTGAACGCCGCCGTGTACAGTGAACTGATTTTTGTAATGGAAATTTCCAGGCTTTGACCAACTGGGCTTGTAAGCAGAATGGGCCGGGGGAGAGATTGGGCCTTTGCCTAAGATACCAGGCAAATTAAACGGTAAAGGCAACTTGTAACGTCTATTCCGACCGTTTGGAGCTAGATTAAGTCTCATGAAGACAGATTTACGATCATGATTAATGGAATTGACTGGACGATTATTGGAATTTGAATAAGGAGCTTTACCAAAATTTCCATGGCGGATCTCAACCAAATTTGCGCCAGTCAAGGTGGCCGATTTGCCGAGAAGAAGAAGCCGGTTTTCTCGACAACCTCTCGTCCCATTGAGCCTGCTCTTCAAAGACACCAATTTCTGTACTCAGAGATGTAATCTGGGCCACCATTGTGCCAGAGATTGAAAAAGATCTTGTAATTAGCACATTCAAAAGACCGAAGCTTATAGATATGAAAACCAGCCAAACTTGAAGAAACAGAGAATCTGAAAACCCTGTCATTGAGCTGACAAACACTGAACAGAGAAGCATTACCACCAAGCGTGGCTTGGAGAATGAGGGCAACCGAGGCAGAGTTAACTTGAACTTGCAGCGGCCAAACGAAGCAACTAGGAAGAAAGCTTTGGACGGGAAAGATGGGTGAATGCAAACCGAGGTGCCATGAGCACGGAGAATTGCAGATTCAACCGCCTCGACCCGGCCGAAAGTTGAGTCTTGGGAGCGACATCGCCGAGGAGGACGATGATGGTGCTCCGGAACCATGGCGATGGAGGGCGGCAGAGCTAGAAGGGGGGGGACGTCGACGAAGCCCCGGTCGTCTCACTCATCTCGGCGAGTTCCTTAGAAGGCCTTCTTTGTTCTCTGCCCGGCCTATTTGACCCGCTTGAGGCTCAGCATCGTCGATCATCGGTTACTGCTACTGTACTCTGGTAGGTGTGAAGGCTTTACAATTACTCGACAAACCTATCTAATCGTGTTTTTTTATGATTTAATTATCTAGAAGATATTAAAAGGTATATGTGACAAGAATTTTATTATATTCTCTATCCTAATAATATAAATAAAAATCATAGAATTATACTATTAAGAAATTTTGCTTGAAAATGTTAGCCCCCGCCCTCACCCCAAGCTCCGCCACTGGTTATGAGCAGTGGGCAATCAAGATTTTGGAGAGCGTGGAGCGTGACTGTCCATTTGCTGATCAGTGTCTCTGCTACACTACATGATTGATTACTCTTTGTGTAGGCCACAGTAACACATGGCCCTCCTTAGTAACTTATAAACAATTAATTCCACCACTTATAAACAGTTATTTCCACCAGTTGAATATTGATCAATTGCTAGTCTAGGCCCCTATATTAGTAGTTCAAGTTTGATTGGCACCCTCTGGATTTTAATGTTCAGGCTCCGTCACTCCCTCATCTTGCTCTGACGATGATGCAGGACATTAACAAGTTCATTGTGTCAACTGATGAGAACACGATGCCGCTAGCGCAGAGTAATTATTCTGGTTGTCATGTCTTTTTGTTTAGTGAGCACGTACGTTGCTTACCATGTGAGTATCACTAGTCTTTTTCTACAAAACAAGATCACACGTGCATATGTTTGTCTTTGTTAAGTTCTAGATCGAAAATCGCGGAATAATGCCTAAATAGATCGTGTCCCTGTCCATAATTGTCTTCAAGCTTTCAAGCGCGCCACTGGGGGCAAGTCTACAGCGGGCTGAGGATCAACGTGATCGCTTATACAGGTGTGGGCAAAGACCTTGAAACATCGGCGCCGCAATTTTTCAGTTTCTGGGGATGACTTTCTTCAAGATTCATTGGTCATATTTAGATCGAACCTTACTTTGTTCTTTGTTTTTTCCAAAACTGGTTGGCTGGTTATCCAGCTGCAACGTTTGGTGTCCGAACTTGGTTGTAATAATTGGTCTCGATTCTATCTGTCGATAGATGAAGCCGGATGTTATATCCATTATCTATACCTACTAATAAAGAGAAAAATTTCCGTCGTCCACCTAAAATTTTCGTCCAACCTGCCTTGGTTCCGTGGTTTGGTCGATTTCCATGTCCGTCCTATATACGATAAGCATACGATTTGATCCAGCCTGCCAAAATCCGGTTAGGACTCTAAGGCCAGCACAGGATGGGTGCCAAAGCACTCGATCTAGGCCCATGGCACCGGACGTGCCCGCAACGGACTCAAATACATAAACGTGCAAAATAATTCCTATTACTATCCGTCGACTGACAGCATACCAGCACTCAAGCATGCTGTGCTGCGCGGCACGAAGCGAGCTTGCTGCCGTGCGACGTACGTGTGTGTGTGCTACACTTGCTCTGAGCGTTCCTAGCTTGACGTCATGTCTACGCAATATACGTTCGTTTTCTATTGAAAAAGTAAATAAGAATACTTCACAAATACATATCCAAGGGGTGTCTTAGGCTCCCAACAACAATTACCTTATTATCTTATTTTACACACATATCGGATGGTCAAAATAAATACAATTAAATGCTAAAAATACATGTTACTGCCTATACCAACCACTATAAAAGAGCTCATTTAAATTCTTAGCACTTCTATATAATAAACAAATATTCCAACGCTAAGTTTTTGCTGCAATTTTTATGTTAATTAGAAATATACGAAGGCAAAATTCTTAAATTTGGAAAAAAAAAAAATCAATTAAATATAACAAAATAAGCAAGTCATTTTTGTTGATTGAGCACCGCGTGATACGAGATCCCGCGGCAACGCACAAGGCACTTTTTGCTGTCCGTCGTCCAACCTTTTCTATACGAGTCCACATCTATACGAGGCGTCCAGCCTTCTCTATAGGAGTCCCTTCTCTATAGGTGTCCGTTTTTTTTCTCTGAACCACAAAACCTACCAAACCACCTTGCTCTCTCTGTAGAGGCTTTGAAGGTAGTTTTGTATTTTTTTTTCGACCGAGGAGAGAAGATTGGACTGCCACGTACTGGACTACGTACTCATATCTCCTGTTCTTTTTTGAACATTATTATATTCTATTCTTTGATTTTTTTTGAACTGACTTCCACAGCTTATGAAGTTAAGATTTCTTATTTTTCCATATGTTCTCACAATTGGTGTCTAATTTTAGCGACACACTAAGAGCCAATGTCTTAACAAAAATAATAATGAAACTTTATTTGCCATGACCTCCATTTACACATGCATGTAACCAATTGATTTAATATCTACATGAAAAAAACATGGTACTAATTGAAATAGTTTATGCATACATGGTGCATAATCTGATCGGGTTAGAACACATCACTCTGCATACATAGCTTACAATGGTGAGATGGAAGGAGTAACAAATTATATATTCTTTTCATCGAAAAAAGTATTTATTTGTTCCGCTTGAACGCACGGACGTTTTCTTAGTCTAAATAAAAAGCGCGCCACTGGCCTCTAGGTAAATCGCCGGATACGAAACTGACGTAAAGCTCGGGCATGGTGGTGCAGACAGCCGCCAAAAAAACCACCACAAGTGGCGAGACAATCATCTCTACTACCTTGATTCACAGAAACGATTGAAAATGAGATGACAATCATTGGGTACAGCCAGCCAGGGGCCGATAGATCTTATCTTGCATACACTGTACTCCTACATCACAACCTCTTTGGCATACTAGGCTCGTCGACGTCAGATAGAATCAAAGAGTCCACTCGAGTCACAAAAGGGCTACCAAGACGTTAACGGAGCCACAAATTATTTGCCTCTCTGCTCGTGCCTCGTGCCACGTCAAGATTGCTTGCGGGATATCATATTTTTTTCTCGGCCACTTGTGACTTGTGTCCACTCTATCATACAGTCTGTATGTATCCGTATATGTCTGTATGTATGCAACTGCAACTATAGTTGGAGTAGGGGTACATCTCTATCTGAGCTTTCCTGTGTCTCAATCGCTGATAGGTAAGGTTGCTCTCCAGGTTGGCTCACCGGTCCGACAATTCCATCAACTCTCCTGTATTCCACACAGGAATTCTGCCTTGCATCGCATCGCATCTCATCTTCTTGCTGAACATCATCATCATCATCAGCAGCAGTAGCTGTAGCAGCGGGACGCCATGGCCGGCGGTGCGTTGCACAAGCCCGTGGGCGCGATCACGGCCGACGACCTCGCCGCGGCGGCGCCTGGGTCGGACGCCACGGTGCTCCACTCGGCGCTGCGGCGCGCGCTCGACTCGTCGCACGACCCCGCCGCGACGGTGTGGGCGGAGCTCTGCCGGTCCGTGCTCCGTCCGTCCGTCCCCTTCGCCGTCCACCGGATGCTCTACTACGGCTGCTTCGCCGGGTTCCCGTCCCCGACGCCGCCGGCCTGGACTCCCGACCCGTAAAGCCCCGATCTTTCCGTTCAACCAACTCGCCTCGCCTCACCTCAAAGATGGTTCTTTTCTGTAGTTACCCCTTCTGAATCCTGCTGATTTTTATTACGGGGGAAACTTTTTTCAGCGAGGAGGCTGCCTTGACCAATGTCGGCCGTGTCCTGGAGGCGCGTGGGAGGGACTTCATCGGCGACGCGTACAAGGATCCCATCACCAGCTTCCCTGACCTCCACAAGTTCTCCAACGACAACCCAGAGGTTGCTACTGTTTTAATCCGTTCGTTGCTTGTTACTGTTGCGAAAGTGAGCTTACTGTCTTAGATCGATTCGTGCGTGGGTTCCAAGAACAGGCGTACTGGAAGATGGTATTCGAGGAGATGGGTATTGAATTCATTGTTGAGCCATCCTGCATCTGGAGAGAGAACGCCACGTATCCCGGTGGGGAGTGGCTACCGGGCGCCGAGCTGAACGTTGCTGCCAATTGCTTGGCTGCTAAACCCGGGAGGAGCTCTGACAATCCAGCCATTGTCTGGAGGGATGAGGGGAAGGATTCTCTTAACTTTATGTCCCTAGAGGAATTGAAGAAGAAAAGTTTGGTGGGTAACCACATCCTGCTCTAACAAGTCTTTACTAGTTTTGACATGTTTTTGGATTCGTCGTAATCTGATCCCATAACCAGTTTGTCTCGCTATGTCTAGAGCAGCCTCGTGGCGAATGCACTTGATTCCCTGGATCTGCCAAAGGGATCTGCAATTGCTATTGACATGCCTATGGATGTCAATGCTGTTGTCATCTACCTTGCTATCGTGTTGGCAGGATATGTGGTTGTCTCAATCGCAGACAGTTTTGCTGCACCTGCAATATCGGCGAGATTGAAGATATCAGAAGCAAAGGCAATTTTTACCCAGGTAGCCATCTCGCTAGCCCTGTTGCTTCTGGTTGATTCCTTCTTCATATAATTAGCTGATACTTTTTTTTCTGATGAAAAGAGTTTGTGCTTAAATAAGGGTTGGGAATACTGACAGTCCTTTTCTTTCTAGGATTACATCCTTCGTGATGACAAAGAATTGCCATTGTACAGGTGGGTTGTTTGAGTACAAAAGCTATACATCAAGAACTTGTATTATTAGAATATCCTTCTCACACCATATTTTGGGTTCTACAGTAGAGTCATCGAGGCTAAGGCCCCTATGGCAATTGTGATTCCTGTAAGGGGATCTTTGCCAATAAAGGGACTACGTGTGGATGACCTGTCCTGGCAAGATTTCCTTGGAAAGGTTAATCATACCAAGTGAGTTATTTTCTTCATATCTTTAAATTTTTGGGAGAAGCCCAGGTTCTATGACAGTCTTTCCTGTGTTATCTGAACAAAAAATTACTTTCACAATGTTCAATAAGCTCACTAGTTGTTTGGTTAATTAGTATGGAAAGAAATTAGTTAACTCATGAAATCTACCTAGTTTCCTTGGACTTGATGCTATTGGACATTCACTGATAGAACCAAAAAACTGCAGGGCGGAAAATTACACTGCTGTTAAGCAACCTGCCTATGCATTCACCAATATCCTGTTTTCATCAGGGACCACAGGTAAGATAACGTTGGATAATTTTGTCAGTTCTGACATGTCTTGTCCATATGCAATTATTAGGTATATAGCTGCATACTGCAAACTGGCCAATGGCAGATCCAATTTATGATGATAACAAGTTGATCAACTAGTGCATTTAAAATATATTTGTGCAAAAATATCTGATACTTATCTATTTTCAGGGGAGCCCAAAGCAATTCCATGGACACATATAACACCCCTAAAGGCAGCTGCTGATGGATGGTGTCACATGGATATTCGTAAAGGAGATGTTGTTGCATGGCCAACTAATCTTGGTTGGATGATGGGCCCTTGGCTTGTTTATGCCTCCTTACTGAATGGAGCTTCCATGGCTCTGTATAATGGCTCCCCAAATAGTTCAGGGTTTGCAAAGTTTGTACAGGTACATAAAATAGACAGCTCAATTCACAAAATTAGAGTCCGAATGACAGAAATTATGGACCATTTCACGACTGTGCTCATATATACTATACTGTCTAAATATCAATCCCAAATAGCTAGAACATAACCTGAATGCACAAAGTTTTCTATGCCTGGTTTGCTATTCCAGTTATGCTTTTTCGGGTACTCATCATGAACCTCAATCATTTGACTTGGTTCGCTCATATGTTTGTGGATCCTTACGAAAAATGAATAGTGCAGGCATGAAAGTGTCCCTTGTCCCTATGTATCTCGCTCCACATTGTCTCTGTTTTTTTTTTTAAAAATTGGTTTAGTGGTATTCTATTTTCATTCATTGCAATCTTGTTCCTACTAATTTCCAGGATGCTAAGGTGACAATGCTTGGACTGGTACCCAGCATCGCACGTACATGGAAGAATACAGACTGTACAGCTGGAATGGACTGGTCCTCCATTCGGTAATTTCTTAATTGCTCAACTCTCCAGACCTTTTCTGTCTTAACACATCTTGTATGGTATGCAATTTTTATTGGTCATATTCATTATACACAGATGCTTTAGCTCATCTGGGGAGGCATCCAGTGTCGATGATTATTTATGGCTGATGGGAAGAGCTGGCTACAAGCCAGTAATTGAGTACTGTGGAGGCACAGAGATTGGTGGTGGATTTGTTACTGGATCCTTGCTGCAACCTCAAGCGTTGTCTGCATTCAGCACACCTGCCATGGGTTGTAACCTGTTCATTCTTGATAGCAGCGGGAATCCTTTGGTAAGCTCGTGGAATGATGGAATAGGATTTTTGCTGAATTCACCGTTTTTAAAAAAATTAAATGTATCTTATTTTTCATACCAATGCATAGCATGGGTTCCTGGGCGTTGAATGTTAGCGCAATTTTTATATCATAGACATCTCTAGCCTAACAATAGGTCCTACTGTGCTCATGCACTGCTTGCAAATTTTGATACACATTATCTGGATTCTTCTTTGCTAGTCTTTTAACTTCCAGTCCACAAGTCTCATAAGAAAATAACTGTCAGCTGATGTTGGTGCTTATCGTCAATCTTTATAGCCACAGGACTCTGTGGGTATTGGTGAACTTGCACTTGATCCAATTTTATTTGGATCATCAACAACACTTCTGAATGCTGATCATCAGGAGGTTTACTTCAACGGAATGCCAGAATGGCAAGGGAAAGTACGTATGTGTGTTATTTGCTCCTTGCTGCCGTGAAAAGGTCGAGCCCCTAAACATTGTAAAAATGCAGATTCTCCGCAGGCATGGAGATGAATTTGAGCCGCACTTCTGATGGATATTATAGGGCTCATGGGCGTGCAGATGATACAATGAACCTTGGTGGAATTAAGGTATGCAATGTTCTGTGGAAATATACACAATGCAATGTAGCATTTACTGATCCAGACATGGAATTTCATGACCACTTTCAGGTTAGTTCCATCGAGATTGAGAGGATCTGCAACAGAGTACATGACGCCATCGTTGAAAACAGCAGCCATCGGGGTTCCACCTGTAGGGGGTGGTCCCGAACAACTAACCATAGCCGTCGTGTTGAAAGACCAGAGCTCACAAGTAGAGGACTTGAACCAGCTGAAACTAGCGTTTAACGCAGCTCTGAAGAAACTGAACCCTCTCTTCAAGGTGTGTCCATTGTTACTGTACAAACTGCGCAGGTTTTGATTTGGCAAACCACAGAAATCCCCTAAGAACTTCATTGCTCCCCCTATGGCTCTTGCAGGTTTCCTCCGTCGTCGTGGTCCCGTCTCTCCCTAGAACCGCCTCTAACAAGGTCATGAGGAGAGTCCTGCGCAAGGAGTTCAGCCAGGCAGCCCAGCCAAAGCATTCGAAAATATAGATAGTTTGTAGAAATAATTACTGTTTCCGCTGCAAATCCACCTACAGAAAGAGTTCAACAGCAAACTGTGCATATCGTCATTCATAGGCCCTTCCAATTCCTGTTGTTTGCCTCGATCCAAAGAGTAGAAATGTCGAATGAGATGAGATGTACTTAGATTTCGGGAAACAAACGAGCTGTATTTCCTGCCAACGTGCAGGACTCACTTGATGTGAGCTCAGATATGAGGCACCAATAAAACATAAATAATCACTTGCACTAAATCTTTGAGCTTAGGTTTGGTTTGGAAGGATACAAACAGACAGTGGTTGGTGATATTGCAACACAAGGGGAGAGGGTTCAAGCATTGCTTAGCTGGAGGGATCCTCGGGCCACAGCAGTCTTTGTCCTATTCTGTTTGATAGCAGCAATAGTCGTCTATGTTACACCGAAGTTCTTGCTGCATTAGGAGGGTTTTATGTGATGAGGCACCCAAGGTTCAGACATAGGCTGCCTTCAGTACCAGTAAACTTCTTCAGACGGTTGCCAGCGAGGACCAACTCTATGCTATAAATAAGCCGCTATCTGGTGATCTTGTCATTGTAATCCGTAGAGAGGCTTCCTTTGTTGCTGTAGCTTCCTGACTTTGTTGCTATTTAAAACTGTGTTTGTTCAGGACTTGAGAGCCTGTTAATCGTATCAGTTAATGAATTCTGGGAATAATTGCCAGACCTAGTTTCTTGTTTCTGTGTTGATCCTTTTGTAAAATATCTAGTTATTCAATGTTTAGTAGCTCACTTGCTTTGTTTTTGTCTGCTCATCTACAATCGTGAATTGAGCTATGGATCTGCTAGTTTGTGCTAAAAAAACCCCTATAGCTGTTACTGATCATTTCACACCCTGTTTCCTGCGGTTAATTTCTTCTTCTTTTATTAGCTGATTGCGATTAAAATTTAATTGTAATTCAGCTGTATGTATGGATGGGTAGAATGCTATCCTTGTAACTACTGTTGCATGATTCAACGTTTGAAATTGGAATACATACTTGGCAAGTATGATGGCAAGTGCTGGCCATTGAATGACTGTTTCTCTGATCAATAAAAAAAAAAAAAGGGGAACGACTGTTTCTTTTAGGCATATAATATTGTGTTTTTCATTTTATTATTATAGCTGCCATTGAAATATTTGTGGTTCATAAATAACCCCATTCAAATATCACAAATTCTATTTATTTTTTATCAGTAGTTTTTGGTGGTTGGTGTTAGCATCTACTCCCTCCATCCAAAAAGAGTGTCATTTTAGATTTTTCATACATCATGTTCGATCATTCGTTTTATTCAAAAAAAATTTTGTAAATATCATCTATTTTGTTATGACTTATTTATCATTAAAGATACTTTAATACTGATTTATTTATTTTATTATACTATAATTTATACAAAATTTTTTGACTAAGACGAAGTGGTCAAACACGACGTCGAAAAAGAAAAAAAAAACGACAATCAATTTGGGACGGAGGGAGCATGGAAAACATCTAGACAGCAAAAGGGCAGAATTTTTAAATGGGATTTTTGCTGAAATCATCAAGAAATCCCATGATAGGTACTTGCGAGTTCCCATAATTCTGTTTCTTTAATGTTCAAGTACTATCGCTTCACTTTTCTTCGGCAATCCTTTCTCCAGTGCCTTGTCCAGGAAAGCATACCAACATTTCTTGAAGCAAGGATGGGTGCAGCAGAGTCATCTTCTAAGCTCGCTAGCTCAGTCCATGGCTCTAGCGTCAAGGTCTAATGCAAAAGTTACAGCAGAAAACAATGTGAAACTTCATTCCTCTCAGACATCCTTTCTTTCCTATCAAACAATGTGAAACTTTGGAAAAAAAGTATTTTGATTTTTTAGTGGATGCAATTGGAAAACAGGAAACTTTATCTTACATCAAGCAAGCGATGTTCCGATGTTGAAAATGCAAAAGTAACAGTAGCAACTTTATCTTACATCCATGTTTGCAACAATCACATACTTGCCATCACAACATTCCACGACAATGAATTAACAGCTCAACTAACAGAATCCACCGAGCTATGTCCAACCAACTAGTTGAGCTTATAGTGGTTCAACGAACCAGTAGAGCTTATACCGTTTCTTCCTTCATGGGAGCTCCACAGCTCTCAGGCTTTGTTTTATTAGTTTTTTTGTGGGCAACGACTTCAACTTTTCTACTGTAGCTACCAGAATTTTATGGGCCGACACCATCTCACTGTAGATCCTCACGCAGGTTGTCATAAGTGCACCTTCATACTTGAATCCATCATTCTTCAACTTCAATACCTCCTCTTCTGAGTAGTCCTGAAACAAACGAAGCCATTGGCCAATTATTTCATTAAAGTTTCCATCAGATGTACAGTGAACAAGGGGACTATTCAATTTACCAGTTCTGGATCAGATGGTATATCTTCTTCAGGATAAGACAAGATCATGAAAGCTGTTGCAAGTTTCATTGGACTCCATCCCTTGCAATCAACGCAAGAAATTTCTTTAAGGTGCTCACCACAAATAGCCAAGAATTCAGAATGCCTAGTCTCACAATCATACAACGTACATGCATTCCACGATAATGTCTTTATCAACCTGGATATACAAGGAGTGTCACAACACTAACATAAACGTGCAAAAAACTATACATGAAAAAGTTTGGTCAGTGAAAATCAAAGGCTCAGTGCACAAACTACTCGAAAGTGTAAGAGTAGATTGAGCAATAAAGCATACTCCCTCCGGGATGGTATTAGAAATCGTTTTGGACAAGGTTTGGGTTAAACATCGGGAATATAAATCATCAATAACTTTTAAGTTCATGAGTTCGTGAATTTGAAAATTTTATGAGTAGATTTGTCTTAAAAAAATACTTTGATAAAAGTATACATATATCACATCTCCATAAATATTTTTATATAATAATAAGAGGTCAAAGTTGCGTTTTGGAGACCGTGTCGCTGTCCTAAACGACTTCTAATACCATCCCAGAGGGAGTATGTTAAGAAGTCACAGGAAAGCAGAAGGTTGATCTCACCATCTCTAGTGTGACAGCAATACCATAACGCCTCAGGATTGTCAATGACTTCAACTTTTCTACTGTAGCTGCCAGAATTCTATGGGCCGACATCATCTCACTATAGATCCTCACACAGGTTGTCATAAGCAGTACACTTTCATACTTGAATCCATCATTCTTCAACTTGAATACCTCCTCTTCTGAGTAGTCCTGAAACAAACAAAGTCATTGGCCAATTATTTCATTAAAGTTTCTATCAGATGTACAGTGAACAAGGGAACTGTTCGATTTACCAATCCTAGATCAGATGGTATATCTTCTTCAGGAAGAGATAAGATCATCAAAGTTGTTGCAAGTTTCATCGGACTCCATCCCTTACAATCAATGCAAGAAATTTCTTTAAGGTGCTCACCACAAGTAGCCAAGAATTCAGAATGCCTGGTCGCACATATCTCACACTCATACAACATATATGCATTCTCGATAATGTCTTTATCAACCTGGATATATAAGGAGTGTCACAACACTAACATAAACATGCAAAAAACTATACATGAACAGTTGCGTTAAAAGCTCGGTCAGTGAAAATCAAAGGCTCAGTGCACAAACTACTTGATAGTGTAACAGCAGATGAGCAATAAAGCATAAATAAATCAACAAGTCACAGGAAAGCAGAAAGGTTGATCTCACCATCTCTGGTGTGACAGCAATACCATAATACCTCAGGATTTTGTCCATCCCAGAACTCATCTGATGTTTGTCCTTTCTGCTCAGTTTAAAATCTTCAAGAGGCACTAAACTCTTCATGAGATTTTTTATGCCCCATATGACTTCCATCACAGTTTCATTATGCAGACAGGGTATTTCCTGCAAAAAGCCACAGCCAAGATCTAAAACTGCTCACAGACACAAGTAAAGAAGGGGGCTTATTATACTAACCAACGTTGACTCAATGATTGTTTTGTGCTCGGGCTTCCCAACAGCCAGCAGCTGACCAGGTTTATGCCATTTGTGGATCATCTCAGCAAGTTTCGGGTTAACTCCAGTATGATTAATTGCATTGGCCTTATTCTTGAAGGGCTTGAATTCTTTCAGCCAAATAACCTGATAGAGCAATAATGAAGAGGAGTGAGCAAGTTAAGCAGGGAAAAACAATTATTCAAACATCATGCAATGTCTCTAAATCATAAATATCGGTCAATTATGTAGGTACATCTACGCCTTTGTTTAACTCCTCGTTTTCTTGCAATGTAATAAAAAAGTACGTACATGTGCTAAGATCTGGAGTATTTTTTTTTTGGTAGTAATATAGCACGCTTCTAGCCTAAACAACCCTCACTGCAGTTACTAAATAAAATTGATGAATATCAAGATTTGTTTCAGCCTCTGTCAGACGATGATAATTTATAAATCACTGTGCTCACATGTTCAACTTTCAACATTTTTTTTTAGCAAGACCAAAACAATATATGACAGAATTATGGTAAAAAGTTTGAAGTCTTTTTTCAAAGAGCAAGCAAGCAACCAAAGAACCACTTTGTGTTTCTATTCCTCATCTCAATGCAAAAGAGTACAAAAGGAAAATGACAATCATTATGATTGATGCAGATAGCTTCTCTATTAACATGGCAATATGTAGGTACTAATCAGAAGGAAAGAAAGGTGTACTGACATCTCGTGCCCGGAAATCCTTGACAAAAAGAATGCCCAGATGTTCTGCAGGAGACAAAGCAAACATCAGAAAAATTACAAGGTAATATCAACTGAGCAAGCAAGTACATCAGTAGAACAAAGAAGGAATAAGCATGTACATCCAGAGCATTGGTTAGGTATAGCTGGGCGCCATCAAATCTGAAAATGGCGTAACCAGAGGGCGTCTCAAATAACAGTAAGATAATGCCCTCATGGCCCATCTTGTCAACTGCAAACACAGAAGTCAACAAAGGTGATCAGATTACAAGTTAAAACTAACGTGGTGCAATTAATTGCCCGTTCAGATATCAAGTGTGAAGTCAGGCAGGCATAGATCGAAGGCCTCTCTACAACAGAGGCACAGCCACCCTAACGACCCGAGCCAGCCATAATGCTAGATAACATCCTCCACCATCCTTTGGTAGTTCCATGCATCATCAGTTGTGAAAGATGCAAAGCCAGAGGGCATCTCAAATAAGGAGCCGTAAGATCACAACTCGGGGCAAACACTAGGCAGGAAAATATAATCAGGGCTATCAAAGAATAAATAACGTAGAATAATCGCCCTATCAGATATCAGCCCCTTGAGATATCAAGCGTGAAATCAGCTATGCCTTTGTCTCCTGCCGACCCCGGCTCAAAAAAAAAAAAGACGGAATCGCCAAAAAAAAAAAACCCGTCCCTCCCCGCAGAATCCACATAATTCCGGACAAGATCCCCGAACTGGGTCTGCGCTAGGGTTTTGGGCGGATGATGGCGGTGGGTGAGAGGCTCACTTATACGGCAGATTTCCGGCCTGGGAGGACTGTCCGGAGCAGCATCAGAAGAAGGCCCTCCCCCACTGTGCATAGCAGCACCAACAGCAGGAGCCTCACCAGAAGAACGCCCTCGACGTTTCCGGTTCTTGGCTTTCCGCGCCATCCCTGAGGTCGGAGATGAACAGATCCGGATTGCGGCGGGGTACCTAGGTTTTGAGGTGGGTGGCGGCGGGGTATAGCCTCAGATATGAGACACCAATAAAACATAAATGCAATCACTTGCACTACTAAATCACAGTCTGAACTCTGAAGAGTTTCTGAGGTTCTGCTAGTTCCTTTCGGGAAGATCCTGTGTCTGTGAGCAGCCGCCAGCGGCAGTTGGAGAGTCATGGAGAATGGAGAGGACCTGTGCGTACGGGTTGGGCGTCGTCGTCGTTGCACGAGTTCTTGTAGCCTGATCCACCAGATATGGCAGATCGCCGCCGGGCTCTGGCGGTTGAAGGGTATCGCCGTACGGCATGGAGAGGTGAAGGGTATCGCCGTACTATCTCTATTCGCCGTACATGTCGGTCAGTAAGGCCGTTTTGAGTGCATTGTTTTCATTACGCGGTTTACAAAAATGTCCCATGAAATTTTAGATTGATAAATGAAGCATTCTCTTTTAGTACACAATTTCATCTCTTTTAGTATCTATTGAATGTAAGGATATTTAGTCATCTTAGTTTTACTTATTAAGATTTAATTAGCTACATTTAATCACTAACATGACATAAGATATACTACTAATGATTTGATACAAGTTACCAAACAGATACATAATTGTTCGAGAGCAACAAGTTTGGAGATGCAACAAATTACTTTGTGGGGTTCCATTCTAGTTTCACAACCTTGATAACTCTGTGCACACCATGTCTAGCTTATCGTGATGAAACTCAACTTCTCTGTCTTCAAAAATTTCATACCATGTCACCGATTTGTTTGTAGAAATGATTTCTTACTGATCCGATATATAACTGTGAAAACCACTTCTGATAGTTTCAAGACAACCCTAACTCCCGGTCAACGTCATGTTCCGTGTGGCCGCTGTTCACGGTTCACCTCTGCTGGCAAACTGACCTGCGGCCACGGTGGCAGGCACTTGTAGCTCTCGCTATCCGCTATCGGCTAGCGCTTAAGTTTCAGTATCCGTAGCCGCGGCCCGCGGGAGATGGATCCCTTGCCAAATGCCAGTTGCCGCCGCCTTGGCATGCCTGCGCTGCGCGACGCGTCGTGACGAGAGCCTTTGGCTGGCTGGCTCTTTTCCCGAACCCAGCTGCATCCATCTGCTGCATTTATATACGCGGGCGCGTTTGACCGGCGAGAAGCTTTCGCCAGCCGCGCATCATCTTCATCTCATCACCCGCCTTGCCGTTCGTTGCCGTGCCCGTGCGGCGTACTCCTCCTCCGGTCCAGCGGCGGCGGCGCGCGGCTTCATCCCCATCGAGTACGTACGCAGATGAGCTACCCACTCGCGTCCTGCATCATATCGATCAGGAATGCTCATGACCATTGATCAAAACCACACTATCTGTGTGTCGTGCTCGGTCTTCAATTGGTGCAGGAATATAATCCCAAGGATCGGAGCAGCTCGATCGATCGGCGGTGATCGATGGGGAAGCTGGCGAGGCTGGTGGACGGCATCAAGGAGAAGCTGAGCGGGGCCGGCGGCGGCGGGAACAAGAAGACGACGGCAGCGGCGGCGTGCTACGACAAGGTGGACAAGACGGAGAGCATGAGGGTGGAGATCAGGAGCCGCCGGGCGCGGCAGCTCATCGCCAAGAACCTCGCCGCCGCCGATTCCATCTCCGGAAATAGCAGCCCCGTCTCGGCGGCGGCGGTTGCGGCGGCAACAAGAAGAAGAAGAAGCGTTTCTTGGCCTTCTGATCGATCGATCCGATCCACCGTCCACCACGAGGTGGACGATCGATCTGCTCCCTCGATGCTCGTCGTTGTTCTTGTCGTGATGGTAATAATGCCGCTCGTCAGTTGCTCATCCTCATCCATCTCTAGCTAGATTTGTGATCTTCTAAGAAAGAACTACAAAATTAGTAGTGGATTATTCCTGATTTGCTAGCATTTAAGCGTTTGAATCCGAAAGGATTGTGTACGTACTCGAGGGATAGGTTTTGTTTTTTTTCGTCAAGGTTTAATTGTGTAACTGCTAATTGAAGCCTGGACTTTTGTTTATTTATTTAACAACAAGCCGGCCGGTGTGGTAATCGCTCGTATCGTATCTTCCCATCCCAAGTGCAAACTTGGATAACGCCGGCCGCCACTGTGACTCCGTGAAAGAGTCGACAAAACATGTCCAACGGAAGCTTAGGCTCATCATCTAGCCATCTTGGGGATATTTGGAGAAGCACTGTACAACATACGGCACAACAAAGTAGAGCACACTAGGGATTCATGTGATGTTGTCCATTGCGTCTATATAGACTACATGGGAATCTAAGAGAACATTAAGACCAGCTTTAGTGGAGTATTTTTTATATGTCCTACTTTCCAAGACTCTCATACACGTTCCAAAGAGTTTTATCTCCATGAAACTCATATAATCTCTCGCCACACTTATATTGTGTCATCAATATATTTGTTAAGCAAATGGTAGCTTATTTAATGTAATGTTTAAGAAACTCTCACCGAGACTGGCCTAAGATACAACTTAGAGACAATGCTTATAGCCCTAATTAAGCAATACTCTCTCCCACTCCAAATTATAAGATTTTTTAAAAAATGTATAGTTTTTGTTATGTGTATAGATATACACCATGTCTAGATCTGATGCTACATAGTAAACACAATATGTATTTAGAAGAGTCAAAATGTTTTATAATTAATTCACAATAGTGAAGGGGAGTATATACTTAGTCATAATTTCAAAACGTCTTATAGTTAATTCATGAAGGGAGTGTATATAGTCATAAATTTCGAATATAAGATGCATTCAAAATGTACCAAAATTGTACTAAAGCTTTGCACTACACGTTTCATTTAGACATCCATTATGAGATTGCTAGCTCTTGCTTTATCAGCCCAGTTGTGCTTGTTGGCTCCAATGTCTAGTTCTCACATGGATAAGCATGCATCTTCAAAAGCCATTAGGCAGCCCTACTGCATGGACATGTAGTTTTTGTTTTTCTTTCTGAAGAAAATCAGAAGGAACATTACTCTATCATTTAATTTCTAAATTTAAAGAGAAGGAACAATAAGCCAAGTTGAAACTGTAAGACCCTCCAAAATGGTGGAGTGGTGCCAAAAATATTTTTTGGTCCTATGTTGGCATTACTCTTTGCATGATCGTCCGGCTTTGAACGAGGCCACACAGTATGGAGGACCTAAGGCTGTCTCCAACAGAGTTGGCAAAACTCCAAATTGCATAGCTCACGGTGAATTTGCATGTCAAAAACAGCCTCCAACAGAGTAGTTAAAAGTGATGCCTATTTGAGGTGGGAGGAGAGAGGGCGGGCAAAAATGCGTCGTCGATCCCGGGCGATGCATACATGATACATGTGGCCCTATTTCTCTCTCCCTCCGGAATCTCTCTCCCTCGCCAAGGCGGCGGCGTCCATCGTCCGCTCTCGCCACATCTTTGTTGTATGGCAACCCACGGCGACACCACCACCCCCGCCCCGAGCTCCTCCTTTTTTCCCGCCCCCACACGCCGACGTTCTTTGGGCGGCGCCCGCTAATTTCGCCGCCAAGACGGATGAGGGAGCTGAGTCACGGTCTTGACTACGGTGCTCGATAACGCCGAGAAGCTCATGAACGAGTTAGTGGCGGCTCGGGACTGTTCCCGGCTTTGCTCTCGGCGCGCCGGTTCCCCTTCCACGGCGGGGTGTTCGACCTCGTGCACATTGGGACCACACCGGCACATGATGAGCGGGCGGCAGTGCCGTGGTGTACCCGCGGCAAGCGGCGGCGATGGGAGCCTGCGGTGGGGAGTTCTAGTGCGTCCCGCGGCAACCGGAGCCAGCGGTGGGGAGCGCCGGTCAGCGGGCGGCGCTCAACGGGAGCCAGCGGTGTGTGAGAGAGAAGTCGGGTGGATGAGGTTTCGGACCCGCGGATTCACGTCTGCTGTTGGAGATGAGTAATTTTGCATCACATAAATTTTCACTGTACATCACCTAAACCCGGCAAATGCCCTGCCCCCATCCGTTGGAGACAGCCTAAGCGAGACCGACAAAAGGACAATTGTTTGAAAAAAATGTGCCCGTACCGCCCATGGACATCCATCTCCACGGAGTTTTCAAGATGGGCTCAAGTCGGATCACTTGACCATTTCGACATGTGTAAAAATGTATAAAATGATTAACAAATGAAATAATTAGGCTAGTTCGCCCGGGGCTATTATTTATCTTTGTGCCATCAAGAGCAGTGGACAACCCTCACCGTACCTCCACCAGCCAAGGCAATGTTGCTACAAATTAAATGTCCACTCTCTGTTTAGGTCTGTTTTTGCAAAATCCTACAGGACTCAAACCAATGAGAATGTGAGGTTGGAGAGGAAACTAGATGAAGAGAAGAACGAAAGAACACTAGTAGAGATAGATGGGTTTCAACGCATGTTGGGAAACTCCTTTAGTCCCGGTTTTTCTATCCCGGATTGCCAATCCACCTTTAGTTTCGGGTTGTGTAACCGGGACTAAAGCCCATCCTTAAGACAAAAAAAAAAATACTTCAATCCTAAAAATCTCCCTCACATTGTGTGAGATTCAAACCCAAGACCTCTTGCTCATGCATAGCTTGCTTGTCAACTCACCTACACAACACATATGACATAGTCTTGGATGCTTTTTCTTTTGAATTCGCCTCGTGAGGGAACTTTAGTTCAGGGGTGAGAGACATTTAGTCCAGGTCGGTCACACCAACCTGGACTAAAAGTTTATAAGGACTAAAGGGTCAAGACTCTTTTTTTTTTTTTTTAGATTACGACAACGCAAAGCGCTCAACACGCACGCACACTCATCTCTCTATAAACACACGTCACGCAAACCCTAGGTTAGAATACCAAAAGCGGAACTAATGTAGATCCTTTAGTCTAGGTTGATAACACCAACCAGGGAATAAAGGTCTTGTGACATACAAGAATAAGTTGGGACCGGGATTAATGCTCACATTATTCCCGAGTCTAATTCTAGTAGAGATTAATGTGTTGAACTGAAAGTCATTTCTCTACTGGTGAAAAAGAAAATAGAAGAATAGAAATGAAATTTAGCCCAATGTTGCTCCACATCTGCCACAAAAAGGCAACTAACCGAAAACAAGTTTTTGTCCGGCGCTTGCCTAGCTTATTCATTGTCATGTTGCAATAAAAATTATTTTAGGGCCTATTTAGTTACGACCCTAAAACGTTTCATCCTATTCCATCAAATGTTTGAACCCATATACGGAGTATTTAAATATAAACAAAATAAATAACCAATTACGCAATTTATGACAAAATTTTGAGATAAATTTTTAAGGCTAATTAGAATATGACTTGACAATCAAGTGCTACTTTAACATGTGTGCTAATGACCAATTAATTAGTCTTACTAAATTCGTCTCATGGTTTAATATGTGTAATTTATTTTTTATTGGTATTCGACTACCTATGGGACACACCGCATGACATCCGATGTGACACCCAAAAACTTTTCACCCACCATCTAAACATCCCTAAAAAATGAAACTTAGTGATATAGCGTTTAGGCTCTCATCAACGGTTCTTTGGGTGAAATCCCTTCAAAAATTTACATTATAAATACTAGTATATTGCTGATTCCATATTGATAAAAACGAAAGGAATTAGTTAAGCATGTGCACAGCGAGTGGATTTTGCAACAGAATCAAACAGGTGGGCATTTTTTTGAAAAAAAAAAAAAAATTGCTACAGTGGGGAACAAATTTCTTAAGCGGTTGTATATATGATGGACTGATGGATGTGTAATTTGCTGCGAGAAAAGAGAAAAAGATTAAGCATAGTCCGTTCCAGAGTGTAAAAGCAACCCAACACAGCCCAGCCCATGAAAAGCCCATAGAGGAACCGACAGGCCCGCCGGCCTCACGACCCACCAACCTGGCTCCCTCCTCGTCCCTGTCTCCGTCGCTCCCTATCCAATCCTCCCTCCCTCACCTTCCCTCCCCGCGTCGCGGGCAAGACGATCCTCGCCGCTGCCCGACCTCCCTCCCTCTCCCCCGCCACAGGCGCCGGAGATGCAGGCCACGGCCGCCGCCTTCCTCGCCCGCCCGCTCCCGCGGCTCCGCCGGTGCGCGCGCCTGTCTTAAACCCTCCCTCCCTCCTCTCGCTTCCTCCCCTCCCCACCTCGTCGTGTTCATTATTCCCTGTTATTAGAAAGGTGATGTGGTTTTGTTCGATTGAGCAGCATTGGAGAATGGGGTGCGGATGCGGCGGCGGTGCGTGGGGGCGTCATCGCGCTCCCGCCACGGCTACGGGGGTCGCGGTGCTCCATCAGCCTCTCCATCGGCGCAGGCGCTGGCGCCGGAGGTGACCGCGAGTTCAGCTACGGTAAGAGGGGGTTGAATTTCGGAGCCTTAGTTTCTTTTTTTAAGCCTCTCTGGGTTGATTTTTGGAGTGTAGAATTTTGGTAGGGTACCGTATGTGCATTATGGGTTGCCGGTGCATAGTGGCGAAGCCACGTTCACCTTGCCTGGTGCCCATGCACCAGGGTAAGAAGAAAATTACCACTAGCTAGATAAATTTTACCATGTATTGCTATCAGTTTATAAACGTATCCTTAGTAGTGCACCACCATGAATCTAAAGCTGGCTTCGCCATGAAGTAAGGAATAGTGTGTGGGTCATGTACTGGCCTTTAGTTAGCAAACTGATTGTACTTTTCTAGTTTTATTAGTAGTAGGTAGCCAATCCTGCAATGCACACTGCTCAATGTGATCGTGAATTTGTGATGAGGAAATTGGGGATGGGAGGGGGGCACACTGGATATCTGAGAATGTATTCGGGGAGAATTCTGCATTTTGGCAGGTAACTAGGGGTGTGTTTGGTTGAGCTGTGGCTTTTGAAAAAGCTGCTGTGGGGCTGTGGGCTGTGGAAAAGCAGCTGTGAGAAAGCAGCTGTGGGAAAAGTAAAAGCTCGTTTGGTTAGAGGTGCTGTCAAACTGTAGGTTGTGTGAGAAATATCTGTAATGCCCTAGAATGGTTGGGACATGTTTATATGCAAATTGCTCGTATCAAACTAATTTGCTCACTAATTAACATAAAAACAACTATTTAAGCAAGATAAAATTAATTTTTATATAAGATGTCCATTAAAGCCCTCTTTGGTTTGTGGGTGAAACACAGGTGAATAGTAATTGTGTTAGCTTCTAGGCTGATCCAATCATTTTATTTGACACTAGACTGTAGGCTGATCCAATCATTCTAAGTTACTAACGAAATCATTGGGATGCACGTCTGGAGTAGATGTGGTTCAGTGGTTCCAATTGCAATATCTTGTTGATTCAGGCTAGAGATCGTGGATTACGCCATCGAGAGATCCGGGCTAGAGATCGTGGATTACGCCATCGAGAGATCCGGGCTAGAGATCGATGCTGCCATCGATGAGAGGTCGGGGGACTCGCTATCTTCCAGCCGCCGCCGCGGCCTGAGTGAGCGGTGGGGGGCGGGGGCAGCCAGCTCCTATCTCGCGCCGTCGGAGCTCGGATGAGGCCGCTCTGCCCGGAGCTCGGGACGAGGGACCCGACATGCGGAAGCCGCAGAACAAGGCCGCGCGCTACGCCGGAAAGCTTCGAGGCCGCTGGCTGTCGAGCTTCGGGGACGAGGACCCGACACGCCGCGGGGCGGCCGGGAACAAGGTCTTGGCCGCCGAGATGGGGACGGGCAGCCGTCGCTTCGCCGATGGGGATGGGCCGCGGCGCGCCTACGCGCGGAGATTGGGAAGAGCGCGGCGCCGACGACCTGAGAGTCATCGATGGAATAGAACGGGAGAAAGAATTGAACCGGTATCACATAACCAAGTGGCAGGTGGGTAATTTTCTTACCCAAAAGCAAAATGAAAGCGAGGGGTCAAGGGTGATTTTCAATTTGTACTAGATTGAAAGCTGCTTTTGCCAAAAACAGTTGTGGCTTTTTGAGTCCTTTGGTTGGCTTTTGGCTTTTGCCAAAAGCAAAAGCAGGTAAAAAGCCCAACCAAAGGGACCCTAGATTGAAGGATGCCAGGTTATGCTTTTTGGGAGTAATTAGCTAGATCGTATGAGTAAGAAAATTGCCATTGTGTACCTTCAGATTAAAAATTATGTTCGATTGCATTTTCTCTCATGTGTTGCTCTGCACCTGTAATCTGTAAATTGTGGGGGGATTTATGGACTAAATCATGCTTTGTACCAACACTAGACTGACTGGGGCTGCCACAGCCCTGAAACTTGAAAAGGAAAATATATATAGAAATTAAAAATCTCATTCAATTAATTATGACAACATTATAGGTGTGAATTTAGTTGTGTGTGATGGCCTGTTTCCTGCAAGTCTCAAATTCTTTCTTGGTTTACAACGATTTTTAGACTGCACGATTTGTTTCTCTGTTGGGTTATTTCTGTGCAAACAATTGGTTTACGTGATGTCATATCCACCCCTATATTCGTTATCAACAGAGCATGTTCGGTGTTCCCTAGATACGAATCCGAGATCCCTACAAGCTTCTTGGTGTTGATCGGGACGCATCTGAAGAAGAGATCCGGAGTGCGAGGAATTTCCTTATTCAACAGTATGCTGGGCATGAACCGAGTGAAGAAGCTATTGAAGGTGCTTATGAGAAGATAATTATGAAGAGCTACCAGCAGCGGAAGAAGACAAAAATTAATCTGAAGACCAAGTTAAAGAAGAGAGTAGAGGAATCCCCTACATGGGTCAAAGCACTTATTGGTTACTTTGAGGTGCCATCGATGGATATTATTTCCAGAAGATTGTTTTTCTTTGCTTTCATTGCTGGATGGAGCATAGCAACTTCTGCAGAGAATGGACCTGCGTTTCAGGTATGTGCTTTGATTTATCCTGAAATTCTAAGGTCTGTCTTTTCTTGTTTGAGACATGTTTTTTTATCTCCATGGCTTGTCAATCTAGGAAGCCTGCCTATGTACCTTGTAATTTTTACAGTATCTATTAGGTCCAACTAACTTGTCAGTAAGCACCTGAATGCTAAATAAAATTGCTCCCTGTGCATATGTTAGCATCTGCACAGCTGAGTGATCTGATGGTTTTTATCTCTTCCATTTGATGATTTCGACAATCAGTAATGTTTTTTCATCTAGTACTATCTAATATACTATGACAATACTGGACCTGATAAATCTAAATCTGTTTTACTTTTGATGTTGGGCATCAGTGAACTGAAATGGTTTGCATGTGCAGCTTGCAATATCGCTTTTCTCATGCATATATTTCCTCAACGAAAAGATGAAGAACCTCCTCAGGGCATCAAGCACTGGGTACTGAAACTTTCTTGCATCAAGGCCTTAATCTGTCATCAACAACATCATGTTTACTCATTGCCTTGTTCTTCTAGGTTTGGAGTACTTGTTGGCGGTTGGATTATTGGTTCTCTACTGGTTCCACTGGTCCCAACATTCATCATCCCACCTTCATGGTCCCTAGAGCTACTCACCTCGCTGATTGCTTACATTTTCTTGTTCCTGGGATCCACTTTCCTGAAATGAATCTGTTTCAATCTTGTAAGTGAACTGTAGGATTTTTTAAAGGTGGGATTACGATGACTGACATCTGGATTTGAGTTTCAGAAAATTTTGCTTTGACTGACCTCGTGAGATTGGAATGTTGGCGTTGTTGTGGCTTAGGCTTCCCTTTTTGGTCCTTTATCTCAGCTGTTGTAAACAGTTTTTTGTCTATCTGGTGACGGTGCAGAGACAAATGTGGCATTAGTTACTACCTGGCAGTACATTTTGTGTTTTGTGAGTGAACTATTGGTGTGTTCGTGTGCAAACATTGAAGCGAGCCTGGATCATCACAAATCTAACGCATGGTTACGGCTATGGCTGGATCGCAAATCTTGTATTGCTTTCCCTACTTCGTTATAACTTCTTTGACTTTGAAAACATAGTTTATAGTAAAATGCATCAAACACCTATGACTGATGTCAAATAAGTTTCATTAAAGTATCCATGAAATATGTTGTATTTATTTGAACTTATAAATGTTAATGTTGGGTTTTAAAATATCTACCAAACTCAGAGAAATCGGATTTAAGACAGCACTAAACTGTGCTATAATTATAAGAGTAATTTGGAAAGGTTAAGTTTCGTCCTCAAGCTCAACACGTGCCAACAGTCAACAGCTTAAGGCAGTGTGGAGTCCAACGGTTGCACTGAATGATTCTGAACTTGAAACTCACGTCGGGAAAGTTTGCGACGACTCGTCTCGTCGATCGGAGCAGTTGTTGCAGCTTTGGCAGCACGATGGACACTGGACAGGACTGCAAGTCAGCGACGGCGTGAGCAGCTGCCGGTAGCAGTTGCTGCAGCTTTCGCAGACTACTGCAAATGACGGCGTGAACGAACGGTCGAATCCTGTCGGCTCGGTGTCGGGGACGGCTCCACGAATTTGAAGCAGTTCTTAAAAAAACTTAGAAATTTGTGAAGCCCTTAAGATCTTAAAACTTCATCTTTGTGTCTCCAATTGATTACGTGGAGCTAAAACTGTTTGTTTTAAAAAAACGTTGACCAGAGCATTCTCCAACTCTCCCTAAAACTCATTAAAATTTATAGTTTATTATTAATATCATTAGATAGATATTTGATGTCTAAATCTATTTTTTAACAAATTTTATTTAAAATTTGTATTTTATACCAACCGAGTGAAACTTTGTACAAAGGAAACCAACAATGGCTCTGTTTGGATGCCAGGGTTAGAGTTAGATTGGGTTATTTTTTATCCAAATAATTCAAAAACATTCAAACACATAGGTTAGATTGGATTATTTTTGGCTCTAACCCACCAAAAAAAAGTAACCCCTCAAGAGGGTGATATTTGGGGTTTCTTTGGTGGAGCCCACCAACTCATGAGCCACATTGAGCCCACTAATGATTGGAAAAGTGTTTCTAACCCTATCATCTAAACTGCCCATGGGTTAGAGTTTCTTGAGGGTTAGAGTTAGAGTTAACCAAGTTAGAGGATCCAAACACGTCCAATGACGGCTAATTAGGAACAGGGGGGTGTGTGTAGGAGTACATTAGTTAGAGAAGAACATCTTGGTTAGAGTGAACACGATTTTGGCGCTGGGAGCAGGCAACTGTGGAGTGACGATGCACAGGGAGCAGTTGCGCCCGGCAAGCAGACGTGATGGCGCATGTGGAGAAACAGTTATCCCATTTGTACATTCTCGCTCGTTCTGCGGTCTGCTCCTGCGTCATCTGTAGTAGCGGTTCAGTATGATGCATCACATCACATCATCGGTGTTCAACTGTTGCCATGATTCGATTCGACTGCCCTCCCAATGCCTCGCGCAGGCGGAGGACTGTGCTTCTGCAGGTTGATCTTTTTGTCTCTCTCTACACATGCTGCTCCTTTCCACATGGGAAGGAACGGAACATTGCACGCATTCTTGCAACCATTGTTCAGTGAGTAGTCGTAGCCTGCGTTTTTTCTACCGGACGGTTTACCGCGGTAAACCGCGGTTACCGTTTATACCGGGCGGTCCGGTATAAAGAAGGCAAATTTAAAATTTAAAATTTTAAAAAAATCGTTGAAAAAATTCTGTAAAATAGTTCGTGATTTATAGAAGCCAAGGGTGTAAAAATTTGTCAAATTGAGTTGGTTTGGTATAAAAATTTCAAATCTAAGTTTGAAAAAAAGAAAAAGAAAAAATACACAGCCCGCCCATTAAATCATTAAATCATGAAGGTCGAAAAACATACTAAACACACTCAAATTTAAGTAATTTTGACATCATTGGATTCTACAAATCATGAAGTATTTTTAGGAATTTTTTTAGCATTTTATAAAAAAATTTACATTTTGAATTTTGAAAAAACGTTCAAAACCTGCTCAAACATTTCGATGTAAACCGCTCAAACCGGGCGGTATAAATTCCAAACCGCCCGGTTTACGGATTTTTACCGTTCGCGGCGCAGTTTGAATTCGGTTGAATTCAAATTTCAAACCGTCCGTAACCGCCGGTTTACCGTAACGGACCGGTTTACCGTTTCGGACCCCCGGCGGTTTCCTAGGTCCGTCGGAAAAAAAACGCAGGTCGTAGCACAGTTGAGCGAGCATCGGCGACGATGATGAATCAAATGGAAACCGTCCGTCACCGAAACCGAAAGGGAACGGCCGCGCAGGTGTAGCTGTAGCTTTCGATGTGCAATGGAGACCGTGATAAGGTAGTCAAACGCGCCTCTGCCCTGCTGACACCGAAGCACGGCGGGAAGCAAGGCGCTGCTGTGCTCTCTCGTAACCACCGAATTGGACGGTACACTAGCAACCAACCATGCCGACGGCGAGACGCAAGTACGACCGCCGACCACGGTGTCGTCTGCTGCCGACTGTGTGCCCGGGACCTGAGCTGAGAGTGAAAACCATCCAATTCCAACGGGAACAACGAACATTTCGGCCGTGCTTGCGTTGTGTTGGGGCCGTGGACCGAGGGCCCCCGGGCGGCGGATCCGACCAAGGCATTCCCGCATTTTTCTCGGCGTCGCAGCAGAATTCCCGCCTCAAAAGGGGAGTCATCAGTTGCTCTCTCTTGCGGCTCGTGCGCCGCGCCGCCGCTGCAACTGCTCCAGACGGCCGGCCGTGTACGCGGACCACCCACCGTTGCCACGACCAACGACTCCACTACGTCCTGTAGTACTACGTTCGTCGCAAGACAGCCAAGCCAAGCCAAGTGTTTTGTTTCTACGTGTCGGCGCATCACAAACGAAAATGTCTGCACTTTGCAACAATTCGGGTTTAGTCTAATTTTTTTTTTCGGGTTTAGCCTAAAAAAACAATTCGGGTTTAGTTTAAGGCTCCAGACGGCCGGCTCATTTTGCAATCACAAATCATGCTCTATATCATGTATACCCTGCACATGTGTATGTGCGTCCATGTACCGATACCGACTGCGCAGACAACAAAAATTGTGGGGACGAACCGATGCAAAAGATTTTTTGCAACCAGCTAGGTTGCCCGACCGGCCACCGAGGACGTACACGTACGTACATACCCTAAACCCGACGAAGACTCGCCCGGACATGACCGGACGTACGTACGACGCCGAAAGCCGAGCGATCGATCGATCGGCGAAGCAAGATCGCCGACGTGTCCCGCAACAGACACGCAGGCCGGAGCCCAAGCAAGCGCTGGGACGACCGACCTGAAGACGAAGCCCGATCGAAGGCCATCGACATGGACGTGGACGTGGTGGTGGCCTAGCCTGTCTCACGCCACGCACGTCGAGACGACCGACGACGAGACCCAACAGCAACGTACTACTACGCAAGCTAGTGAGTGATGGACACGTCGCGTTGTTCCCCGCGGCGCGCGTCGGTTGGTACTGTACTTGGTAGTACGCACAGTAACATGGACGCATCGAGAAGGCGCTTCACGCATCAGGCCATGCCACGGGCCGGCGCAAGAGTGGTGGTTGGTTTCAAGATTTGGTGGTGATGATGCACAGCCTGCAGCGACAGCAGCGAGATTGGAACTTGTTTAGTTGGTGAAATATATTGGGTTCGTCTCGTCTTTTCGGTTAAACTATGATATTAGTTTTATTATTTATCCACATTTAATGCACCATTTATATGTAAAAAGATTTGACGTGACAGTTACTGTAGCACTTTTTGAGTTGCCTTTTCAACGACTGAACATGGTGATACTAGTACTGGTAGGAGTAGTACAAGATGACAGCGACGCCCTTGTTTTGGTCGGTTTAATCCATCCATTTTTCTAAATTCTGCTGGTAGTGTCGACTTACTGTCACCATCAACCATCGGTGGATCAATCTTGTGCGGGACACTTGGAATCAGTGCGGCCGGGCACGACATGCGTGTTGCCAGGGTTGGATAAGCAAGCATAGTCTCACAAAGTCTTTGCCTTTAATTACTCTTTTCTCCTTTCAGATAAACACATACTATTATTAGGTCATGAACACACGCTGTCACTGGTATAGAGTAGTATTTCCCGCCGTCGATCGGTCGGCCTTTTTCATCTACAAACAAACCGGTGGATGGCCGCATAGAACCTCGGCGTACGTTCGATCGATTCTCCAACTTCTCTCCGAGTATTATCCATTCATAGCCCAGTCGTACGTACGTAGGTGATCATCGTTGCCATTTATTTGCCCGGTGAACCAGGAACGGGATTCATACGTACTCCGTACGTACAAGCATTGATGGCAGGAGATGATTGGAAACCTCCATGATTTTGCGCTTCTTATCCGGCGATGTCTCCGCCCATCACACGGGGTCGGTTGATAGGCATTGCGATTACCCGGCCGGTCCGGCGGTCCCTGATTGATGCTGATGCTAGCGTCGACGACCACCGCCATCATCAATCCAGAAAGGGATGGATGGATGGGGTTAAGCACTGGCACTGCTGCGCCATACCGATTTCTATCCTGGAATTTAATATGCTGATCTTTTCGTTTTTATTTGCTCACTATTTTCTCATTATTGGAGGGAAAAGTCATTCTTGGAAATTGGATCGAATTGCTTGGTCGCAGGATCAGGGCAAATGATGGCCTCCACTCCTACTACTAGCACTAGCGAGTACTCTCTGTATCACTGTTAGAAAGTTTTGTATCACTATTACATGTCGTTTAGGGCGTGACAAAGTGCTCCAAAAGCATAACTTTGACCTCTCTTTTCTATAAATACTAGAAGAATTTCCCACAGCGTTACATGGGTATGAAAGAAAATATAAATGGGTTAGGATGTACATGATATAATATATGTATAGATTTATTAGCACAATCGTAGTGGTTGTATCCATAGTGCATTATGTGTCTCGTTGCATTGCATGAAGAGAAATTGCTATTGAACTTTAATTGCAAATGATAGTGGACTATTGAGGTAGACATCTTTTTATGTCAAGAGAAATTGCTAGTGGCAAATAATAGTGGAACGTTAATGTGGGCGTGTTGTATGTCAAGAGAAATAGTTAGTGAGGATGACAAAGGGACAACAGAGGTGGGCGCTTTGCATGTCTAGAGAATTATGTAGTGGGGTTTATGTTTATAGGAGTAGTAGATATTTATTTAGAAGTTATATACTCCTCCATATCATTATTAGAAGTCGTTTAGGATAGCGATACGGTCTCCAAAGCATAACTTTGACTTCTCTTTTCTATAAAAATATTTATTTAAAAGTTATATACTATGTGTATTTTTATGAAACTAAATTCAGGACAAATCTATTGATATGATTTTCACATTTCCAAACTCAACGACTTAAAAGTTATTCATGATTTATGTTCTCAATGTTTGACCCAAACATTTTCCAAAATGACCTCTAACAAGTGACATGAAGGGAGTATGTGTATTTTTGTGAAACTAATTTTCAAGACAAATCTATTGTTATGATTTTCACATTTCCAAACTCAATGACTTAAAAGTTATTCATGATTTATGTTTCCAATGTTTGACCCAAATCTTTTCTAAAAAAGCGACCCTAATAGTGATCTGAGGAGGGAGTAAGGTTTGTTTTGATCATTGGACCAGGTGATTACAATATACTCCCTCAGTACCGGTAAAAATAATATTTGAGATAAGTAATTAATTAGGGGCTATTTTTCATGTCCCCTGTTAAATATACTGATTGTAGTTGCATTACATATGAGAAACAAACTAAACTCATGCTTGTTTGGCCGGGTCAGGTTATGGTTCGAATCGTTGTGGGGCATGTTTTAGAAACAATGCAAAAGAGTTTTATTTTGTGCTCTCGTGAAACTCTAATCATCGTTAGGAGGCTAGACAAAGGATCCAACGAAGTCTCTCCTTCGGGAGTAGTAGTGGCGATATGCGTGTTCCTTTTTCCTCCTTCACGCAAAATCTCGATCTCCTCAATTAAGCTAAATCCCACCACCCTTTCCTATAATCGATCAATTGCTTTCCTCCCGATCTATCGATCTATCCCCTTTTCACCGCCTCGATTCCTTTCCATCCCAAATTTCTTGCTTTCGTCAAATTTTCGCTTCCGAAAACTTCTTCGGGCCAGCGGAGTTCACTCAGAGTCGGCCTCCTCCACCTTGCCCGTCGCGTCGGTGGGAGGGCTGCTGCCGTCAGCCGGCCTTGCAAGAGGCCGAGCCGGCCATCGCCCGTTCTTTGCCGGAGGCGGGTTGACCTCGGCGCGGTGCGGTCGGGTCAGCCCGCCCGGGCGCACAAGGCCGGGGTTCATCATGCGGCCGGTGCGTCGTCGCGGTGGTGGTCTCGACCATCATCGCCCGGGGTCTTTAAGCGCCTGGCCGCATCCACCAACGCCATGTTGTGGTGTCCTCGTCGGCTCCCCCTTCATCTTTGTATCAACTAGATGAGGCACCAAGCTCCGTCTGCTGTTCTCTGTTATCGGCTCCCTCCTCCGCTTCCAACCATGGCTACACACATTACGATACTCCTCTCCCCACCCGATGGAGGATGTGCCCCTGAACCACCGCCACCCACCCCTCCTCCGGGTCCTCTCCGGGCCACGACCATCAACCACAATCCTGTTTCAACATGCGCTCGCCCATCCGCAATGCTAATCCATCCATCCGCGCATCTTGCTTCATCTCACTCCACGCCTCCTGCCGTCACAATGGCACGACTTGCGGCATCACCAAATGGCGCCGTTTCCGATTGCTCAAATTTGTTCTCCAACCCGCACGCCCACATCTTACCAACTCATATCAAATGCCCCTGGACCGGGCCGCACGCCAACCGAAAGGTAACACCTTCCGCAATTACTCACTTGGCATGGAACTGCGTGGATCGAGAGGAAGCTTTCGCGAGCTTCAACTATGCTTCACCTCGCCGCCTAATAAACTCTACTAAACCACAGGTATGCTTTCTCTCGAAACTAGAATGCTTCCATCACTAAAAATGCCATAAAAAAATCACTTCAATTATAGAGATGCTTTTTGTTGTGCCTTCAAGAAAGGCCACGGGTGGCCTTTGGCTGATCTGGAACGATGATATTGATCTTACTGTTGTTGACCATAACCATCATTTCATCTTCGCTTTGTGCACTAATAAAGTAACTATGAAGCAAGATGGTTTAATTTGTATTTATGGAGACCCTCATCACCGTCTCACCGGTTTTATTTGAAGCCAAGTCCCGAACTTTGTAGAGCTTCACAACACTCTTCCTATGTTTTGTATGGGCGATTTTAATGATATTATGGATGCCTCTCAAAAGTTAGGTCCTAGTGCTTTGTGATGTTAATCGTATTTTTAATTTACGTAGGTATGTTAAGCAATGCGGTTTATTTGATCTTGGCTATAGTGGGCGGCATATACATGGACTAATAAGCGTTTTTCCTCTGTTCCCACTTATGAAAGGCTTGATCGATGTTTAGGCAATGCAGAGTGGTGTTTGGCGCATCCCAATACTACAATCTACCATCTACCCATGATGTATAGCGACCATGCTCCTATCCTGGCGGTTCTAAATTCACAGCGTCCACGTATTAGTAAGCCTTTTAGGTTTGAAAATTGGTGGCTTATGGATAAGGAATATCACCACATTGTTAAAACAAGTTGGAATAGATCATCTAACCGTGTGTTCTCTCGAGAAAACTAAATTTCTTGTTGCGGATCTCAAGAAGTGGAGGAAAAAGAAGCCCAAAAACAATGATCTCTTAGCCCAGATTGAAACTAAACTCCTTGACCAGCAATCCCTCCATCCCTCCCAACAAGACTACAATTTGCAAGAACAGCTACACCAAAAACACCAAGACCTCATCGCCAAAGAAGAGCAATACCACACACAAAGAGCCAAGAAGAAGTGGGCCGGACAAGGTGACAAAACACCTTTCTTTTACAAAGCCATAGTTAAAAGAAAGCGAGAAAAACCGTATCACCTACCTTACTAATCCGATGGTTCTCAAGCCACCACTCCCCAAAGATTGAAGAAACCCTAGTCCACTATTTTTTAGGACATTTTACTTCCCACATCCCGGTTTCCCAACCCAACCAAAGACCGAGCTCACACTCGTCCCATTACTTGGTGAACCTAATATCTCCCCGATCCACCAAAGAACAACCCCACCTACCCGCAAGTCCAACAGAACAGCCAGACCATCAAGCTACGTCAACTCGATGCTATTTTCGGTACACATATTCTTGCCCTAATATCCAAGAAATTTTCAGCATCATCAAGGAGATGAGGAGTGACGCAGCCTGGACCTGACGGCCTTAATGCTGCTTTCTACAAGGATTCTTGGCCATGGATCAAGGATGACGTTTTAAAGGTAATCGAAGACTTTTATTTCAATGCTTTTCTACCTTCTCGATATCAACAAAACCTTCATAACCCTCATCCCAAAGATCACCCAACCTACCACTCCTAAAAACTTTAGACCCATCGGCCTTTGCAATGTTATTTATAAAATCATTACCAAATCTCTAGCCAACCCTCAAGCAACATCTCCCCGGCTATATTGATCAAGCTCAATCAGCCTTTGTTGCCCACAGACATATCTCCTCCAATGTTATAGTCACCCAAGAGATCATCCATTCTTTCAATCTTAAGAGTTATAAACATCATGCTTTCATGTTAAAAATAGATCTTGCTAAGGCTTTTGACAGGCTTGAATGGAATTTCATCATCACCGCTCTTCGCAGGTTGGGGATTAATGACACTTTTTATCAATCTCATTTACACTTGTATTTCCTCTCCTCAATTTGCGCCTAGTAAATAATGTTCCTTCTCGAATTTCAGCTCTCAAAGAGGACTCGCACAGGGATGTCCCCTATCTCCTACCTCTTTGTCATTGCTATTAATGAGCTCTCTATCGATTGCAGGAGGGAATTTGGAGACTAATAATTTAATAGGTGTCTCCCTTGGACATGGATGCCCATCAATTCACTCCCTTTTATTTGCAGATGACCTTATATTATGTGGTAAAGCAACTGTGGAAGAAGCACAACTGATTAAAACAATCCTTTATGACTTTTTTTTAAAGATTTCGGTCAGACCCCAAATCTCCAAAAAGTCTTCTATTTATTTCAGTAGGAATGTCCCTAATGCCATAAGAAGGAATATTAAAGCTATTTTTCCTGCTCAAGACCTTCAACCTAACACCCTTCACCTTGGTCACCCTTTAATTTTCAGCCATAAGGACAAAAATAGAGCCTATAAATTCATTTACAATAATTTTTTGCTAAGTTGGGTACTCTCAAAGCCAATAAACTAAACCATGCAGGTAGGCTCCAAAATATCAAATCAGTTCTCTCTTCTATTCCTATTTATTATATGTCAACCGTCCTCTTTTTCCAAGGCTTTCATTGAAAAATTAACACAATTATTAAAAGATTTTGGTGGGCAGGAGTCCAAGAAGAACAGAAAACAACCCCAATTGCATATAGATCATGGGAAGATATCTGCAGGGACCAAAAGAGGAAGGAGGATGGGCATTCGAGACTTGCACACGGTTAACAAAAGTCTTATTATTCATTCGGCCGGAATGTTGCAACTCAAAAAATCATTTCCTTTCTCGCTATTCTAAAAGCTAAATATTTCCCTCACTCTTCTTTTTGGTCGGCCCCTAACAATACTACCAAGTCTATCTATTGGTCTTCTATTTTGCAGATTACACCCTTCCTCAAGGCAAATGCATCTTACCAGATCCATGCAGGGAACTCTTCTATTTGGTCTGAACCTTGGGCGCCAATCTGGGAAAATATTCATGACCATCTACGCTACCAATCACCAACTCACCACTTGCCTTCAAAGGTTGCGCACCTATGGATCCGGGATACACACACTTGGAATGATGACCTCCTCAACACAACCTTCTCCCCTCAGTTGTCCAAACCATCCAAAACATTCGAGGTAATTAACTCGATCAACCCGACATTCTTAGATGGACATCCTCTACAAACGGCCTCTGCACTACCAAAATGGTGTCTGAGAACCTTAGCACCCAACAAAGCCACTCCCTTCCAAAATTTTTCAAGGGGTCAAGAAGCATTTCACAAGATGCAAATCTCATTCTCCAAAAGGTATGGAAATGCAAGGTAATTCCTCCCCTTCTTAAAACTTTTACTTGGAGACTTCTTAGAAGGGCTTTGGCTAATTGGAGCTCGGGCCGGTCGTTATTCTCAGTACATATTGATAAGCAATGCTCATATTGTGGTCAACTGAAACCGATGTTCATTTATTTTTCAAATGTGATATTGCCACTCAAGTTTGGGCTGCTTTCAACCCCCACTCCCTATTAATGTTGTATCCGAACAGGGAAGATGGAGTACGATTGCCCTGCCCAACCTAATAACCCCAACCCCCTCGGAGGATATGTTAGTAAGAGTTTTATTTACACTATGGTATTTATGGAAAGCACGGAATGACTATCGTTTCAGGAGGAAATCTTGGTCTCCTTTTTCGTACGCATGCGCTTGCAAGCAGCGCACCTCGACAATCACCGCAGGCACCGCAGGATCCCCGATCACCATCAACCAACACACAAAGGTGCCCGATCAACCGTCATCGTACTCCAATGGCAACAGGCCCCCAACCTTGACACTACACTTGGGAGTCACCCACCTAGGACAACATCCGCAACCTACCACACATGATGGCCTCATTACCACAACACAATCCCAAGGTATGAGTTCTTTGTTCACGGGTCCCACCAAGACTCCATGGAGTACGGGTACATCATAAGATCCCCGGATGATCTTCACGGAGTCGGGTGCTATGTGGATGCCTCCACCACCCCTGACCCGACATCGACACGGCAGCCGAAGCCAAGAGCGCCTAGGTATTTTCATTGTCAATGTGCGGTACAACCCGCCTCAACACTATCTTCATCGGGGGCAACATTGGAAGAGACATACTCAGTCATATCGCAGAGTCACCATGATAGCACTTGCAGCCGACCTACTTGATCAACTTGATCAGCAATGACGCGTCTTCTTCCTCTCGGGCTCGCAAACCCGGTTGGTGGAGTTCCTCAACTCTGTCGATCATAATCACCCGCCAGATTGGCGAATGAAGCCTTTTTCACAGGTCTTCGACAACTCCACAGAAAACAGAAGGCCAAGGGTCTACAAGATTGATAGAGAGCATAATGCCACCGCTGATGCTTTAGCTAAGCTAGCTTTTTCTTCGCCTGTGACTCAATCGCAATCTTATGTACCAGGTTGCTCATATGAGCCCCATTGTCTCGGTGCCCTCTTATGAGGGCATCGAACTCAGATCCCTTACTTCGGTAAGGGTTCTAGCAAAGATCTTCTTTGCTAATTAATGCATATCTGTTTGTTGTCCAAAAAAAAAAAAAAATCATCGTTCATCTCTCTCATTAATAAAGTGTTATATCAACATATTTAATTAAACTATTTTAAACATACCTGCCTAGAAACAATCCCTATGAGACTGTTTGGTTCGTAACTACTACTCGCCATGCGAGAATCGGTGGCGGCCACAGGTTGTGGCGGTCGATTTGACCGCCACGGCTCGCCCAAAGCGGCTCGCAAAAGACAAGCATGGCATGCACAAGCGACAAAAGCGTGGCTGCCTAAATTTACTCGCAAACCAAACGTCTGTCATCTTATCGTGGCGGCCGTGAGTGTAGCCAGGCGAGGCGGGGCGGGGCGTCCAACCAAACAAGCCCTTAAAACTCACAAGAATGGCCCATTCCTTGGTCTTGGAGAGTCTTGGCCCCAAGACTTGGACTAACTACTGAAGATGTAGTACTGTCCGTCACTGTGCGTCAGACGGGACCGACTGGCTGCTCATGTCTCTGGGTATCATTGCTTGTGCATTGTTTGTGCAGTTTTCATGCTAGCATATACTACTCCGTATTCCGTATGCTTGTTGTTCCACATGCGTATGGTCCAATAATCCAGCCTCGATGACAACAAACACACTGAAGACGGCTCTTGATGAAGCCAACAACCAGCGACGAAAATATTATACAGTACTCACTGCTAAAACCATAAACAAAATTGTACCTACCTTTGAACAGCAGGGGAGAATGTATGACCACCTACTGTAATCGTACACACTCTCTCAGCAGCACACTTGTCACTAGCAATTTATGTACGTACATATTCAATGGAAACACTAATTTGTGGTCAGCCGGAAGTCAGAGTCAGTGCTGGTTGCAGTTACACTGCACCCTACTGACCACAATTCATCGCGTGCAGCTTAGATTGAGGCAAGATTTCGGGTACGCTATAGACTAGGAGTCCTTGTGTTTGGCATGATCCTAAGTGCAGCGAGAGAAAGAGAGAGGGTACAATATAATTTTAGGGCTGCTTTCAGTAGTTAGACTATCATGAGTCATGACCTTTATCTAGATAGAGAATAAATTCCCTCAACCCCACCTATCTAAATCTGTTCTTTGCTTTGCACCAGACCCATATTCCCATGTCCAAAGGAAACAAAAAAGGCAACCGTATGCTTGCCTTTATTTTGCTCAAAGACACAGAAAAAGGGTGGCATTTGCTGCAGGAGCCGAACACACTATTAGGGCACTCACAATGCACCCTCTATCATAGAGTCTAAGAGCATTTATTATCTCGGGTATTATGTACTTGGAGTCTAAATAAGACTTGGAGTTTTAGTTTTTTCCCATAAATACACTGCCACATCATCAAAATGTAATAAATATGAAAGTAACAAATAAGCTTAGACTCTATCATAGAGTATGACCGCGTGAGTGCCCTTAACCATGTTTCTTTCCTTTAGGACGCTGTTAGTGTTTTCTTTAGCAAGAAACAATTTCCTTCAAAAGTGTGTGGCCTTTTTTACGGTGTTTGTAATTAAGGTACCACGAGGTACTTCTCCAAAAGCAATATGGAACATTGATCAATAAATTATCACGGGTAAATACGAATTACTCCTATATTAATATCACCACATATAATATCCTTAAGTATTAAGGTAATCAAAATTGTTGTCTTTATTCTCTCTCCATTTTGTAACACAATAATATCACAATACTCATTTGGGTAATCCATAATAATCTCTATGACCCTATATTGTTTTATGCATTTTCATCCTTTTGCATTGCACCCATGTCCACAAGCATGCAATTTTATTCATCTTTTAACAAGCCAAACAATTTGAAATTTATCAAAGTTACTGACTTGTTTGAGTAACGCAGTTGGTTTTATTTCTGGTAAAAATGAGAAGAAGAAGAAGAAAAAAACTGCAGTAACGGCTTTGGTGTCGTTGCAGTGCAGGCGTGCAGGTGCAGGAGCAGTGCATTCATTTACGCCTGGCCACCCCCGGCTTCGGCTTGGTGTGCCGTTGCGGCGTGCTGCGTGCAGGTGCCCGGCAACGAACCAAACCAACGGCATGAGTCAAATCCCCCAACCGCTCGGGTAGGTAGCTGCACATTTCATTTCCTCCTCCTCGCATCCTCGCATCTGTCAGCGTGCGTGACAGACAGGCAGGCACAGCGTCCGCTCGCCTAGGGGAAGCGAACGCCCCTCGCCGCAGTCCACTGCAGACAGCCGGACTTTTTTTTTTTTTTTTAAAGATCCGGTTTCCGGCTTTGGTTATATTAAGAAGAATAGAGTTTACAACAACACCACCCACGTGTAGCAGACCACTACAGGGGGGTAAACGACGCACGCCAGTATTACAAATGGAGAAACGGCGACCTAGAAAGATATGAGTCGGAGGTCGAGAGGTTAGGGAGATCATCGTTTAGCCCGACACAAGCCAAACGCAGCGCGGCTCCGACTTCCGACCATGGGCTCCCACAAATCTAACGAGTCCAAATCCACGGCGGCGCCTGCGGAAGGTTACGTTGCTCAATGCGCCGTCGCTTTTGTCCAACCCAACAGTTCTCACCGTGGAAACGGGCGCGACGCCCTAACGGGAGAGCGGCGCCGCGGGTCGCCGTCGCTAACTTTTCGCTGAAGAAACCCGGCTCGGACATCGGCCCCGGATTCAAACTGCTTGTCGCCACCGTCGTCGTTGCGGTCGCCTGCGGGAACCTCGCCAAAGGGCGACGCCGGCCGACCGCTCACCGTAACGCAAAGCTGCGTCGCCAACCCCAGCGGCAAGATGGCATGTCGAAAAACCAGCATCCACCCGCCCGCTCACGTGGTCCACCGCCGCACACCGCGCCAATGTCTTCGTCTTGACCACGCCCCGCAGCGGCATCCGTTGGTAAAGCAGCCATGGCTACCGCCCGCGGCAAAGGCCATCGGCGAGGGGCGAAAGAAAACGCACCTCCGCGCACCACGAGCCCAAGCCGCCACCGCACGTCGCCACGGCCGCCACGCACCCACCACCGGCCGCCGGCGCGAAGGGGAGGGGTTTTCCGGGCTCGGGATCCGGCCACGGGCGCGGATGCCGGCCAAGAAAGAGAGCGGTCTGCGCCGAATTGCGACCCCATGTCCCTAGGCCGTCGGTCGAAGCAAGGTCCCGAACCACGGCGACCCTGGCGCGCGGCGCTTCAGTCTTGACCGGACCAGCACGGCGCGCGGTCACCAAGGGCGGCGGGAGGAGTAGGAGAGGGGTCCTTTGCCGCCACCACGCTGCACAAGGCTGGCGCCGCCGCCCGACCGCCGGCGCCCAGCGCGACGGTCGGTCGAAGGATCCGGCGACCGGCCACGGATCGGTCGTCCGACCGCTGGATCGGCGTCCGACCAGAGCGGCCGACCAATTAATCGTGCGCCAAGAACGTGGAAGGAAGGGGAAGAACGGAGGAGAGGGAGGGATCCCCGCCGCCATCCCCTTTGCGCTGCCGCGACACCGCCGGCGCCGCCAACAGCCGCGTGACCTTCCTCGCGGAGCTCCACGCAGCCTGCGCGGGAAGGTCACCCGCCGTCTTGCTGGCTCGCGCGCCGCCGAGGGAGGGAGAGGCCACGCCGCCGCCATCCTGGCCGGCCGCGGGCCTTGCCGCCGCCGCTCCGGCCCGCGCGGGGCGAGAGGGGCGGGGGAGGGTGGCGCTACGGGCGGTTAGGGGTTGGAGACCCGAGCCGCCAGCGGGGAGGCGACGCGGGTCTGTTTTTCAAGAAATGTTGTGAGAGACACAAGTTGGACCAGACAGCCGGACTTGAGTGCAAACAGCGGCGAGGTGGCACTCCCCGGCAATCGGCAGTGGCGTTGCTCTTGCTGCTGATAAAAGGCGCCGATTTATTAAAGGGAGAAAGCCAGGAGCAAAAAAAAAAAAAAAGAAAGGAGAGGTGTCGTTTTCTCCTGCGCGCCCTCGCCGCTGCCACCTCCTCCTCCTCCTTGCTTGCCCGTCGCAGATCCTTCTTGACGCTCCGTCGTCGTGGCAGGGTGTATTATTTGGCAAGCCAAGCGCCCAAGCAGCCTCCGCGAAACCATCTCTGCCTCCCTCACTCTTTCTTATTTCCTGCCGCCGCCGAGGGTGATGCTCTTGATTCTTCCAGCGGGAGGCTCAACTCAATCATAGATTCATAGAGAAGCAGAGTGTTGTTGTTGTGTGTGCTGTGAGCCCGTGGGCGTGTGTGTGCGCGCGAAAAGGGAGGGAAAAGAGTGCTCTTTTTCTGGGGCGCCCAGATTCCATTCCTTGCGCAGGAGTACTACGGCGGCGGCTACTCCTACTCCTTGCATAGGCTGCCGTGGAACCAGCTAGAGCAAAGGCAAAGAACTAGCAACACCAGCCTGCCTCCCCTGCCTTTCTTTCTTTTTCCCACTCCCAGCGATCGATATTCTTCCTTCCTTCCTCGTGAAGGCGTGTGTTCTTGCTTTCCTCTGCTAGACAGAAAGAAGAGAATCCCTCGGTTTCCATCGGCTGCACCTCATCATCCGGGAGTTGCTCGGAGCTTCCTCTGCCTGTGTCCTCACTGACCGACGGTCCCAGTTCTCGGACTGAGGAGGTGTGAGGTGAAAACTTTGGAGCCGGAACCGGAACAGGATGGCCGCCGCGCCGCCGCCCAAGGCTGACGAGCTCCAGCCGTTCCCGCCCAAGGAGCAGCTGCCCGGCGTCGCCTTCTGCATCACCAGCCCGCCGCCATGGCGTACGTTACGTGCTTCTTCTCTTCTCTTTATGCGCACCTCCAGCTCAGCTCTAGTGCTCTAGTCGGGGAGGAGTGTGTTCGTTTTTTTTTTTGTCTGTCTGTCTTGCTTGTCTCGCCGTTCAAATGTTCTTTCTCTGTGCTGTGCTTGTCCTCTTGCCTTCTTTTTGTGCCTGCACCGCACTGCTGCATGCTGAGGTCTTTTCTCTGATGCTGAGGTTCGTTTTCTTTTTTTTAAACGGAACTGATGTTGGTTTTCATTTTCACCTTTCGAAACATCTCTTGTCTGCTCATCCTTTCTTCATGTAAAGTAAAAGTACTCAGCTTACTAGCTGGGATTGTTGTTACTCCACTTCCTCTTTCACTGTCTTTGCCGGTTTTTGCTCCGAACTCATGTGTTGGTGTAGTTAAAAGTGCCGAGTATCGCTTTCTTCATAGTATTTTTTTTCTTTCTCCTAGTATGATTTGGTTCTTGATTTCTGGAAGAAAAAAATAGCTTTCCTTGATCAAGTAGTCTTTTTAGTAGGATTTACCTTGAAAACTAAGAAAGGTGTGTGGTTGCACATCTTTTTCTGTAAATTAAATTTTGTGCAAGTCCCGAAGCATGGAAATGGCTTGTAGTGTGGTCAGGCATGATTAATGTTTTCTCTGACCCTTCCGTTGGGATCCTCTGTGCAGCGGAGGCCATTTTACTGGGATTCCAGCATTTCATCGTCATGCTAGGCACCACTGTCATCATACCCAGCGCGCTCGTTCCTCAGATGGGAGGTGGAAATGTGAGCCCTTGAGTTTTGTTATGAATCAATCAACTAGTGGTATTACTAAAGTCTGCACTGAATCATCATCCTATACGGAATATCTGAATGGTATTGTCAGGAAGAGAAAGCTCGGGTGGTTCAGACGATATTGTTCGTGGCTGGAATAAACACCCTGTTCCAAACATTCTTCGGGACACGTCTTCCGGTTGTCATGGGTGGCTCATACATCTTCGTCGGACCCACCATCTCGATCATCTTGGCTGGACGCTACAGCAATGAAGCAGACCCTCGCGAGGTAAGTACCTTACACCAGCTTCAACTGCTCTGTTTCTCCAAGAATAGTAATACAGGAACGAATAATTGACAAGCGTTTTATTGCTCACATGACAGAAATTCTTGCGGACGATGAGGGGAACGCAAGGTGCTCTCCTCATCGCATCGACAATTCAGATCATACTTGGATTCAGTGGCCTCTGGCGAAATGTAGTCAAGTTAGTGTCAAAACTTGTTTCCCCCATGCCTGTATTTTTGGGGGTACCATGTTGTAGTCTGTAAAGTTGACTTATCATCACTCTCATTCGCAGATTACTGAGTCCACTGGCAGCTGTTCCTCTGGTATCACTGGTCGGATTTGGGCTCTATGAGCTTGGCTTTCCAGGGGTTAGTTTCTCTGCTCCATCATTTTGTGTGCAGGTTTCTACCTTTACTGGGGAGTGGCCAAAACTTGTGCATGTTTGTAGGTAGCGAAATGCGTCGAAATTGGCCTTCCAGAACTTCTCCTGTTGGTTGTATTTTCTCAGGTACTGATGTATCTTGGTTCCTGCACTGCTATCTATTATGCAGTATGTCATGTATTGATACTGCTTGATGATCCTTTTCGCAGTATTTGTCTCAAGTTCTGGACTTCGGGAAGTCTGTCTTTAGCCGGTTTAGTGTTCTTTTCACTGTCGCTATCGTGTGGCTGTATGCTTACATTCTCACCATCGGTGGTGCTTACAAGAATTCTCCACCAAAGACACAGGTGCATTGCCGTGTTGATCGTTCAGGCCTTATTTCAGGAGCGCCTTGGTAAGATCTCAGGACGAATATGATCGTAGTTTAGATTACTATATATGTTGGTGACATTCCTCATGAAGGTTATGAAACAACTGTTGTAGGATAAGTGTTCCCTATCCCTTTCAGTGGGGTGCTCCAACATTTGACGCTGGAGAAGCTTTCGCAATGATGATGACTTCATTCATTGCTCTTGTAGAGGTTTGTTTCCAATACTCTTGACTTGAAATGGAAGGAAACTGCATTAGACTAATATATATGATACTCTCTCTATACCCAAATAAATCAACTTCTAGAGTTGACCTAAGTCAAAAAAATTTAAGTTTGACCAAATTTAGAAAAGAACTCCAAGTTTAAGGCAAAAAATTAGTATAGTTTGACCAAATTCGTAATGTACTTGTTTGATATCATATATGTTGCTACTCTTTTTGTATAAAGCTGGTCAAATTTAAGTTGGAATTAGGTCAACTCTAGATGGTTTTTTTTTCAACCATTGAAGTTGATTTATTTGGGTCAGATGTAATATCAATTTATGAGCAGTATACAAATTTGATATATTTTAATCCTGTAGGCAACTGGCGCCTTCATTGGTGCTTCAAGATACGCAAGTGCAACTATGATTCCTCCATCAATTATTAGCCGAGGCGTGGGATGGCAGGTAAGGATTCAAATATCCTGCTGTGGACTCAGGTGGTCTTAGTTTGTACCATGGTGTTGGTAACATTGTTAAATGTGAACATCCTTGTCAGGGCATTGGTCTCTTGCTTGATTCATTTTTCGACAGCCAACGGACATCAGTTTCAGTGTAAGTATGATTCCAGTGAAAATTTTTTGACAACTCTTGTTTGTTCAGAACAAAAATGGTTTGTTAATATGCATTATGATTTTTTTGTGCTTACAGAGAGAATATTGGATTGCTTGCGTTGACACGTATTGGCAGCCGGAGAGTAGTACAAATATCTGCAGGGTTCATGATTTTCTTCTCTGTCCTTGGTAACTTGCTTTACTAACTTTATTAGATATTGCAATACTGTTTTCTGTTATGTTCATGTACATTTCCCCGATTCTGTGATAGGTTGATGATATTTGCTTTTCAAACCAGGAAAATTTGGAGCTTTGTTTGCATCGATTCCGCTGCCCATATTTGCTGGCCTGTACTGTCTCTTCTTCGCATATGTTGGTAAGTCCATTTCCCTGAAAAAAATTCTTTCGCTGTCTGACAGTTTCCACTTGGTAATTTTCAGCTTCTTATTCCGTATCGCACTCAATGATGCTTCCATTTGCAGGTGGTGTTGGTCTGAGCCTCCTTCAGTTCTGCAACCTAAACAGCTTTAGGACCAAGTTCATCATGGGGTTTGCTTTCTTCATGGGATTATCAGTTCCTCAGTACTTCAATGAGTATACAGCTGTTGCAAGCTATGGTCCAGTGCACACTGGCGCCAGATGGGTATGGTCAAGAAAGCCTAGCTACACATGCCATTTACCTTGATAGCCTGAGCTAAACATACCAATAGTCTGTAACAAATTAACCGATCTTTGTTTTTGCTCTTTGACAGTTCAATGACATGATAAACGTGCCGTTTTCGTCGAAGCCTTTCGTTGCTGGGTTGGTAGCCTACATCCTGGACAACACCCTCCAGATTAAGGAAAGCGCGGTGAGGAAGGACAGAGGCAACCACTGGTGGGAAAAGTTCAGGAGCTTCAAGAAAGATGCGAGGAGCCAAGAGTTCTACTCCCTGCCATTCAATCTGAACAAATTCTTCCCTTCGGTCTGATCTCAATGGCGCCGCTAAATGGATTCTGGAACCAACCCTTGTTCATATGGGCTATGGGGAACATAATTCTGCTGGTCTGGCCAGTGGAAGCTTCTGTGTCGCCAATGCTGGTCAATTTTGTATATTTTCGGACGAGATGGAGTAATTGGACAGTAGAAATTATTAGGATTGAAGTATATCGCGATCTTTTTCTGATCTACATGGATCAGCGTCTGATAATCTGATGGTAGTTTCTTTTGTCAAGCTGGCAATGTACATCAGTATTACAGTTTACAGTATAATATGTAGCCTTCGTAGCCAAGGTAGAATGATAATTGATGTGTTAAACTTTGTTCATTTGTGCCTTAGAAGTAAACAGCGAAGTCTTCATTTACCAGCTTCTTCTACTTCTGTAACTCAAAACATCTGGAGGAGTATTCATGTACTTCCAGTGCTAGAATGGAGGTTATTGGTGTTTATTAAGTGAGGTAAGTGTAGAAACTTTGGTCAGTCAAAAACGTTCTTATTGTTATAAAAAAAAAAAAAAACGTTCTTATTATCATGAAATATGAGAAACCATGGGCCTTGGGCCATAGGAACAACAAACTCGGCCTTAGGGATAGTGATCCTTCGGAAATTCGGCCTTGCAGTATTGTTGGAGTTGGGCCCATTTCTATATCGACTAGATGCATAAAATAGCCCATTAGCTGAGCAATGTCAGCCAACAAGGACTAATAGGTGAGAAAGAAAATAACTTTTACTACCCACATCCAACTTAATGAAATTATTAGCTGGAATCCAAATTTTAGATAAAAAATTGGCCATAGACCCATAGTGATCCCTTTGTTTCTTTTACTCCTCCGAAAACTGGGTGCTAATTTGTTTCATATGCAGTAAATAGTGAAGTGTTTATTTGTGCTATTACTTACGGTACATCTGTTTTCTTGCCAAAAGTTTTTCTACCATTTCTTATGGTACACTTGTTTTTCATGTCCTAATTTCCAAAACTCCTATATGTTGGAAACAATGTAGACTACTTTCATCCCCATAAAATTGCTTAATTGGTAACTTATTTAATGCCATGAGCCACTCATGAAATTTGAAATTCCCGCTGGGATATGATTAACACGGTGAACCCTGCAGTTTTTTATTGTTTGCTATAAAAAAGGTTTATGTTGTTAAATTTGATCCTTTTTTTTTGTTTTGTTAGAAGAATTTGACCGCTGTTTTGAATGGACAAGTCAGTAGTTCACTCTTGTTTTCCCTCTTAGCATATTTCTTTAAAAATGGTTTCATTTTACCAAACGGCCATTGACACGTCACCTAGGGCCTCTAATAAAATTTGATCGATCGAACATACTCAAAAAGTACAACAAACAATAAAAAGAAGTAAGAAAAATGAACACGCAAATGAGTCCAAAAAGCATGTACGGAGTATACTCGCAGCTAGGCTACTCGGCGAGTCAACTGTGTGCATATTGGCACTTGACAAAGTCAAATCTTCGAAGATGAGCCTGTGCCGAGTGCCATCTGCCGAGTGCCATCTCTAGGCACTCGACGACCGTCGTGCGTTTGCCGAGTGCAAATACTTTGCGGAGTGTGTTTTGGTTAACATTTGACAAAGAGTTGGTTTTGCCAAGAGGTGAGTTGTTGTCGAGTGTTTTTCTTTACCGAGTGTATTTAGGCAGTCGGCAAAGGGTCTAGCACTCAACGGATTGTTTCTGCTATTTTGATAAGCAAATTATTCTATCCCATGCTCTGATTGTCACTTTCGTGCCTGCAGGGCTCCGCACAGCGGCATGGCATGCGCTGTCAGTTGCACTGCAAGTGCAATGACCAACCAGGCACCAGGCTAATATGCGTGCACGATTGCAGCATGATCGCGCTACCAATGATTCACGCGCGCAAAATTTAATTCCATATACAAAGTAATAAGAATCAAATCCAAGCAACAACACAAGCTTTACCTGCTCACCGTCGCGTCGTGGATGTCGCGAGCGGGCGTGGCGAGCCGCCCTGCCGCCGCTGGTGTCGCCATGGAAGCGGCAACCAGGCCTCCGGTGGAAGTGCCTTCGACGGGAGCAGAATGACGCGTAGTGGCTAGGGGGGAGCCGATCCAGATACGCGGGAGAGGGCTGATGGGAGGAGCGCTCGTGTTTTGAGAAAAGCGAGTATGGAGCAACTTTTCGATAAGCAGTGTTGGGCCTGCTTTTCTCGCGACGGCGGTGCGATTAAGCAGATTGAGAACCGCAGCGTTTGGCGGGCTTATTCTGCTTATTTTGCTTAAAATCTAAGTTAAGCGGTGCCAAACATGGCCTTAGAATACGGCCCAGCTGTACATAGACCCGTTAAACCGCAACACGTAGCCCGTTGGCGTGCGTGCGACGCCTCGACGATTTAGCCCAGCCAAATCTGGGTCAAATACGGGTGGGTGCCAGCCCACCAAGTTTCTGGCCCAGAGTAGGAACGCTTGCCTCCTGCCGCCCCAAATCGCTGTGGTTCATCGCCCCGTCGCCCTCCTGTCGCGCGGGCTGCTCCGCGCCGCAGCACGGGTGCACAACCGCGCCACGCCGCCACCTCCCCGACCAGCCGAGCCCGACTCCGGCCACCGGCGCCGGAGGGCAGCCGCCACCTCCCCCAATCGGCCACTCCGGCCGACTCGCCCCTTTTCGTTTCCTTCCTTTGCCAGACTGCCAGCGCGAAGCAGCCGGCGACCGGTGGCGGCCTGGCTGTGGCGGCGGCGCGCCCCTTCTGCATCAACAGCAGCAGCACGCTCCAGTTCTCTCCCTCGGACCCTCGGCTCAGCATATTCAACACGCAAGGTGAGCATAGCTGCCATAGTAGATGCAGAAAACTAGCACCCTAGATTCACTCATCAGTTAAGTTGGCGCTGATTGTTTCCGTAGCCACAGAAAGTTGGCGTGCCCCAAAACCAAGCTAGCTTTCTCTTTGAAATTGACTAGCCTTTAGTCCAATGTTGCAATTTGAGGGCAAAAGTAATCCTGCATCGCAGCACAAGGACCTGCAAACTAACCCACATGAACACTGATAACTGAGCAGAAATTAAATGTGGTCCGTGGTTCCAGTCCTTCCATGCACACAATTCCTGGTCCCTTTCTTTCAAAGAATCATTTTCCTGGTTAGATGGTGTCATTATACACATGCCAGAAAAAAAAAAAAAACTTCATGTTATGGGGAACTTTGATCTGCAAGATTTGTTGGATGTGGTTTGATTCTCGTAACTAAATTCTTCAGAGTAGTTGTAAAGACCTGTGTTGTAGTATTTCGATACGGTATTAAATATGCAAGCATATGTATCGATTGTGCTAGCCCTGATTAAGACTACACGTTCCGATATTGGAGTATTTTTGTGCAAAGTTATTACTATGTGCTGGTAACAAAGTGGCTTTTCCACTTGTTTATGACGATACATGTATAATCACTAGCATACCTTTTGCATTTCTGTATCAAAAGTGTTTATTAATGAATTTAATGTGTTCTGATTCCTGAATATCAAGTTGTTTCACTTCATCAGTTTTTAATAGATCAGTTTTACTTTTCTATTGGCATTCAAATAAACAAAGATATATTTTAGAGAAAACATTCATACATTGCAGTTTCCCTCTATTGATTTACAGCACCATTTCGAATACAGTTTTATCAGCTACTTTTTGTTCCCCTTTAGTGTGTGTTTGTTTAGTTTCTTATTATGCTAACTTGCTAAGCCTTTTCTTTTTACTATGAAGCAGGTTCTGGAATCACATTTCTTGAGAACTGTCTGTTGCATAGCTAAACTAGGATCTTGTTCATATTATGGATCAGCAACCTAAGATTGAGGCTGATTTTCTGGACCCAACAGTACTCTTAGATGAGACACATTACCAGGAGGGGTATAAAAATGGCTATAATGATGGTTTGGCATCTGGGAAGGAAGAGGGAAGGCAGGTTGGTTTAAAGATGGGTTTCCAAGTCGGTGAAGAACTGGGTTTCTTTCAGGGCTGTCTGGATGTGTGGACGTCCGCAACTCTCATTGATCAAAAAACGCCTTCTCAGCTCGGATCAGGAAGAATATTGAGCAACTAGCTGCACTAGTGGGCAGCTATCCGCTGTCTGACCCAGAGAATGAACAAGTTCAAGATGTGATGGAGAAGATAAGGCTGAAATTCAGGGTCATCACTGCAAGCTTAGGGGTGAAATTTGAGTATGAAGGCCACCCCACATCATCAAAGCAGGATGTTGAGGATATGTGGGAGTGATTGAAATTATATCTTAGTGTCTCTGTCTTTGGTTTCTCAAGGTCTCCGATCCGAATCTTGTCTTCAACTCATTGGGGCCATAAGGAGCTGCCCTGAACAACCGGCGATCAGATTCAGATCATAATCACTTATATAGCTTCAACACTTTCAACAACGTCTTAAGTTTTGTCTTATATATGCCTGTGTAATAATTCACTTTTAGAACGCAAAAAGCATTATTATGAATGGTCTTCCATATCATTTTCTTTGGAGCACTCGTTGACTTATTGTATCCTACAATGTTGGGAGTAATCTCCTTGTAAAGACACACATCCCATATATTGCAAATCTGCATAGACCTACTTCTCATAAGTATGTACATCCCATTCTGTATAGAAAATCGGCGATAGCCCCTCGGGAGGATATAATCTCAAAGCTTGGACAGTGTGTTCATCTTTGCTTCCTCAGTGCACCCAGCTTAATTCTGTCGGTCACTCTGCAAACTACACGCACACACCGCATTGCAGGCCACCTTTTGGATGATCCTCTTCTTTTGATAAGCAAATTATTCATTCACGTGCGTAAAATTTAATTCCATATAAAAAGTAATAAGAATCAAATCCAAGCAACAACACAAGCTTTACGTGCATGAAAAATAGAAAATAATAGATGATCCGAGCTGTAATTCCACATGAACACCATGGACAACGGGAGCAGAGCTTGCTCTAGAGAGAGGCACAGATAGAGCAGCAATAAGGCAGAAGCAGCAGGCTGCCTGGTCCGGCACGGCATGGCTACGGCTGTCTCGTCGTCCGCGACGACCGGGACGACGACGGCGCGCGACAGGTGGGGGGCAGGACGCGCGTGGCGAGCCACGCCTCCACGCAGGCGGCGTGGAACCCATGGCCGCACGCCGGGAGCACGCGCACGCGGACGCGCTCCTCGAGGCCGTGGACGTCGTCGTCGATGAGCTCGGCCAGGCAGATGGCGCACTCGGCCTCCGCCCACGCGCCGGCGAGCACGGGGCTGGCGCCGTCGGAGTCGTCGTCGTCGTCGTCGGAGGGGGCTTAGGCTCCCGCGCGGGGCGGCCACGGTGGAGGTCGAGGCAGTGGAGGAGGAAGCGCGTGGCGTAGAGGAGGCAGGTGGCGACGCAGGTAAAGCAGACGACGACGATCAGGACGGCCTCCAAGTAGGAGCTGGTGGAGTTGGTGGTGTCCCACGTGCCGAAGGGGTCGGGATCCGGAGGAGCCGCGGGTGACGGCGGTGAGGTGGTGGTCATGGTCGCCGCCGTTGCCGTCGAGGTGGAGGCGCCACTGGTCCGGTGCGTTGGCGCCATGGCTTTGCTTCCGTTTGGGCGGTTTGGACTTTTGGAGGCAAGCGTGCGTGGATAAGGCCCGCTGCGGCGTGAAATTTGCTGGTTGGGCTAAAATGGGCTGGGTTACGTCCTGTAGCCGTGGGTTTGTTACTTTGTTGGGCCTTTTGTAGGAATTGCATTTCCTCTCAATGTTGATGCTTTGACTGTCCAAGAATTCAAGATGCGTCCGCCGCGGCCATTGCCGCCAACGAGCATGGTGCCTTCGTGGGAGCTTCGGCACTAGTGGTAAAGGGGATATCGGATCCTGAGGTGATGGAGCCCTTGACATCCAAGCTACTAGGGTTAAGATTGCTTGTGATGACACATCACGTCAATCAATAACATCACAAGGGGAGTAGAGGAGCCTACGGGTAGGTGATCATCGAGATTCAGGCCAGGAGTTAGGATTTCGAACACGCTGAATTCGTCCATGAGCGAAGAGTTTCAAATAGAGATACGCATACAATATCTAGAAGTTCTTTGTATCTAGACGAAGGTCGGCATGTATGATTTATGTTTCCACCTTTTGGCGTATGTAATTCCTATACGCTTGATGATCAATAAAGTGATATAGGTTCTGCTAAAAAATGACGCGACGAGAATTTATCTCAGGCAAGAATTGGCACAAGACTATAACAAGTGTACGAAAGTGTTTTTTGGAAGAGAAATAATTGAATCTTGCGCATGAAAGCGAAGCAAACTTGACGAATCATGCAATAACCACGAAGAGTACTAATTATTGTTCACAAAGATGTTGCGGTCACTTTGAAGTTTCAGTTTCTTGTGGTCTCGATCGCACAAGAGTACAAAAACGCTTTCGCGCTCGTCTGGATCTTGGAAAGATGGCAACGCCACCGCCATGGCCGTTTCATCAGCGAAGAAGAAGAAATGCCTGGTTAATCAAAAAAAAAAAAAATGCCTGGCCTGCCCCCGGACCTGGAGAGAGGATAGGAGCCGTTGCTATCCATCTGGACATCTGAGCGAGTGCCACCACGCACCGTCCTTCCAGATGGCCGTGTGAACCGGGCGCCCGAAACCTGCATGGATTTCTCTCGACGACAATGCTGATGCCAACTTGGTTTATCCCTATGCGGAAACCCGCAACAAACCGTGATGCTGCCAGATACGCATGCATACGCAGCACACGGCAGCAGGGGTGCTTGCCTGCTTGGCCGTGCTTTCATCCAGAACAAAGCCAGAAATGAAAGGTCCACGGTACAAAAGTCTCACGGTGCCTATAAACCACGCACTTGTCTCTTCATCTTGAATTGGGTTTGGCCGTTTGGCTTAGAGCAAGTTTTATTGTTACAGCCGGCTCCCGGGGCGTCATGAATGGTAATAGCTAGTCTTGCTATATAGTCGGGCTGATGTGGAGGTGAGAGACAAGAACAAAGAATATTTTATATTGTTAGACCCACATGCTCTTCTCACATATTCTTGGGGCTACGTGAAATAGTCTAGCTATTTGCATGTAGCCAATGACTACTCTCTCTCCTACTTTTTCATGACGTCCACATCTAGATAGTCAAATAACTAACCATTGAGACGGCCTAAGGTTCTTTGTAGTCTCTTCCAAATCCACTCGTATAGTAGTCAGTTCTTAACTATTAATACATGGATCACTTGTCTTCTCTCATAAAGTTTCTAGGTTCTTGTGTCCGAGCCGTTGTAAACTACGGTACAAAAGCTATTCTCTCTCTCGTCTCCTCTTTTCTCCACATCAGCATTGAGCTTACAGCCTGTTTTTATATTTGCTCTTACACACAAAGCCTCGTGGACTTTGTATAAGCAGGGATACAGAGAATTTTTTCAGCACCGACCGATATTACTTTTCCAAGATGGAGGTCAATATACACAAAGCCGTACATGATGAAATTGACTGTTACTACAGACTACAACGTAGTAGTTGTTCATCACCTTTGTTTGTGATCAGCAATGGAAACTGGTAATATAACTTTCTAGATGTTGAGGTACGAGCAAAAATGCCACACTTTAGCCTAGCAGTTTGATCATGTCCTTTAAAAAAGTCTCTCTTTTCAACAGAGAGATCTCGGGGTACGTATTGACTTGTATGTTACAAAAGTTGTCGGAAAGTGACTCCCCAGTCAAACACTCTGATGGCCTCTTCTCTCCTCCATCTAAAAGGCGCCTGCAGGCCGGCAGCAGCGAGACGAGAGACAGGAAAACAAGAACTAGTGTCCCATGACAGCAACCTCCTTTTCTCAATGCTTCCTGAAACGATTCCCCTCACCCCATCATTCCAATCCTACACTACACTACACACGGCCGGATAGGAATATATAGGATCCATGGAGACAGATTGCATTATTGGAAAAGCCATCTTCCTTGCAACTGCATGCTGCAGTGGTTGCTAGACTAAGTGCCCGTAGGCTAGGCTCTGCTGCCTCATTGTCCATCTATCCAGGAGACACACACACACACAGATAAAATTTAACACGACACACATCGATTGAGAGGCAACTTTTTTGTCTCAGAGACTGATTGTTGCTTGTCACGCATGTGAGATGTGAGCTAGTAGAGGAGAGTTGGAGCAAGCAACACAGCTACTCATGTCATGGCTTTTTTTTTTTTCAAGCCGGCCGGCGGCCTTTCTTTGCTGGTCTTCTCAATGATGCATTTCGTGCTTGCTGGTGGCACACCTCTCGCATGCTTTCCAACCTTTGTGTGTCCCCCATGATTGCCCACATGAGAGGGCAATCCGTGGGACAAGTGCACTTGGCCAGGATCTATGTCGGCTAATGAGACAAAGGCCCAACCACAAACCACACAAGATTGATGTGGCAATCCACTATACCTAGCTGCTTCCTTGCAGCTTGCACCTTGTTTCTTCTCGTCACAAGACAAGCATGCAAGTACACGGAAACAGATGAGAAACTTTAGTGGCTAAATAAATTTGATGTAGTGTATATCATCTAGGTATGGCATATACACAAAAAGTAGGCCAAGTGTAACAACTTCTGGTTAACAATCTGAATATTAAATGCTTAACACTACTGGTCCTAGCTAGTAGGAAGGTGAGATGAAGATCTCCCTTGCTTGGTGGCCTGCATTGCGTGTTGATGGTTTTCTTATGCTCGTGTGTGAAAGGTGTTTTTGCTGTCTAGTGTATGTAATGTCCAGCTGTGCTAGTTGATGTGTTAATAGGATATACAAGCTGTCAAATAGCTTTCAACTGTTAGTTTACCTGCTTGTCTTGTTTTAGCTATTTCATCGTTATGTCACTTTCACAGAAATTGATTAATCCCTTCAATTTATATCTGGTACGGACTACGGAGTAGTACATATTATTAGGGACTATTGGGAACGTATGATCACCAAACAAGTTTCTGTGGGCGTATAATTTAGTGGCTATGTCATTTTACAGCTCGTTGCTGTCTTACATCATGGCATAATGGCCTTTCAAGTTCTAATCCCTGACAGGCATCTAGTATGACGAGGGAGAATCTTGAATTTGCAATTAGACCCCTGTCAACTACATGCATGATCAACAGACTCCAATTTTATGTCCCAATACATGACAGTCCTTGCATTACTTGCTCAATACTGTATACGTTATTCCATATATATATTGCACATATCCTTGTCGAAATTTGGACAGCCATAAAAGGGATGCAGAGAAAAGAGGCCGGCTGATGACCCAAACTTGTCTCCAGCCAAAAGATGAGCTCAACATCACATGGAACAAGCTACTTCTGTCATCCCAACTAACACCCAACAGTGTTTGTTGTGTCGTCTGTGATGATGCAAGCCCAAATGGCTGGTTAGGTATTGTTTGTCACTAGTGTTGAAGGCTTGAAGGCCGTGTCGGAGTTAGCTGTTGAGGGTACAAGAGCAAAGAAAAAGATAGGAATGACTCAAAAGACTGAAAATGCCATAGAGTCGTTAGACAAGCAATAGAAGGTACAAGAGCAAACCAAAATAGCCCAAACAAATGTAGTTTTTTTTTTTTTTTTTTGAAAGAACAGGAGGGGCTCGCCCCTACTGTGATTTATGCATTGAAAAGTAAAAGTCTTTACAACACGGTTCAAGAAACATAAAAAGTACAGAAAAAAATAAGAAAAATTACACAAAGAGGTTTATCCATTGATCTAAACAAACTGAAATGGATGGTTTGGCTCTGAGCGTAATCAGAGTCAATTCTTTCTTGAACATTTGCTTTACTGAAGCCAGAGAGTGGGGTAGAAATCTGAAGATGCAATCATTCCTCGCTGTCCAAATAGACTGAGAACATGGAGATAATAATCTCCATTGAGACTGAATTTTGAAGATGAGCTCTGAAGGCCAGAATAGAACTGAAGACATCTGACGGATACATGTGGCTAACCCCAGAAGGTTCCAACATGACATAGCAAATGGACATTGAAGAAAAAGGTGTTTCAAAGTTTCCACTGAATTGAGATGGCACAGAACACGAGTCATAGTCATCGATGACCATATTTCTTCTTTGTAAGATATCTCTTGTGCTGAGCCTGTCTTTTAGGAGTAACTAGAAAAAACTTTCCTCTTTGGTTGACATGCAGACTTCCATAACCATCTCAGAAATAACAAATGTAGTTTTAACTTATTGACAAAGATAAATAATTGTAGCAACTAATAAGATCCGAACTTGAAAAATCTGAATCTAAATTGTCATGGGTATAAACCCCGGGTCATCACCACAGGCCTTAGAAACGGGTGGCCCATCATGTGGTTTAGGCCAAAAATGATAAACAAGGCTTCCCGCCGCCCGACGCCAGATTGCGAGTCCGCCTCGCCCGACGTAAGATCTATAACAAAGATTCGTCCCGACGTAGCGCGCCCAACACCCGTCTCGCCCGATGTATCACTTTGGTTGCGGGGTGTCGAAGCAAAGTCTTCCCATCCAAGGAAGCAGGGGGCACAATATGACGGAACCCGCATCGGTAGTGCCGGATGGACGCCCGAGGTCCTCGACCGCGGACGGGTGACAAGCGGCGTCATAGGGTGTAGTGATGGCGTGCACAAGAGCAATGCAGACGGCCCCGGACGGATGGGCCATAAGCTTCTGACGCGTGGACCATCGAACCCCGATACACGACATTGTCAGCGTTGGCCTCGGGGCATCCTAAAGTGAATTCCTGACCACGCTGCAGTAGACACAGGCCATTACGCTGTTGTACTACACTGTCCAACTCCTAATTTGACAAGGAGCGGACGCAAGTAAAGACCTTTCTACCAGTTGAAGGACACAAGTTCTCTTCAGAAAGCCAAGTCCTTCGCCTCGAAGCAATGACGCCGACGTAGTGTGGATGAACCTCGCCATGTAGTCCGCGCTCTCCTCTTCGCCATACGTAGAACCATACCCATGTATGTAATCATGCCTCTCCTTGGTCTATGCAAGGCACTAGCCTAAAACATCGAACAACGAAGAAGAAAAACCGCAAGTTAGAAACTAGGCGAGTTCAACTCAGAGCTCAACTTAACACCCAACCCTGAGATTAGGGGTGGCAAAGGGTCTCTAATTTAGCCTAGCAAATTTAAGGGTCGGGTCGAAGTAGGATCAGACCGTAAAACTATATAATTTTGAACTAATAATGGAAAGGGCCAAGTTGGATCGTGAAAAAAGGGCCTGATCCATTACCACCCCTCCGAGATCTGATCTCAGCACACCGAAAAACAACTCACCCACTCACTGACAAGACTTACGTACTCATAGAGACCTAGGAACATCTCCCTCTCTCGACTATGGTTGTATAGCCCCCACGCACCCGACAAGTGCTAGGCAAGGAAACGAGTGCCACCACACCATACTGGACGTAGGTACTATTTGGCCCGAACCCGACCCAAACCCACGTGTCTCTTTGCCTCACCATCCGATCCCGACGCGCATCCATAGAAACTCACTTGTTGGTAGCATGACATCAAAAATACATAAAAAAATACAAGGAGTCTGGGACGATGTAGTGATATACAAGAAAGGAACTTTGGATGGATAAAAATTTATAGACCAACAGTTGATATAAGTTTATCAAAACTGAAGAGAGATTACATAGTATTTATATGCATGTTGTGTTGGAAAATACACAAAGAGAAAAAAAACTTTAAAACATTTTTTTAATTAATCGAAGGTCTTGAACATGAATACCAAATGCTTATGTCTCGTAGTGTTTAGTCTGTTTGGAAGCTTGGGTTGGTGGCGCAGTGCAGACCAATGCAAGATGTGTAATAGTTGAACAACATTACTATACTACCGAAAGTATTTTCTAAGACGGTAAAAATTTATTATCCGAAGCGAGTCTCTGTTTTTTTTTTTCCGAAGAATCAGTTAATAATTTTTGAGAGACGAGATAGACATATTTTGTAACCGTCCCTATTAATAAGAGCACGGTGTCTTATCTTTTTGTAAGTACTAACCATTCAATTGCACATGCCACTTCTAGTTTTTTTTTTCCACTGGGTAACCCCATTTTCATTGATTAGAACGAAAATACAAGAGTATAGATTGTTTTAGAAAGCTAAACCAAACTGACAAACTTTCAAACTAGCCCCATCTTTCCTGGAAAAAGCCAACAACTTGCAGTACTAACTGACCCAGAGATTACGACAACTCAACAGACGACTATCCTGATCAACACGATCAGTTAATAGAACATATACTCCAGCCTTCCTGACATGAGCCAAAAGACAGTGCTACATTCCTACACATGGATCAAAACTTCCAACTACAATGAGACAGGCATAACAGATAGAAGACGACGATGATAGGACTTCAGCAGACTCTCATCGAGCTTTTGCACGCCTCCTTGGCACCCCTTTCATCATTCTTCGTCCTGAGGGTCATCTTGAGCAGCCGCCGAGTCTTGAAGAAGTAGATGATCTATCTGTCTTGTTGTCTGTCTTGCCAGCACTTCCTTGGCGATCCTTAGCATTGTGTTAGCGTGTTCCACCCAGATTTCTTTGTCATTGTCATCATAAAGGTCTGACCAAGATATCATAAAAGAATGAGCATGAAAAAAAAAAATTGCTATTGGATTATTCATTAACTTCTTATCAAAAACTACTCAGTTTCTACATTTCCAAATTTCCCAACAGATAGCCCCAACTCCCAAAGCATGAAATTTATCTGCACGTGTAACCGGACCGCACACCATTCCCAATATTGATTCAAGTTTTGTGGTTAGCCCCAATAAATTTTGCTATGGTTGATCAAATCAATCTTGTAATTGGGCATAAGAAGAAAAGGTGATCAACAGTTTCCAATTCATCACAAAAAGCACAATTTGGGTCTTCAGACCAGTTTCTTTTGACAAGATTTTCTTTAGTTAACACAACATCATTTGCAGTTTTCCACAGAAAAAATCTTAATTTTTTCAGGTAACCTACTCTTCCAAATTATTTTGTAATAACATCCAGAATTTGCGTAAGTCGAGCCTCATAAACAGATTTAATGAGAATTTATTCTTTTTGAGAGCCTCCAGAAAAATTATATCGGGTGAATCATCAAAAACAGAAAACAAGACATATCAAATTTAATTTTTTCCCAACTCCCCTTAAGATTTCCAAACAACCATCTTCTAAAGGTGGTGGTCATCCCATTCCTAACATCCATAACCTTCACATTCTTATTCTCAGCAAGATTAAATAATTCTAGAAAAGTATCACATATAGGTTCATCATATAACCAGACATTAGACCAAAATCTAGTTAAGTCTCCTTTATTAGTCTTTACTTTTCTTCCATAGAGATAAATGTCTTTGATCTTCAGCAGATCAGACCACATATTTGAGTCACTAATTCTGTGACCAACCTCACGAATTGACTTGTTTTTCATATATTTATATTTAACAATTTCTTGCCGGAGGCCTTCTTCTTTTTCTAATTTCCACCACCACTTGCACATAAGACTAAGATTCATCTTTCTCAAGTCCTTTAGGCCTAACCCACCTTTCTTCTTACTTTTACAGATAATTTCCCATTTGACTAGATGATATTTTCTTTTCAAACTACCCCCCCTTGCCAGAAAAAATTTTCTCCTCTGTTTTCCATACTATCAATAGTACCTTTAGGAAAAAGGTAAACAAACATGTGGTAAATGGTTGTGTTGTTCAAACTGGATTCTATCAAAACTGATCTACCAGCCATGGATAACAACCCTTCTTTCCAAACATCTAATTCTCATCCCTTTTTTTTCTACTAAAGGAAGTCAATCTTTTATTTTTAATCTACTTGGACTAACTGGTACTCCAATATATTTAATGGGGAAAACCCCTATTTGACAATTGAAAATCTCAGCATATTTCTCACCCCAACATTCTTCATCATTTATCATATAAATCTCACTTTTGTTAAAATTTATTTTGAGACCTGCCAACATTTCAGACAAATAAAGAAGCATTTTCATGTTCATTGCATTTTCCATGCCATGTTTGAGAAAAAAACTATAATATCATCAGCATACTGTAACAAAACAATCCCTTTTAGTATAATATGACTAATCAATCCAGTGATCAAATTGTTTCTTTGAGCCTCATGAACCATTCTAATCAAACAATCAGCAATCAGATTGAATAAAATGGGTGACCATGCCACCTCTAGTTATTAGAAATTATAATTACCAAAACATAAATCACGGTTTTTCTTTACCGCGGACGACCGTGCATGTGCTGATGTATATAAACGTCACGTGTACTGTTCTGTGATTGGAGAGAGTAAAATAAAGATTGTTTTGTATCCGTGCAATCTCTTGCAGCAAGCAAGCAAGCGGAAGAAAATGTCCTCGGCTGGCGCTCGCCGGCAAAAGCACACCACACGGAGGGCCTGGCCTCGTGAACGGCGTCGTTTCACTTCCGCGCGGTTGCGTAGCGCGTCATGCACGCGTGCGTGCGTGCGTGTACAGGAATTTTGACCAAAGGCGCGCACGCCTGCTTCGACTTCGATGGACGTAATTAATCAACTCAAAAATACAGACTAGAGTATGTATATGCGCATCTGATCCCAATAATTAAACTTAAAATTTGAATGGTTTTTGTTTGCACCTCTCGAACTTGGTAGTGGTAGGAATTCGTCGTACGTTCCGGCTGCCGGCTTGCACTCTCGTGACATTGGATTTAGCTGTTGACGATGAGTAGTGCTCCTATTTCATGTTCTTTTTTTGTTGGTGATGAAAGATGTGATGTGATATGACTTCAATATACCGAATCAAATCGGTTTTGATCATCTTTAATACTAATACTGGCCTTGTTCGGCTGGCTGGTCTTTGGTTGGCGGGTGCTGATTTGTTGTGAGAAAAAAAGACTGGCTGGCATTAATGGTTGGCGGTCTTTGGCTTGGTTTTACGTGAGAGAAAAATACTGTTGCTGGCTGGTTCAGCCGAACAAGGCCACTGTATACAACTGTGCATTCGCTTGGCATGTTTAGTTGACTTTGTTGTATATATGTTTTCTCGGTCACATATAGGCTACCCGCTCCCGATTAATGCCAAAATCATGTGACACGAGTCGTTATCTTCTCCGCATGTCTAGAGTAATCATATACCAGTGCTTTGCGTTATTTATTCATTATTATAGGAAATATACGAAAGCGAAAAGTGAAAGATCAAACTTGATATATACCCCTACAAAGCATAGCTAATTCGAAAGCAATATGCATGGTTTTCTCACTGCAAAATCTTCACATATGTTTCACAAACACCGTGTAGGCCCTGTAAATAACGACCATTAATTAATCAGTAATAATAATATATGCTAACGGAATTATGCCTGACTAAAAACAAGGACGAACAAATGCCTAACTAAGGACGAATAATGTACGCGATCACATCGTCTCAATTTCCTGTTTCGAAAAGGGTTAATAATAAAGTAGTAAATTGGAATAGTATATTTCACCAGGTGCCGGGCCCTCGCGCGAGTCAAAATCCACATCCCATCAGCAGGCCAAAAATACTCTAGTGAGAGTGTAAAATTAATAAATGAGTATATATAGAATACATATATACTATGTGCTAGCCCTGATTATTTCTTGTCGATATCACGTACGTCGACAAGTTTGGTAGCGAGTCCTTGTACTGTACCTACGTACGTGTCCGTTTTTCAATGTGCAAAAATACAAGATTTTTGCAATGATTGTATACTATATATATATATTTGTGTATACATGGACCATTTCGCGCTAATCCAGCCAATTCGTCGGCCGGACGGACATAAATAAACCACTTGACGAACAAACCCATCTTCCAGCTGCTTGGTTTTCAATTACAATCATTAGTAGAGTACCACCAAGTCATGCAAGCGCTGCTAGTTAAATTAAATCGCACATCTGGTCTACACAATTCGATAACCTATCCACCTCCTTGAAATTGGTAAACTACATAGATTTTGAACTGTATGTAAGGTAAGGTGCACTTAATAACAAACATACAAGAATTCCATGTTTCTGAAGTAGGATGCATGCTGCAGGAGTGTGTGTGTGGCCTGCATGCAGAACCGAGTTGCTATTTACCCAGGTGGAAGTTGGATGTCCAATTAATACCCTCTAGTTCAAAAAAATGAATTAGGAAGAGATGATCCCCCACCAAAATTTAAATTTATAAGTCATTTGTCAAAATCCATGGATGTCCAAATTAGATTAGGCTTCCACCTAGTAACCTCCCCAGGCTCCCAGGCTTGGGTTTAGCCCCACACCAAAAAAAAAAAAAACATAAACTTTGCTTTGGACGATCGATGTGCCATGATCCGATAGATCTTTTGCACTAGCTATATACTAATCCTCCGAAGAAGCAAAGATAGTTAAGGAAAGCAAGAAAAGCACTGGGCGTAATTAATAACAAATTGATGTTAAGTACCACTAATTAGTACAGTATATATGAAGATCGATATGATTCTCATGATAGTTTAATCAAATCAAACCAAGGCGCCCGTCGTAGATCATTTCTCGCTCTCAACAAGTTGTGGTGGTGGTGGTGCTGCGCTACACAACAAGTGCTATCCCTTTTCTTTCTTTCTTTCTTTTTTGACAAAACCTTTTCTTTCTTTCTTTGGGTCTCATGTGTGGGGTGAGAGGAGTGCTGCTATTATTATCACCTTCTCGCTTGCTCCATGTTGCTGACATTATGGACCCCGGCGCGCATGAGCTATCTAAGCTAGTCCTACTCATCAAGTCATGAGTAAAAAAAAAGCCCCAAATTTTCAACTCGATCGGTCCCTTTGTAGCTTTCTTTCTAGCTTTATTGTAGACCATCCAATCCAAGTGCTGCTTTATTTGCACATTCTCATAACTTGAGACAATTTAATTTGCAAGAGAGAGAGAGAACATAATTAGTAGTTTCTCGCCCAAGCGAGCCACTTACAAGCTATACAACTTTTGAACCAAAACACATGAAATTATCTAAAAATCCCTGAATTTTAAAGGAGGCCGTCCTAAGGCGTACAGTATTTAGTTTGGTTACAACAAGTCTTTGACCAACGCATGATTGCCATCTTAAGAGGTAGCAAACCATTTTGACAACAATGCTTGTGTGTGTGCCTGTGTGGAACAATAATGCTTTTTCAGGCATCAAACAAGCTACACGCAAAACAATAATGTTGCTGTGAGTTGTGGTCTGCTGGGATTAATTTTGGCACAAACATGAATGGAGCAATGCGTGCAGCAGTAGTACTCTGGACATGACGAATCAGCTAGCAAGCTACAGTAGCTGCTGCATGCCCGTGCATCGCATCGCTACAGAAAGCGGCTACTGCTCTCTACTGCTCTCACCCTCTCGGCCTCTGTCTGCATGCAAGTCGTTCCTTATACGCTTCATTCATCGATCTACGGTCTCTACCTGACAAGATGCTTATACGCTTCATTCATCGATCTACGGTCTCTACCTGACAAGATGGAGACTAGACAAGTTGCAAGTGGGTACGTATACGTACATGAATTATGACTACGTGTCTACACATGCATATATCGATCGCCCTCGTGATTTCTCGCTACGAACCAAATGCGTACATGTACGTGTATACGAGCTGTCCCTCTATACGTGCGGTGACATCGACAATGACTGGTGGGCCCTCTGTACACGTGCATGCTACATTTTCCCGGACGGGTTCGGATAAAAAGGATGGAGATCAATCAAAGAAGAAAAGAGGCATTAATTCAGGCCTTGTTTAGATGGCTAAATTTTAGCAAAAGTGATTTTTTTGACTCACACCGTAAAGACGTTTCGTTTGTTTGTGGTAAACATTGTCTAATTATGGACTAACCAGCCAAAAGATTCGCCTCGTGATCTACAACAAAACTGTGTAATTAGTTATTTTTTTTACCTACATTTACTTCTTTCCGAACATATATCTTTTGGTGTATTTAACGTGATGTGATGAAGAGAGAGTCTAAAAATTTATAATTTTTTTTTGGCAAATCTCCAAAGAAACATGGATCATCATCAAAAAGGAAGGAGGAAGAGTCACAAAAATGTGTGACACGTACAGTGTCACACCACACGGTCACGAACCAGAGGATCGGACGGACACGTCAGTTCCCACTTGTGACAGGAGTATGCCCATGCCGTGGGGCCCGCATGCAAGGACCTGAGACTGACTGCGGGGCCCGCCGGCCGGTAGGTCACGTCACGGCCGGTCACTCCCTTGCACCATCGGTCCGGGTCGGTCTGGTCATGCTGTGTGCATGTGCTACAGCCATCAATGCCATGCATGGCCCCATCAATACGAAAGAACCATGGCTCGTGTTCTCCAGCCGGCCACCAAAATTGTACACATGATATTTTGCCTTTTTCCTTTCGGTACCAAGCTACCTCTACATTCACTCGCTCTACTCTCCTATCTTTATGTGAAACAGAAACAAGGACAAGACCATATTGTTGTAAAAAAAAAAAATGGTGGGGAACCTGTCCCCGCCTTTTTGATCAAGACCATATTTTTGAATTTACCATAGTTTACTGAAATCTACGTTGTTACAATGGACAATAATCAACACAAAATGAGTCACTCTTCATTAATAAGGTCCAAACTTTTTATGTTGTGTTTGTTTCTCATAGATTTTATATGTGGTTCCGCATATAATACACTTGCAAAAGAGTGAGGAGGGATACTATATATTTTAGAATTACAAAGTACAACGTAGACGTTCACAACACGCACACACACTCACCCCTATGAACACACGTACGCAAACCCTACCCCTATAGCACCTCCGAAGGATTGAGTACCCGGCAGATCTGTAGATTCTCGAAGTCACCACAGGCGCCGCGTCGTCGACGGGAATGTCGCTTACCACTTAATATATAACGCCGGTAAATCTTGGGAAAATCACAGGAAAAGGTGCGAGCACCAGGATTTGAACCCTGGTGGGTAGCGTCCCACTGGACCGTCCTACCATTGGACTACAAGCCAATTCGCAAGGGATACTATATATTAGGGCACTTACAATGCAGACTCTATCATAGAGTCCAAAACTATTTATTACCTCGGGTATTGTGGACTTAGAGTCTAAATAAGATTTGAAGTATTGATTTTTATCCATCTCTCTTCTATAAATATACTGTCACATCAACACCACATCAGCAAAGTGTAACAAGAGCCAGTTTGGCAAAAGGAGCTTCGGCTCTAGCTCCTCATGCACACCACTGTAGCGCCACTGTAGCTAGGAGTCGGTTTTCTCTCTTCCTCCCTCTCCATCTCACTAAGGGCCTGTTTGGCAGGGCTCGGCTCCTCCAAAAATAGCTCCGGCTCTGGCTCCTATGAAGGAGCAGCTCCTCTGCAGAAGCTGAAGCCGTTCTGGAAAACGTTTGGCAAAACGGCTCCTCCTGTTTTTAGAATGGATGGAAGATGTTGAATGTCCATAGTGCCCTTGCTTTGGTTGTACATATGATTGTCCAAAATTAACAAGGATAATAAGTAATAAGATAAAGTTAACTACTAATAATGTTTGTTTGACTTCAATAGCGTTTAATTACTAAGTAGGCATGATATTGAAATATCATCCAATAAACGATCATGATCATCTAGAAAGGAAAATGTCTCATGCAAAATCTATCCATGTGTAGATCATTAGATGCATTAGTTGATGTATCGGATGGATTTGAATGTCTTGCACATAGTCGGGATTGTTGGGGTCCCGTAGTCGATTGTTGGGGTCCCGTGCGTGTGTGTTGTGTCCGTGAAAGGGAAAGAAAGGAGGCGGTGGCAATTTGGTAGTAATTAGAATAGAAGTGGAAGGGCAATTTCGAACCATCGGCCATCAGTCAATTAGAAAGGAGCCGCGAAGCTCGATTTCCGTGCTTCGGCTCCCAAGCAAAAATGGGCTCCGGCTCCTAGAGGCTTCCATGTGAAGCCGTTGCCGTTTAACACGACTCTGGCGGGAGCCGGAGCGCGAAGCCCTCCACGAGCCCCGCCAAAGAGGCTCTAACATCGGGCCATGTTGCTAGGAGCCGGAGAAGCTCGATTTTAGGGCTCCCCGGCTCCGGCTCCTGCGTGCTAAAGGTGCCGCTACGGTGGAGGAGCCGGAGTCGGCAGAGCCTTGCCAAACAAACCCTAAATAAGCTTTGCATTTTGAGTGCCCTTATAGTTGAGAGACGAAAAAGACCGGAAAGGCCCTCAAAAGAAAAGCGCGGTCCGTAGAATTCTCGATAGGAGTCCTCATTTCAGGGGTATTATTATTTTTTTTCGATCACGCTTAAACGTATATTTTATTTCAGAGGTATTATTGCTACTAGAGCAACACTAGCCCCTCCGATAAAACCCCATCCAAACTCTAAGTTTATTGGAGACCTCACTAGTCACTAGTCACTAGGTTAGAGAAGATCGATGAAGGCGAGACCAAACGAACAAATTATTTCAGATATTGGGAAAATATGATTTTTTTTTGTGCTCCTTTTGCAAGAAGGCGGGAAAGGATAGAATCATAGAAGAATGACGTTTGAGGTTCACGGAAAAAGGAGAGCGAAACATCCATCTTTTTTAGAGAGAAGGATGATGAAAGCCTGCACAAAAAGTGGAAAATGCCGCCGGAAAAGAAGAAAGGGCGAGAATAAGCGTCAGCATAATTTCCTTTTGCATAAATAATACATATATATATAGTAGTACACATATAAAAGAAATGTGCATGTGCGATGTTGAAGTACGGTCGCCGGCCAGGTAATACGGCAATGGCGAGCTCTCCGGCCGACCGTCTCCACCTGACCTTTGAACGCTGACACATTGCTTATCCAACACAACACATCACTACTGTTTCATAATAAATTTTAATTTATAATGTACTATTATTATTATTATATCTAATCCACTGAATAATCTACGACATCTATTCACAAGTTGATAAAGTGACAAGACAACAACAAATCCTCCTTTCTTCAGCAAAAACACACACCAGTAAAAGAAATTAACATTCAAGAATCTGAAAGTTTCAGAGTCATCCTAAAGAATTCTACCCAAAACATTCAAGAATCTGAACGTTTATCATGCCCAAGAAAAGAATTACCGTGGCCATAGCGGATTCAAATCCGAAGCCAGGCACCCGGATCCGAAACCCAAAACCCTCCAACTATCACCCACCCCTGCTCACTCACATTTAACTCTCCACCACCTCAAAAACTGCAAGCACACGACCACCACCGTCTCCACCACCACCACCAGTTCACCACCGCCCTCTTCTTCCTCCCTCCCAACGACTCAAACCATTCGCCACCGTCGAGGCTCTCCGGCCCCCTGAACCACCAGCCCACCACCAAACCAACGCTGCTGCTGCTGCTGTGCAGAGAGCTAGGGGCGCGATGGGCAACTGCCAGGCGGCGGAGGTGTCGGCGGTCATCATCCAGCACCCCGGCGGGAAGGTCGACCGCCTCTACTGGTCCACCACCGCCGCCGAGGTCATGCGAAACAACCCGGGACACTACGTTGCTCTCGTCATCCTCCGCGTTCCTGCTGATAATAGCAACAAGCCCGCTGCCGCCGCCGCCGGGGACGCCCCGGCGGCGTCCGCCGGCGGCGCCAAGATCACCAGGGTCAAGCTGCTCAAGCCCAAGGACACGCTGCTCCTTGGCCAGGTCTATCGCCTCATCACCGCGCAAGGTTAGTTAGTTAGCAGCACCCACCCAGCTGTCCTGGCCATGATTTCTTTCTTTCTTGCCTTCCGCCGCTCTCCGGCGACCTTCAAAATTCTCAATCCATCCATGATTGTGCTCCGCGCGCGCGCGTGCAGAGGTGACCAAGGCGCTGCGGGCGAGGAAGAACGAGAAGATGCAGCGGTGCGAGGCCATCAGGCAGCAGCACGAGCAGCTCCGGGGCGGCGACGGCGCGGACCACCAGAGCTCTTCCAACCAGGTCGGTCACCGATTCTCATCTCTGGCACCATTTTTCCTTCATGCTGCAAGAATCAGCACAGCAGTGACTGATTCTCGCCCCTCACGCTGTCAATCTGTCGCTTATTCAGGACGGGAAGCAGGACAAGGACCGGCACCGGGGAAGAGGCCGGAACTGGCGGCCGGCGCTGCAGAGCATCTCCGAGGCCGCGAGCCAGAGCAGCAGCTGCAGCAGCTTCTCTGAATCCGCCACCAGCTAGTGCTACTGACCGGACTGTGCCATACGGGCCGGCCGGTGCCTCTCTTTCTGTTCTGTTTGCTTGTTAGTAGTATAAATGAAAAAAAACAAGAACTGTAAATCAGAGTGTCAGAGCAGGATCAATAGGAAGTTTGTTTCGTCTCTCATGTGGTTTGGCATGGTGAAACTGAAACTAGAACTGCGTATTCAGATCAATGATCAATCGTGTGGTTTGCCGATTGCAACTTTCCATTAGCATGAACACTGTGCAGAAACGAAGATGAGGATACAATACAATCCTTACTCTTCGATCCAGAGCAAGGCCCCTGAGAATTTTAAGTCATCTCGAGAAAATGGTTTGAGCACCAGACTCTTGTACCATAATACGGTATTATTAGTCTTCGCTTCACTGGCATAAACTGAATTCAAATAATCGAGTGGTTTTGGCAATTGCAACTCTGCAAAGCATGAAGTCTGAGCACAAAGCGAAAGGGAGATAAGTATCAGTCTTCTTTTGGTCGACAGCAGAAATCATACAAATTTGAGTGTCTGACAGATAAACAAAACACAAGAATTTCAGTTTTAGACTGGAGATAAGTATATTTCGAAGCTGCTCGAGAGTCGAACAAATACCAAAACTGTAGCAATACATATACATGTTGCAAATCTTGATATTGAGCACTGCTGGCGTCCAAAAAGAACACAGCTCTTACTATTCTCTTCGCTTCATTGTATCAATCGTTTGGTCGAAAGCAGAAACCATACAACTCTAAGTGTCTGACAGATAAACAAAAGAAAAGAATTTCAATTTCAGACTGGAGATAAGTGTTGTATATTTCGAAGCTGCTCGAGAATCAAGAGACAAGTACCAAAACTGTAGCAGAGACCATCATACACACACATTGCAAACCTTGATTCTTGAGCACTGCTGGCGTCCAAATTACTCATAAACTAGGGACAGTACCATTCTTCATCTAGAATTCGCGATGCCCGAGGTGCCTCCGTTTTGGATTTCAAGGATTAATCAGAGGCCTACCATTACCACCAGTGACAGTGAGCGACTGACTGTCAGGTGCTAAGCACATGCGATTCAGTGTAAAATACTCGGCAGACGAGGACAACACCAGTGCTGGTGATGATGAAGTGGTAAGTGTTTAGGGGCGCTAAGCTCCATGAGACAAGTTGGGGAGACGCTCGCCGGCAGGGCCAGTGCCAGCCCGGACGGACGGACACCGTCCACGGCTGCCAGTGGAGCTCCAGCCAGCCGCTGGGCGAGCCGAGACCGCCGGCGCACGTGTGTGCGTGTGGCGTGCGTGCTGCTGCCGCCCACCGCTGCCGTCTTGGGATTCAGTCCGGCTGTCCTGCTGCAGCCTGCACGAGGGTCATCGTCTCAGCCACTGCATTGGCAACAACTGAAACTGAGCTCAGGCAATATTGTATTGGTGGCTGGCTATGCAGACACCGGGATCCACACGCAGGGCTAGTGCAGTTCTGGGAAATGTCTGAACATTTTATCTGTCCTCGTCTCTTAAGGTTTGAGCGAGGAAGATGACGGGATACAATCCAGCTGGTGATTTCTGTGGCATGCATGCGCCTGCAATGGCTCAGATCCAGATCTTAGGGTGTAGTATTGGACTATTGGGTGGGGTTTTGTTTGATAATTTGGTCTGGGATCCATGCATCCCGTCCCGGCTCAATGATTCTGGAAGGGGCAAAAGCCTGATTAAGCAGCGTGCGTGCGTGCTGGTAAAGGGCAAAGTGGTGTATCATTGTTCAGAGAAAGTCTGAATCTGTTTTGTTTTTTTTTTTTTTTTTTTACGTTTTTGAACAGATCGAAGTGATGTGGAGGGAATTGGTACTCTATACATTCCTCTCCCAAAAAGCACATAACAAATCTGGAGAGAAGTTTAATCTCAACATAAAGCGTCTGAATAGACGTTGACAAGGTTCAGTATCTGAAACTAGAAGCAGGAACTACTGACAAGCTCCACACCACATACATACAGAAGGATCGTCACACGATATCCCATGTTAGTCCTGCACAGGAAAGGTAACTAGAGACTCATTGCTAACAGCTCAGATTAGCAAATGGTTAGGAGAGCTGCTTAGAACATTAGGAAGGACGAAGTCTTTGCTTTAAAGAGCATCGGTTAACTCCTGGTCCGGACCTATGAAGAGATGAGAAAATCCGATTGGTACAAGAACATGTGATAGGATAAAATCAGGAAAGAAAAACAGAAAGTCTGGATCACATACAGGTCGTACCAGCTGGAGTCAGCCAATCCTGAGTACAAACAAGCTCTTCAACCCATTGTTTACTGCCGGACTCGGATATTGCTAGTGTTGCGGTTCTTGTTGCAGCCTTCCAGTCACTAATGCATGGTAGTGCCAACACATCGCGCGCCATCCGAGCAACTGTGGGATAGTTCCTGCTGTGTTCCTTCCACCACTGGAGATAACTGGGTTTACCTGCTGCTCCATTTAAACCAACGGGCTCACTTGTGAGATGTGGCTCTTGCAAATACTGGTCAAGTTCAGTCATCGGTCTCTCAGTACACTGGTGCCAATGACGATAGTACTCCACCAGCGTATCAACATCTGCAACAGTTCCCTTGCTAATTTTAGACCCAGAAGTACTGTTAGGGTCTTCTGCCTGATCCAAATACTCACTGAAGAGGCTGGCCAATGTATCAAGCACATCATTTTCTTCCAAACCAAAAGGCCGAACAGAGGACCTAATGCGCTCCAGGCGGCATTCAGGATCCATGATCATAGGCATACAGCAATGGAAGAAGCAGATCTTCCAGCATTCCTTGAACTTATTTTGCATCTTCTCCAGTATTTTGATAAATGAGTTATCATCCTCGTAGCAGTAGATAAGAGAATCACGATGCACATCCATCTTCACATGACACAGCATGCTAAATAAATGAACTGGAGTAGGGTATCTTTCGGTGGAGTCCACATGTTCGCGAAGATTGTCCAATTTCTCACAAATCTTCCCTGCTGTCCACCAACATTCTGATGACGGTGCATATCTGCAGTTGGGATACTGTACTGCTGCAGGAGTGCGACCGATTGTACACTTAGAGAACTTTGACAGCTTCTCCAAGGTTTTCTCGAGTTCATCCAGCCCCACCTGAATAACCCGATCAACTAAATGAGTTGCATAACGTACCACAAACAAGCTCTGGTTTGTAGAAAGTGGATTCCGTTCCTGAAGGTTGGCTTTGACACTCAAAGCCACTGAATTATCAATGAATGCATCATCCAACATGATGCAGAAAACTTTGCCATCAAGGCCCCAATGTTCAACAGCTCCCGATATGATATCACTCAGCTCCTTCGCATTGCAAGAGGAATCCACGGCACGGAATGTGATGACCTTTTGCTTCTTTTCCCATTCACCATCGATGTAGTGAACTCTCAAGCACAAGAATGCCAAGACTGGATCATAGTGCCACATATAGACACTCAAGCAAACACGACTGTGTAAGGATGCAAACTCCTTCATAAGCTTGATTTTTCTTTCTGAAACAAGTTCAGTGTATTCGTCATCAGGTCGTGATGCGATGGCATCTTGACTAAAGGATTCAACCAAGTAACCAGCTCTCTGAATCCATCTTGATCCACCATCTTTGGCAGGTGCCCATGCATGGCCAGTATCTTGATGAGTTCTTCCTGAGAAGCATTCTCATCCACCTTCTGATGCTTTTGGCTCATGTCGGCAGGGATGCCCATCTGCCCAGCTGATGTGTTTTCCTTGTAAGATTGGTTCCTCCAATTGTTATCAGTGGAAATTCCAGGTAAAGCAAGATTCTTCTGCTCTGCAAGATCCTCATGAGATCCATTCTGATCAACCTCTTGATTCATCCTAGTCATGTTGGTGGGAGTGTCAGGCAAGGCAAGCTCCTTCTGCGCAGGTGTCATGTCATCTGTGCCGGCACATTTCTTTTGGTTACATGGAAAGAATGGGAGCTTCTTCTGCTTAGGATCAGAGCCAGCTGATACCGTCCCCTTCTGTGTACATGGCAAAGATGTATGCTCCTGCATCTTTGCCCTCTTGAGACTTGCAGGGACGCAACTGGCCAGGTGCCGTAGCAGGCTGCTAGTGCCATTTGTGCCACCGAAAACCTGGTGGCAGTGCATGCATTTAGCCCGCGCAGACGATCCTCCCTTCGGCAAAGGTGGGTATGAAGTCATCCCACACCTTGGACCGGAGTCTTTTGTTCAGATTTGTACCAGAGAACAGCGGGCTGGAGATGTTGCCAGTGTTCTCTTGTTCAACTAAGTCATTGACAGTGGCATCCATATCTTCTATGCCTAGGAAATAAAAAGAAAAGACACAGTATTAGTACAGGGAGCAATTTCATCATAAGATTACCATATCTGAAATTTGTGGCAATGCAATGTTATATTTTCTTTATTCAACAGGTTAAGTCAACAAACTTCTTTTTATGGCCCTAGCCCCTAGGAATAGCAACAGAAGAGAAAGTTAAAGCAATAACACGAGTGCTGCCAATATTTGGTCAACAGGACAGGAAAAGGTTAAACAACACTGAAGAGGCAAGAATAATATACTAATTAATTAATCATGTATTGGAACTACGCAACAGACTGAAACTACAAAACTATAGCTACTATCACTGTGTATCGGGGAAAAAAAAAAAAAAAGAGAGCCGTACCTTTCACCATGTTATGGCTTTCTTGTCGATGAAAATTCAGACTTTTGTCACTGTCACACTCTATCCACGCCTAGTTACCTACAAAGTACAAACCAAGGAAACCAAATCATCCATCCTGATCTGGACAATCGCTTTCGAAGCAGATGATCAATCCAATCAACTGAGACCAAGATCTACGGAGATTAACAAGTCGCGGTGCAGTGTGTACAAACAAAACAGAACATCAAGAAATAGGCGAAGGCGAAGCCCATACCGATCTTTGCAATCTCACGGCAAGGGGCGGATCAGCAAAGGGGTAGGGGCGAGGAGGTGGGTTCTCGGAAGCAGGGGAGACGGAGGGGCGTTACAGCAGCATTCTTCCTCTCGGGTCTCGCGTCGGCGGCGGAAGAGACGAGGCGGCAATGGAGGGAAGGCGAAAAATCGGGAGCAGCCTTTCCCGCCGCTTTCCTCCCAGTAAACTTGACCTCTCCTCTTTTCCCCACTGGCATGCTCGGCCGCTCGGTGCATTGCGCGGCGGGCCTGAGCCCCAGTGTGTGTGTGTGTTTTTTTTCCCAAAAGAGAGCCCAGTGTATTATATTTGATTGGGAATTAGCCCAATGTAAGTAAGAGCATCTTCAAGAGTTCTATTTTAATAATTTAGATTTATATTATATCAAACCTATTGTATTATGTCTATTATTCCGGACTGGCTCTTCGACCTCATGCCCACTCGCGGTGCCTACTTCATCGGCAATGTCAGCCTGGCCTGGATGGAATTCCGCGCGTTCATGCTCGGTAATTGCGTCGCCATCCTCTCGCTCGCCACGCTATGATATTCTAACGTGTGGCAAATTGTCACCGACTGCGACCCGAAGAACACCTGCACGGTCTTGCCCCCTCAACATTGTGTGACAGGCTGCCAACAACATAAGGCAAGATCAATAGGAATCTTCGGTCCCCATCCAATGGTGGGGTGGGGGCTCGAACCTCCCTACCTCCATGATTCCCACATACCCGAGTCCCTCTGCCGAAAAAATAACAATAACTACACATATTACTCTTTGAAGAGTCAACATTTACAAAAAATATTATCAATATTTGTATCTCCTAATATTTAATATAAAATATATTTCACTGTTAATATATAACAAATATCGCACATCATAAATATTTTTTTTCATTCCCGTGATGAATCTTCATATAGTATGAACTTTGGATTATAGAAGAGAAGTTTGATGATCCACAGATATGCGTAGCATGGTCTTGTGCTTGCCACTGCTCCTATTAGTACACTACAATGAACACTCATATCATTATGTACCTTTCCAGTCTACCCGTTTATCTTGTTTAGGGGTTGAAATTGGTGCACATAATTCTCTACTCTCCATCGATCCATTCGAATTTTAAGTACATGGAGAAGAACTTTGAATATCCATATGGATATGGATAATCTGAATCCAATTATATGTGGATTTGAGGTAGGATATGGAATTAGCAAAATCTGGAGGATGTGGATTATCCACAAATTCTATGATTATCTGATATTTAGAATAATATATCTGATAATTCTTCCTAGACTAAAAATCGAGAGGAATTCGTGACTTCAAAAAAAGTTTGTTCATGGAGAACTCTTAGTTTATGATATCGTTGTTTGACGTTATAAATTTTGAATTGAGATGTTGCTTGTTGTTATTATATAATGGCTAATAACCTATCATATGTTAAGTGTTAATTATGTCAGTGTGATAGCCACACCATGGAATGGAAATATATGATTTTTGTCTACTACCTGTTATTTACTCTTTACAAATTACTCGACTTTTAAATTCCTATCTGATCTGTTTCGGCTTGTTACCAGTTCTAGCATCAGAAAAAAAAAAAAAATTGTATTTGCATCCACGTAGTATTATCCACTCTGCTCGAATCCGATAAAAAGAGAGTAGATGTGGAAAAAGGCATTATCCGCTTTGATCCGATCGATTTTTATCGCTATCTTGCTGGTAGCCAAACAACATAAATAAAGGGAATACGAGACATTAAAAACTAAACCGAACAAATCATGTTTTACCTCACCATGCAACGGGTACCACTGCAACCTCATTGCATATTGCCTCTCCCACTCGACTAAAACACTAGAAATTTACGATCACTGACGGATAATACGCATATGTAGTAGTGATAATAAAACCTAAACAGATACTACAGAGACTCAGAGTAGCATATATCAGGGCACACTCGGTAACAAACATGGGCTCGAATGAGTTACAGAGTCAGCCAAAACATTGCTCTGATGGCAACGGACCCGGGATGGACCCCCTGCTGGAAGAACTGCAGGCCGAAGACAACGGCAATGGCCGCGATGGTGAGGTAGGCAACGCCCTCAGCGGCGCCGAGGAGCCCGTAGGGGCCAGCCGGGAGGCCCGACCCAGTGCGCACCTTGGTGGTGGCCGACCACCCGACGAGACCGGCCACGACGAGGTAGCTGACCCCCCCTCCGCCGCGCCGAGGGCGCCGCCGGGGCCTGGAGGGAGGCCGCACCCCGTCGTCTTCAGCGTGTAGAGGGACCACGCCACGACCGCGCTCGATGCCAGCCCGGCGGCACCGGCGGCTAGCTCTACGGTGCTGTTGCCGCCGCTCGGCTCCGCCTTGCACGTGATGAGGCGACGACGCGGGCGAAAGCCGCGGTGGAGTGTAGCAGCGTGGCGGGAGCGGGAGCCAACGACGACCGGGATGATGGAGCGGATGGCCAGAGACGCCATGGTTGTGGTTGTCTCGTCTCGTCTGCCCTCGTTGCTGGATTGGAGTTGGACACTTGGACCAGGAGAGAGCGATCGAGAGGTTTCTCTGAGTGGACCGAAGTCTCGGGCTTATCCTCTCCGTCGCCTGTCTGGACTGGAGTACATGGCCTGGTTTGTTTAGCCTTGTGCAGTTGTATTCGAAATCATAGCTTCGTATTTCAAACTTAAAAATTGTAAATATTCGGTATCTCATGGTTCAACAAAGTTGGATCTTGATAGTGCCTTGATGGCTTTGGCTGATGTTTAATTTCAGGATTGTCTAAATGAGGATCCAGCTTGACTTGTGTGTCAAGGGGCAGAGGTTTCATTCATGTAACTGAGACTAGTAGTATGATAATAGCAGGAAAAATGTTGAAAAAATACGATTCTTTGAAGGTAAGGTGTTGAATAGGGATCAATAAAGCAAAACAAATAATACACAATCTCTCGCTCTCCTCTCGCCATCACAGGTTACTCGTTGCTATTCCTCCAAAACAAAAAAAGGTTAGTTGTGCTATTGTTATCAACGAACAAGACCTAGAGCCCAGAACCATATGTGATGGACCACACTAGAAAATGAAGAAGTTGGTTTATTGCTTACTATGGGGGTGTGCTTTACTCCATATTTTTTTCTCATGACACATTACAAATTTAGACTGGTCTCACACTATTAATGAACTAGAGAAGAGATATTTGTCCTTGCCTTAGCAACTATAAGCTCTAGTTTAGTTTCGAGCACAATGATATTAACCATGCCATGCCTACAATTTTGCATGGCATCCTAATACCAACATATATATATAGCTAAGAACGTTGGTTTTCAATGGCCTTACCTAAGTCGTCTCAACGTCATCTCTTTGAAGCCCCTCGCCCATCATCTAAGGCTCTTCTTCTTCCTTCTCTCCGGCGAGTCACCAATGGCAAGGAGAGGAGATCCGTCTCACATTTACAAAGAATTAGCTATTAATCCATGTTTGTAGCATGATAAATATATTTTATTATCTAGAAATAAGGACCCACGTCATTATTTACCTTTACTCCAACATTAACCCCAAAGACAAATTGATGATCCACGGACACCATAAAGATGAGAATTTCATTTATTTCTTGGTTTGTTGGGAAAAGAGGACCACTTTATCATAGGCCTTCTCGAAATCAAGCTTCAAAATATCCCCCACTTAATTTCCCCTATTCAATTCATGAATTGTTTTTGAAAAGGAATGAGACACCCTCCAAATGTTTCTACCAAGTAGGAAGGTCGTCTATGATATCCATACCATAGTGGTACCACTACCATGTTGATCCTATTTGTTGAAACATTTCATGAAGATCTTGAAACTCATATTTAATAAGCAAATTAGTCTATATTGAATTCTAATTGTTTTTGTTTACTCTTCAACAATAATGTTATAATCCCAATGCTGATGCTAAAAAGAGGTAGTCCTCTCTTATAAAAATTCCATATCATGATCTCTACAGCCACTGTTGAAATAAACACCCAAATTCAATGCAAGATTTACCATGGAAAACAATTAGTTGTGCATTTCTTTTACCAAAAACCATCAATAAATACAAATAGCTTGTTGCACTCTTTACAAACAATGACACAAGAGTGCACCAATCAAGACAGGTAGAGTTGTGTTTTTGCGTGGGGCGATTTGGGATTAGGAGAGATGAGATGGAAGCTTAGAGTTCTATCAGCTAAAAGTGATGTCTGATGCTAAAGAGTTTTACCAGCGAGACTTAAACCGTTGTAGAAGTCTGTCGCTATAACTATTTAGCATCAGATTGTCTGTCGTTGTAACTGCTTTTACCATAAAATCATCCATCCCTAATGTTGGTGTTGTGGTGTTGAACCCACTGACAACAAGCTATATGTAAGTTTTCTCCAATTCAAATATAGATGACTGAACAGACAACTTGTCTAACTACGATTTGTTTATTGCTTCTATATATCTATGATCAAATATAAATATGATCTCTATATATACCATTGTGTTGCGTGTTGCTACAAAACAAATCGAGTAAATAAGATGAACATGGCTAACATATTATATATGGAACCATCAGTATAAATGATATATATTAATATAATTATATATAAAGTAAAAAGTAATACAATAGTCATTTAAAGAATCATATAATACATAGTATGATTACATTGGTTTTGTTTTTAGCTTTTTTGTTTCCATGCATTAAATCATAATAAGATACATATTAGCCTACTCTATTAAAAAGGGGCGGTGGCCGACGGGCGGCGGCGGAGGCGCTTAGGGCAGGGGTGGCGCATGCAGTGGCGGCGGCGGCTAGGGGCGGGGGCAGCGAGAGAGAGAGAGTTGGGAGGCCACAGCTGTTGGGTGTTACCCTTTTTAATTTTTCTGATTAGATTCAACCGATTACATGTCACTTGTATTTATAGTCCGAGGAGACTTGCACGCTAAGAAATAACTAGGAGATTTCCTTATAGATCGGAATACCTCTTGACAAAGCAATTTATTTATTTCCTAAATATTTATTCTCTAATATTTATTTTGACTGAAATCGGATAACGTCGGCACGACGCGCGGCGGCCAGGGCGCACACACGCGTGGCCTGTCCCTTCCTGGGCTGCATGGCCGGCCTCCTAGGCCCATGTGCTGTGACAAAATCATAATTTTACTATGCTCATACTAGCCTACAAAAATTTCATAACAGAAACACTAAATATCTTTTGGCTTCCTAACATAAGCTTTGCTGCTGGTGAAACTTTTAAATGTAGTGTCACACTGATATGAGTAACTTAAGTAAATTTTGCAAAATTTATTGAGCACAAGAATTTTCTAAAAAATTACACTAAAGGTTACAAAATAAAAAATATAGCAAACATCCAAGGTGTAACATGAGTTTTTATCACTTCTAGGTTATAGTTCTGGTTGGAAAAGAACCTAACAAAATTGAATAATAAAGTTTAGATTTGAACTCAATTTTTATAAATTCTAGCTGATTTGCTCATTCCATTAAAGGTGTAATATGTATTTTTATCACTTCAATGTTATATAGTTTGGTCGAAAGGAACCTAGCAAAATTTGAATCATAATTTTTGGATTTGATTTTGATTTTTATACGGATTTTTATAAATTCGGAAGATTTGCTAAGAAGCTTTTTTTTTTTTTTTGAAAGATTCATTTTACCGGCTTCGATTGATAAGTAGAGAGCAAATATATGTACAAGGCAACCAACGTGGTGAAAATCACAATGAAAGTGAAGCCTACCCACGCGGCACAACAAAGTAAACGGCGACTTAACAAATAAAAGAGACCGGAAATCAAAACGGGAGGCCATGACAGTCATCGCGTTGCCCGGCTCAAGCATAACGCAAAGAAACTCCGACTTCCAACCTCACGTCCTACCGAGACAAGCGGCGAAATCGAAATAACCTCACGCCCTGCCCCCGAGACAAGCGACCGACTCGAAATCCACGGGGGGCGCCTTCAAGAAGATTACGACATCTTGTGCGCGATCCGCTCGTCAAGAATGGACCGGGTTTCCACCCATGGAAAAAGCTAGGAAAACACGACGCCCCAAGAGGGAAAATGGTGCCCTCAAGCCTCGTCGTCGCGGGGGCTTTCGCCAAAGAACCCCCAACCGAGACATCAATCTAGTGTCGAATCTCGATGCCACCACCGCCGCCGCTAGCCACCTTGCCGAAAGCCTTGCCCGGGAGGGGCACCGACGGCCCGCCCACGACAACAAAGGCTGGCGTCGGTCACCCCTACCAACCAGACGACGGCGCCGAGAACCAGCCATACTCCGTGCGCGCGCGTCCACTGCGCGGCCACGGCGATGACGATGTCGTCGCCGCCTGCCCTAACGCTCGCCCCCGTCGCTTGAAAGGTTCTAATGGCTAGAGGGGGGGGGGTGAATAGCCTATTAAAAATTCTACAAACAACACTTAACAAGGCGGTTAGTAAATAAGATGGCGAAAGCAAATATAGCGGTGCTACAAACTAGCTATGCAAGTCACAAGTCAAATATAGCAATTCTAATGTCTCTAGGTTCACACAACACTAGGTTGTTAGTTTACTCCTAGGTGATCAAGATAAGCTAGCTAATTCTACCACTAGGAGCTAAACTACTCTAGTCAACTAAACAACCTAAGCAAGGCTACACAAGAATCAATTGTAAATACTAGAGAATGAGTGATCGATATACCGACATCGACGTGTAGAGGTGGAAGCCAATCATCGTGATCAATATGAAATCTCCAACGAGCAAGAACAAGATTGACACGATGATTTTTCACCGAGGTTCACGTGCTTGCCGGCACGCTAGTCCCCATTGTGACGATTCACTCACTTGATGGTTGCTAAGCTTAATGGCACGGTGCCAAATCCCGGTGGGAGCTCAAGCACACCAATCACAAGAGAGGATTCACAAACAACGAGCAATCCACTAGTGCTCCTTTTCACGAATCTCTCGGCGGGGTAAGGAACGACCCCTCACAAGTCCACCTGGTGTGGCCTCGAACAAGCTCAATCAAGCTCAACACCGCCTAAACCTCCAAGCCGCTAGGGAACCAAGCAAATTCCCAAGAGAAACAAGATCGAGCTCCTCCTCCAAGGATGAAGTGCCTCTAGATGCAAACAACAATGCAATGCACTTCAATCTCTCTCAATCTCACCCAAAGAATCGAAGTTAGGATGAAGAGATGAGTGGAGTGGAGTATCTCAAGCTCACAAGCAAGTAGGAGTGTTCAAATGTGCAAGAGAGAGCTCCAAGAACCGGCCATCCAAGTATATATAGAGCCCACTCAAAAACATAGCCGTTGGTGCATTTTCAGCGTCTTGGCCAGGACTCACCGACCGGACTCATCATCGGTCCGTCCAAATCGGCGTCGCCAAGCCACCGGCCGGCGTCGGTCGAGATAAGACAGAGCCCCTAGCCCCACACCGACACCCAACAAGGAGCGTCCGGTCCAAGCCTCCGGTGATGACCGGATCCTCCATTCATGCGTCCGGTCGATGCCTCAAATGCAGCCCGAAAAACATGCTTTCTGTTGTCGGCCGGGACTGACTTCGACGGACCCGTCCGGTCAAATGGCCCGGCGTCGGTCCCGGTCGGTCGGCCATTTCCTCGCGAAAATCGTCGTTTTGTTGTCGCCTTTGCTTCAACCTTGCTTAAGCCTCTTGCCATATTTTGCCAACACGTCAAAAAATGATCTCAATATCATGTATATTAGCATGTCGCGATCGATTAGGCAAAAAGAACGTTAGTGCTCTCAAGTCTAAATGCAATATGCAAGTCAAATGGACCTAGAAGCACTTCACCAAAGGATTAGTCGCGGCATCCCCTCTTGATAGTCGGCTATCTATCCTATAATGTGATCACACTCTCTATAGTGTCTTGATCACCGAAAGAAAACCCTATCAAGTTATACCTTTGCCTTGATCTCCGGGTTCCTTCCAAACCGACCAACGATCTTGACGATCCATCATGTCCATCATCATCGTCCATGTTCATGATCATCATGCTCCACGTCATCCATGCAATCCTCACTAGTACAGATTGAACTTCCGTGGCGTTTTTTTTTTTTTCGTGGCGGGCATTGAAACCGCCACGGAACTAAAATCCGCGATTGTCGAGCGATTAACCATGGCGGTTATTTAACAATGCCATACGGTTAATAGGGATTAACCGTGGCGGTCTTCTTTATTTGCCCGCCGGTAAATAAAATAAAAAAAAAAAAAAAAAAAGCCCAAACCTAACCCTAGCGAGTGTCGGGGCCCAAACCCTAACTCTAACGGGCCGCGCGCCCGCCATCCGAGGGCTCGCCGTCCGCCGCCGGTCCGGCGCCACCGCCATCCGCCCGCCCGGTCGCGCGTCACCCCACAGCGAAGCCCTCGTCGTGCGCCGCGCGCTGTCGGTCGCCGCCCTCCAGCGGGCTCGCCGTCGCCTCCATCCGGGGCCCGTCATTTGCCGAAACCCGCCGTCGAAACCCGCCGCCGCTGGCGTTTTGGGTGTCGCCCGCGCCCGCGTGGCGGATCGCCTCAGCCGGCGGATCTGGAGGGAGTGGCGGATCTGGAGGTGGACGGCTTCGAGTGGCGGATCCTCACGCCGCCAGTGGCCTGATATCGCCGCCGGGTTCGCCCGCAAGGCGAGAGGACGGCTCGATGGAGAGGTCGCCGGATCCGCCACGAGCTCGCGCCCGCCTCCACGATCAAGCGAGCGACACCGGCGCTGCCTCCGCTGTCGCGCTCCCTCCCCGCTCTCCTCGTGCGCGCGCGCCCGCCTTGCCGCCCCGTGGCGCCACCGCGCTCCGACGCCCGCTCGCCCTTGCCGCTTCGTCGTCTCATGCCGGGTCGGTCGAAGGAGTGGGGAGAGGAGCGGGGGCGGGAGTGAAGTGAAGTGTTGGTATATATATATATTTCGCCATGATTTTCCGTGGCGGGCTATTTTAAAACCGCCACGGGTTAATCGATTAACCGTGGCGGTTTTCCCCTGCCGGGGGCTTCAGCCACCTATTTTCCGTGGGCGGTTTTTGAAATGCCCGCCACGGAAAATCAAAACTGAACACCTCCCAAAAATCAATCACGTAGTAGTGCCTATCTCTCAAGTCACACTTAGAGCAAAGGATTAGCATAACAAAGTGTCATCAATTTCCAAAACCAAACATGAGATTTCATCATTGCCGACGACCATTGCCACCCGGACGCGAGCCACCCGCCCCCACCATTGCGGGCGTCACCCCAGACTAGGGCCACCGGATCTAGACGCCAGGCCTGGACACGGCGGCCCCTATCCACGCCTCCTGCCATGACCACAGTGGGATCCACCCACCGCCGTAGCATCCATGGTCGACGTCGCAGCAACAACCAGATCATTAGAGGGAGGGAAGGCAAAGGTGGAGTGCCACCCCTAGCGCCTACAAAGCCCGGTCGCCGCCCCGCGCCACACGTTGGCCACCACCGCACCACGGCGGACCAGGCGGATCCGCCACCTAGGGCGGATCCACCCACCCAGGCACCGGATGCGATCGCTTAGGCACCGGGCCGGAGTGCCCATGGCTGTCGCCGTCATGGCCACCATGACCGAAGGGGAGGGAGCTTGGAGAAGAGGAGAGCCCCATCGCCGCACGCGAGGGCGCCCGGCGCCGCCATGGCGCGGCGACCCCCCCGCCCGAAGCAAGCGGCTCACGCGAGGAGGGCCCGCGACCAACCGCCGCGTGTGTCGTCGCCAACAAGGGAGGGGAGGCCCCATCGCCGCCATCCCGGCCGGCCGGGTAGCCTTGTCGGCGGCCAAAGATGTGGAAGGTGGGAGCGCTTAGGTTTTCGCGAGGACCGCCCGTGTCGCCCACGTGGGGAGCGACGCAGGTACCGTCCGTTTCCTCCGCGCAAGGCCGGTGTGAGCCCGCTAAGAAGCTAATAAACTACTTTGTATTGGAACCCTAAACTTTATGTAAATCCTAAGTTCTTTTTTTACAACAATGTAAATCCTAAGTTGAACTTTATTATTCTTCTCTTATTTGATTGAATCTTTTCACCTAGAACCCTCCATTTATTTTCTATTATTGCTATCAACTCATACGTCCTAACACATCACGAAAAACGCATGTAACCGGGAGGGCGGACACGTGGCCGGTGGGACCGGCCGCGACACCATCCGAGAATGTTCGCGTCTTGGTGCCGCGGAGAATGTTCGGTGGGGCTTCACAAGCGGTGAGAATGGGACGAGGGGCCGGATTGGAGAGGGCGGGTAATAGACAACGTCTCATGAGTTGACGATCCCACCGCAAATGCCCCCGCTTCGAGTCTTTGTTTCTTTTTTGAAAAAATGCTAGGAAACAGCGGCTTGAAAAAGGTTGCTACTTGAGTCCTTGTGTATACACGAAAATATCATGCCCCCTTCAATCACCAAAACAATATGATCCAATGACCAACAATACAACCAAGAAGATGCTACGATTGAATCAAGATTCGAGGTGACGAAATGCCGGATTAGTAGCATCTAGCATGTTCTAAAAACCGAGATGGTCACATTATTGTTCAGAAAATACCCGAACTTTGAGACCAACGAATCAAACCGGTGCGAGAATCAAAGAAAGAGTAATCAAGAGCAATCAAGTGCCTTCTTTGTCTCTTGGTTGTATAGCTGGGCTCTATGTACAGTAACTCTTTTATATGTATTATATAGTCAGTAGGGGGGCAACCCCCCCTGTTCTCCTAAAGAAAGAGCACACAAGTGAATCATTTGAACATTTTTTAAACACGTGACTGGGCACGTATTTAAGAGGAGAGTTAATATTTAAACATAAAGGAATGGTTTGACCATGCATCGTCCTAAGCATGTCGTTAAGGTGAAAGCATCTAATTTTTTTACCAAGTGCCCGAAATTTAGCGAGAACCAAGCTCTACAATATTCTTGCATATAAAACCCCCTAAAATACCACAACAAAACCTTGTCTAGCATCACAAAATCACTTCAAATTCCACCAAAAGTGTCATAAGATCCGTCATCCACGAATCCTCATCAAAGAGGCAACCAAGTGAGCCATGGGCAGCAACAAAAACTATGTAAATGAGGAAACAAGCTTACATGCAACATTAGGAAGAATCGAACAATCTTTCTAAAGATCATAGTTTGACTCCACAAAATTGTGGTGCCTATAAAGAAATGAGAATTTTGGTCGCAAGATAAGAATGAGATTGGATGAAACAAAGAGGCATGAAAAGAACAGGTCTACTAGCTGGTTTGAGCCAATCCCGAACACACACAAGCTCTTCAACCCGAAGATTTGCTTTGTGACTCAGTAATTGCTATTATTATTGATCCTTGAAGCTACCTTGCAAATCAATATCAGTAGGGTAGTGCCAATATGTCACGTGCCATTCGAGCAATTGTAGGATAGGTCAATTCATGCTCCTTCCACCATTCGAGAACACTGGAGTCACCTGTTGTCATACATGGCTCTTCTAAGTACCAGTTGAGTTCAGACAATGGTTGCTCACCGTATGGATATTCAGATTGATAAAAATACGTTCTCAGCATATCTCCACCCACAACAGTTTTCTTGCTAGTTTTAGCCCTAGAAGTGCTGTTATGGTCTTCCACCAAATATGAATACTCATTAAAGAGGTTGGTGTAAGGTCCTAATGGCTAGAGGGGGGTTGAATAGCCTATTAAAAATTCTTGCAACAACACTAAGCAAACGGATTAGATGATAAGATGGCGAAGCTAAATAAGCGATGCAACAATCTAGCTAAGCAAGCCACAAGTCAATTCTATTGTCTCTAATTCACACAAGGGCTATGTCGCTATTTTACTCCTAGGTGAACAAGCAATTCTAACTATTTTACCAACTAGGAGCTAGCAAGACTAAGCAACCTACACAAGCTACTCTCACTAACTAAGCACCCTAGCAAGATATGCTACTAAGTAAAGCAAAGGAGTGCTAGAATACAATACCACCGTTGTCGGTAGAGGTTGTGGCCAATCACCGTGATCACCGAAATCTCCAACGAGCAAGAACAAGTGACACGATGATTTTTTCACCGAGGTTCACGTGCTTGCCGGCACGCTAAGTCCCCGTTGTGGCGACACACTCACTTGACGTATGCTAAGCTTAATGGCCGGTGCCAAATCCCCTATGGGAGCTCAAGCAAACGATCACAAGAGAGGGTCCAACAAGCCACGAGCAATCCACTAGTGCTCCTTTCGTGAATCTCTCGCGGGGTAAGAACGACCCCTCACAATCACCACCGGTGTGGACTCAAACAAGCTCCTCTTGAGCTCAACACCGCCTCTTGCTCCAAGCCGCTAGGTAACCGGCAAATTCCCAAGAGAAACAAGAATCCCGCGGCTTCTCCAAGGATGAAGTGCTCTAGATGCAACCAAGCAATGCAATGCACTTCTATCACTCTCAATCTCACCAAGAATCCGAGTTAGTGATGGGGAGATGAGTGGAGAGGAGTCTCACAAGCTCAATAGCAAGTTGGAAGCTTCAAATGTGCAAGAGAGAGGTCTAGGAACCGGCCAATCCAATATATATAGCCCCACTCATGAGATAGAACCGTTGGTCTTCAAAATGGGCTCTCTTTGGGGTGACAGGACCCACCGACCGGAACCACAGTGTCCGGTCAAGCGTCGATCTTGCTTCCACGGCGCTACCGACAAGGGTCGGGCCGGCAGCACCCTCCTCCGCCTCGTCCGGCCGCGGCCGGTCGGGCAATCGGGAAGCATCCGGTCCGCGGCTTCCGGTCAAGCGTCCGGTCATTTTCTGGGTCGGTCGAAAACAAACTTTTCATTCTTTTGATCGGACTCAGCGGCCGGGCCTTGCCGGGTCGGTGCTTCCGGTCGCGTCGCGTCCGTCGGCCGTCGCGCACCAATCAAAACATGCTTTGGAAGTCTGATCGGACTCAGCGGCCAGGGCCTCGGCCGATGCTTCCGGTCGACTTCCGGCTTCGGTCGAGTCGGTCACCACAACAGCGAGTTCGTCATGTTGTTGTCGCCTTTGCTTCAACCTTGCTTCGCTCTTGCCATATGTTGCCAACACGTCGAAGATGAACACGATATCATGCATGTTAGCTTGTCGGTATGTTAGGCAAGATCGAAGTTAGTGCTCTCATTGTCCTAAATGCAATATGCAAGTCAATTGGACCTAGAAGCACTTCACCAAAGGATTGTCGCGGCATTCCCTCTTGATAGTCGGCTATCTATCCTATAATGTGATCACACGCCTCTATCGTGTCTTGATCACCGAAAAGGAAAACCCTATCAAGATACCTTTGCCTTGATCTCCGGGTTCCTCTCAAGCCGATCACCGAGCTTGACGATCCATCATGTCCACCATCATCGTCCATGTTCATGATCATCATGCTCCTTGTCATCCACCTAATCCTATCTCAAGTCATACACTTAGAGCAAGGATTAGTCCAAAAGTGTGTCATCAATTTCCAAAACCAAACATGGGATTTCAATCTCCCCTTTTTGGTAATTGATGACAACCAAACTCATAAAGATTTGAAATAAAATTCAATTGAACTTGAATTGCTTGCCCATAGCATTTTGATCATGAATCAAGGATTGGACAAACATTTCAAGGTTCGGTTTTGGTAGTAGTAGCTCCCCCTACATATGTGCTTCCATGTGTTTTGGATCAAGTTTGCACATATGTATGGATAGAAAATCTTGGGGAGAGATACTAATACCAAAAGAGATGCTAAGGTTCTAGAAATTGGACCTTTGAAGCGTGAAACCATCAGAGTCCTTAGCATCAATGTAACTAGACAATCATCAAAACTCAACATACCCCATGAGATCAACATTATAGGCTAAAATGTGAGCTTTGTCTAGATACATCCTAAGCATGCTAGTTGGTCAATCACCAATCAATTTTCAAAAACTAGCATACACCAATCAAACATGTATATTGAATTTAAATTGCCAATGCAACATTTCATTATGATCATGCACAAACAAATGCACAAATAGTCTATGAGCTTGCTCCCCCTATTTGTGTGATCCTTTCCAACATCTTTGTGACTTATTTCTCTCCCTTTGTCAACAATCACCAAAAAGGTGTAAATGAGAGAAATCAAGTCAATCGGTATCACATGTGGTCTCATCTAGATCACTTGCCTTTCCATGTATTCAAGTTTGAACCAAGGACAAGCTTTTTCACACCTCATATGAATAAGGGTTATCTTGCACCATGTTAGAATACACATCAATAGCGCACTTTCTAGAGTTGACACTAGGATTGCAAGCACATAAACATGTCATATGCCACCACTAGTTCATAGAACCAATCAAAGCAATAGTGGTGCCACACATACATTGAAAACATTTGATTTTCCATGAATGAGCCTAATAAGCATTCATGATGGCTAGATGCACTAACAAGTCCTTATCAATATATGAATGCCACGACAAACAACTTTTACCTTGGGTTCGTCGAAGGAGAGGCATGTCATATAAGTGGGGTGCATCAACTCAAGTTGGAGAAGTCAATGATGTTCAATTCTCCCTTTAGCATGCAAAACCGTAACACCCGTGTTTTTGCATCATTTTAAAATTTACTAAAAATTTGAACTTTTGAAATAAACTAAAACTTGATCTACTTTCCGCAAAAAAACCAAACCCCTAGTTTGCGAAAACCCCTACATTCAAAAATCCACCATGTAGGAATTAGACTCCCCTTTGTTGCTTGCTTGCAGGGGGTGTATGGTGGCCAAGGTATGTATTCTTGATCTAGATATTAAATTATGGAAGTAGCTATGCATGAGCATGATTTACATTTTAAGGGAATAAATCTACGAACCCTAGACTACATGTGTGGGGAGACATATATTCCAAGCATCTCTACATAAATTCTGGAATATATATATGCACCTCACCCATGTGTAAGCCCTAGGAAAATAAAAGGGAAATAATGAGGGCATGTATACTAATACATGAGTATGTGTGTCCTTCCAAGCAAGCATACATATAAGTGCTTAATTATAAATTCTAAGAATAGATATATGTATGCTTGAATATATAAATGGAAGGTACTTACATACATACACCATCATATAGAGTATACATAAGAATAAAGATGAGAAAGGAGAATAATAGGGGAATTATAAAAACATGTGTACAAATATGTATCCCTCTAAACAAGTGTATGTATTTGTTAGTGCTCACTCAAGGGCCCTAATAATATATATTTACTTGAATGAATATAATGGAGAGGAATATATTAGGTATACATGGGAAAGGGAGGAAATAAGAGAAGAAGGAAAATGGATAAAGGAAATGCCGATGGGCTCGATTCTCTCTTCGGCGCCCACCTGCCTCCTCTCCCTCTCCTCTTTTCCATCAACGCCGAGTGGACGGCCCAGTAATTCGAGCCCAAATCGATGAGGCCCAAGCCGAACCGGCCCGATTCCTCCCACGATCGAAGACAAGCGCGGACGGCGGAGTCGTCGTCTTCCTTGCGCACCCGGACACGCCCCGGGTCCTCCCCCCCCTCTCCCCGTCATACCCGTGCCGCGATCGCTGAGGAAGACGAATCGCCGCGGCCGCCCGTCTACCTTCCCGAGGAGCGGCGCCGCGCGGCCAAACGCGTCCCGTCCATGAAATTACGGTGGTGGTGTCGCGACAACGGCGGCGCCCGGCGCATGCCGCTCGTCCAGCGGGGCGGCGGCGGCCGAGCCCCTGCGTAGGCGTTAACTCCGGCGATGCGTCGGCGATGCCCCGCGGACGCGGCGGCCGGTGTCTCGCGCCAATAAGGCGCCCGAGCGCCCATGCCGCGAGCTTACCCGGCGCCATGGCGACAATTCCGCCCTGTGCATGAGGACGGGCGATAGACCCGACTCACACCGGTGATGGACGAAGCCCGGCCAGCTGAACTTACTGCCCGGGGTCGCGCGCGCCGCGGAAGGAGTTGCGGGAAAGATCGCGACGGTGGGAAAATATAGCGCCGCCGCGAGCAGCCATGGCCGGCCTATAAATAGGCCCGAGCCAGGCCCGATCGAACTCGCCCCCTCCACTCTAGAGGTCGCCACGATCGGGGAGCGCCGAGGTGCTCCCATCGGTTCCTTCGTCTCCACCTCCTCTCACTCTATTCCGATTGCCCCCAAATCAGATTTCCGCCGCGCCGCCGGCGGAGGTCGAGTTCCGCCGTAGTCGTGGTTCTGCGGAGTCTGGCGGTGGGCTGGTATGCTTTCCCAACCTCCTCTTTCCTTTTGCCCTCGATTTCCCTCTGATTGTGCGGTGAAGCCCCGCCTCAAGTGTTGCCGCCCCATGCGGCGTATCGCGCCTCGTCGCCGCCATGGAGAGCTTTCGCCTCCTCGCGTCCGGGTTGCCGCCCGTCGAGCGGGGTGAAGAGGGGATCCCTCATAAAGCCCCTCTCGGCGTAGCGAGTCAGGGCGGCGGTTCCGGTGGGATTCGACATCGCGCCGCCCGCGGGATGCGCGGGCGAGGACAAGCGGGCGCCCTGCCGTCGCCCGGCGGGGCCAGCCGTTCCACGCCCGTCCTTTCGCGGTGGTACTGTAGCGGTAACATCGCCGTTTAGCGGCCGTCTGAATTGCCACCTGTGGCCGGACCCACGGCCAAACTGATTGCCACGTAGGCACCCATGTGGCACAAAAGGGCCCCACTGTCATGTATACAGCGCATCTATACAGCTCTCGGTACACAAGGGAAATTGCTAAGTACACCCGTTAGCATACACAGACGCTAGAAATCCTACTTCTCATATCGGAAAAATTCCCGAAAATTTGTAAATTCATTATTCGATTTATGGAATTTTATCATGTAATTAGTTCCAAATTTATTACATGATAAAATTATATTATAATATTACCCTAATTAATAAATTAGGGATTAATATTATAGATTCCATAACTCATGCATTTTAATTCGTTTTCGCGTGAAACGACTTCCATAATTTAGCTAAATTCTAGATCTATGCAACTAACCTATTACCACCATAATGTTCTATGCTTGTTTTGTGTGCTCTAGTTCAAGCTAGGTTTTATCGCCTCGAACACGAGGTAGTTGCGACGATCGGATTAGAGGTTTTTCCCGGCCGGCACGATAGAGACGTTCGACGCCAATCTTGCGATCGGAAGAACATCCTGTGCAAGTCCTTACCCCCCCCCCTATCATGACCATAATATGATGATAATGATGGTGATAATCGGATTAGTATATAGTGGTATGAGCTTGATAACGTAGCTATGGAGCTAAGTCGGATGGCGTAATCATCCACGTTATCTACGCCATATGTTGTAATCAAGTATAACCTAAGATCGCCTAATGAACCCTAACCAACAAAAGAGGTGGGTGATAGTAGTTCATTGTGAGATGGATTGCTTCAGAATTGCCGTGAGGGGATTCCTGCGGAGAGAGAGATACTAAGCCTCCCCCAAGGACCGGTTCATAGACCTTCTACCTAGTCGCGATATTTACGTGCGACCACCGCGCCCGTATATGGGGCGGCTTGATTCACCCCCCCGTTGGGTTGAGATATAATTGGGAGCCAAGGTGGCCGGAGCGGGGGCAAGCGACCTATTAGGAGCGGACATGGGGAGAGTGGCCCCATGGTCCGGGTTGGCGTGGATCTTTGAGTGATCTTCCACGTAAGTGTTTGGGCGCATGATGGCGCGAAGTGCTAGGTGCACATATTTATGATTGGGTATGGTGTTTGACAAGATAGGTTGGGTAATAAGGTATTACCTAAGCGTGTGGGTGATTTGGTATCACCATATTGTCTAGGATGATGCGTCATCCTTCCAACCCCGAGAAGTCGTGGTAAAGATTATACCAATATACCTAGAGTAGCACTCAAGCGGGTAACGGATCTCGTTAGGCCTGTTGGAACCAAAACCGGATGGGGAAGATCGTGCCTATCGTGTGGGGAAATTTGTACAACCTCTCGCAGAAAGTTAATTAAATCTATTTGAATAGCCACGCCCTGGAATGGGCGAATGCTAGGAAAGAACATCTATGATTAGCTTTAACTAACCTTTTGTGGCAATGTGAAGGTGATGATATGAGATAACCTCGGGAACTAGCGAGAGCAGTTTTAGAGACTCTGCTAGGGCCCAAAACCCTTAATATACCAAACCACCCCTGTTTTGGACTTGCCGAGTACCTTTGTACTCACCCCTCTCGCTTTTACGTATATCGGCATATCCAAAGGTAAGATCGTTGTCAAGGTAAACGATCATCGTTAAAGGAGTCCGGAGGCGTTTGCTTAGGAAGAAGGCGTAGTTGCCAAGGGTTTCCATCCGTTGCTCAAGATGCCTGTGGAGTATGAGGCAAATGGTCATAGTTAATCCACCGCTTTCGGTTGGCTAACTCTGATAAAACATTCACCAACTGTGAAGACTTTCTAATCCTATATTATTAAAGCTCGGATATCTATTACATCTGCATACCATTATCTAACACTAATGACCATATTTGTGCGTGATCCTGGCGCAAATACGAGAGGTTAACGACCCATTAAAAGTGGGGCGTGACAAAAACCTCTTCTCATCAAGTGGCTTGGTGAATATGTCGGCTAGTTGATCTTCGGTGCCAATGCCCATGATACAAATGTCACCCTTTTGTTGATGATCTCTTATGAAGTGGTGCCCTAATATCAATGCGCTTTGTTCTTGGATGTTGAACCGGATTTTGGGTCATCTTCCTTGCACTTTCATTGTCACAATACAATGGAACCTTGTCAAATTTGAATCCAAAATCCTCAAGGTTGACCTCATCCAAAGCAATTGAGTGCAACAACTTCCCGCACTAATGTATTCGGCCGGGCGGTTGAGAGAGCAACACTATTTTGCTTCTTTGAAGACCATGATACTAGTGACCTTCCAAGAAATTGACATGTGCCACTTGTGCTCATTCTATTGATCTTGCACCCTCCATAGTCGAATCAATATCCAATCAAATCAAACTTGGATCCCTTTGGATACCATAGTCCAACATCTTGTGTGCCCTTCAAGTACCTCACAATTCTCTTTGTTGCTTTGAGGTGACTTTCTCTTAGATCGGATTGATATCTAGCACACATGCCCACACTAAATGCAATATCCGGTCTTGATGCGGTTGCATAGAGCAAACTACCAATCATGGACCGATATTTCTTTTATTCAACCATGTTGCCACTAGGGTCGGGGTCTAAGCTTCCATTGGTTCCCATTGGTGTGGACATTGACTTGGCATCTTGTAGATCAAACTTCTTGATCATGTCTTTGATGTACTTTTGTTGACTAATGAATGTGCCATTCTTCAATTACTTGATTTGGAGACCAAGAAAGAATGTGAGCTCTCAAGCATTGACATCTCAAACTCATTGACCATCATCTTAGCAAACTCTTCACAAAATTCTTGATTGGTTGATCCAAAGATAATGTCATCAACATAGATTTGCAACACAAACAAGTCCTTGCCAATCTTCTTGGTGAAGAGAGTGGTGTCCACCTTGCCCATCTTGAACCCTTTAGAGAGGAGAAAATCTCTCAACCTCTCATACCATGCTCTAGGTGCTTGTTTCAATCCATACAAAGCCTTCTTCAACTTGTAGACATGGTTGGGATACTTTTCATCTTCAAAGCCCGGTGGTTGTTCAACATAGACCAACTCATTGATGAAGCCATTCAAGAATGCACTCTTCACATCCATTTGATAGAGCTTGATGTCATGTGCACATGCATAGGCAAGCAAGATTCTAATTGCTTCAAGTCTAGCAACCGTGCATAGGTCTCTCCAAAGTCAAGACCCTCTACTTGAGTGTACCCTTGAGCTACTAGCCTTGCCTTGTTCCTCACAACAATTCCATCTTGATCTTGCTTGTTCTTGAAGACCCACTTGGTTCCAATCACATTATAGTCCTTTGGCCTTTCCACCAATTCCCATACATCATTCCTTTTGAAATTGTTCAACTCTTCATGCATGGCATTGATCCAATCTTCCTTCTTTAGTGCATTTTCAATGTTCTCTGGTTCTTCTTGTGCTATAAAGGCATGGTGAGCACAAAATGATGCCAATCTTCTTCTAGTAACCACTCCACTATTGATGTCACCAACAATTTGATCAATTGGATGATCTCTTGTTATGTTGGATGGTTGCATCACTTGCACTTGATGACTAGGATGGGAAGTTGGACTAGCTTGTTGCTCTTGATCTTCCTCTTGAGTACCACTAGTGCTTGCTTCATTTGCATCAATCTCAATGGTAGTGGTAGGCATTGGAGTGTCATCATCATCATCAATTTGCCTTGACCGAATATCACCAACATCCATGTTTCTCATTGCATTCTCCAAGTTGGAACCACTCACATCATCATGATTTTCAACTTCATTTTGAGAGCCTTGGGTTTCATCAAATTTAACATCATGAACTTCTTCAAGCTTGCCACTACCTAAGTTTCAAACTCTATATGCTTTGCTTGTGGTTGAATATCCAACAAGGAATCCTTCATCACATTTCTTGTCAAACTTGTCCAATCTTGTGCCTTTCTTGAGAATATAGCATTTGCATCCAAAGACTCTAAAGTAACCAATGTTGGGCTTCCTTCCATTCAACAACTATCATATGGTGTCTTGCCAAGCATCCGATGGCAATAGAGTCGGTTGCTACAATAGCAAGCCGTGTTGATTGCTTCGGCCCAAAAGAAATGGCTAACGTTGTACTCACTAAGCATTGATCTTGCCATTTCAATCAAGGTTCTATTCTTCCTCTCAACTACACCATTGGATTGAGGTGTAGGTTGGTGAGAATTGATGTCCAATTCTAAGCTCATCACACAACTCTTCAATTCTTGTGTTCTTGAATTCACTTCCATTATCACTCCTAATCTTCTTGATGGATGTCTCAAATTCATTTTGAACCCTCTTGATAAATGTCTTGAAAAGCTCAAACACATCATTCTTGTCATGCAAAAAGAACATCCATGTATATCTAGTGTAGTCATCAACTATGACAAAACTATACTTGTTGCCACCAATGCTAGAGTATGATGTTGGCCCAAACAAGTCTATGTGTAGCAACTCAAATGCCTTGCTAGTGCTCATTGTACTCTTGGTTGGATGTGCATTGCCATGTTACTTGCCGGCTTGACATGCTCCACAAGGTTTGTCCTTCTCAAACTTCACATCATTCAAGCCTCTAACCAAGTCATGCTTCATCAACTTGTTCAATTGTTTCATTCCAACATGACCAAGCCTTCTATGCCACAACCACCCTTTGCTAGCCTTTGAGAGTAAACATGTTGTCAATTGAGCTTCTTTTGACTTGAAATCAACAAGGTATAAATAACCATATCTAAATCCCTTGAAGATCATATTGGCACCATCACCACTAACCACTTCAACTTCTTGGCTTGTGAATATGCATTTGTAACCAAGATCACAAAGTTGAGAGACCAACAATAGGTTGTAATCAAGATGATCAACTAGCAACACCTTTGACAAGCTTTTCTCTTCAGTGATAGCAATCTTGCCTAGCCCCAACACATTGCCTTTCTTGTCATTGCCAAATGTGATTGACTCATATTCATCAATGCCCTTGATGCTAATTGACTTGAACATAAGAGAATCCCCGGTCATGTGTTGAGTGCACCCACTATCCATTATCCAATGCTCTCCTCCCAAGCACGGTAATTGACCTACAAAAATAAGATCAATTCTTCTTAGGTACCCAATGTTGCTTGGGTCCTTCAAGGTTAGTCACCAAGGCCTTTGGTACCCAAATGGCTTTCTTCTTTGAGCCCATCCATGGTGTACCAATGTACCTAGCACGAACACCATTGTTCTTCTTCACAAGCATATATGAATTATCAAGCTTGATGGAAGAGACATTGGTTTTCTTGTTCATGCACTTTTGCTCTACATGACCAACTTGCTTGCAAGCTTTGCAATAGCTACCATTGTTCTTCACAAAACGTGTCTTGTGAGTCATAAGGGTGGCCTTGCCTTTCTTGGGGATATAGCCTAAGCCCTCCTTGTATAAGGATGCCCTTTGGCTACCCAAGCACATAAGCAAGCGGTCCTCACCATCATAAGCCATAGCCAAGGTGTGATTGAGCTCCTTTACTTCCCTCTTTAAACATGCATTCTCATGAATAAGCATAGGGTTGTCATTATCTTCACTAGAGATGGATATGCTAGTGATAGAGCTAGTGGAGGTCTCACACTTGGGGGTTGATTCATCAACAAGGATATCACACATGATGCTTGCATTGCATGTATCAACCTTGTCCTCAACTAAGCACAACTTGTTCTCATCAAGTAGAGAGGAATGAGCTTTCTCTAACTTAGAATGAGTTTTCTCAAGCTTCTTATGGTCTACCTTTAGACTCTCATAAGATGCCCGAAGCTCATCAAGTTCTTGCTTAAGGCTCTTTGTTTCCTTATGCAAGACCTTGCATTCCTTTCTACTTTGCTTGAACATGACAACGCACTCATCAAACATGCTTTGCAACTCCTCCCTAGTTTGAGTTGGCTCCTCATCATCACTATCACTATCACTATCATCATCATCATCTTTAGTGATAGATTGTACCTTAGTGGCCTTAGCCATGAAGCATGAAGAAGGAGTGTCGAAGAGGGAGATCTTGTCATGCATAGCAAGGTGAGCTTGTCCCTTCTTCTTGTTCTTTTTCTCCTCTTCTTCATCACTTGAGGAGGATGAGCCATCACTATCCCACATAGCCACATGTGACTCATTCTTCTTCTTGGGCTTGTTCTTCTCATTCTTGGCATCATTCTTCTTTCTTGCCTTCTTGATGCCCTTCTCATCATCACTCTCATAAGGACACTCGGCAATCAAGTGACAATCATCATGGCAATGAAAGCATATCATGTTGCCTTCATTCTTGCCATCCTTGGTCTTCTTCTTGGATTATTGCTTCTTCTTGTTCTTGGAGATGTAGTTCTTCTTCACAAACTTTCCCAATCTCCTAACAAAGAGAGTCATTTGCTCATCCACTTCACTTCCACTTGTAGAGGTGCCATCCTCTTCATCACTTGATTCTTCCTTCTTCTTCTTGCCCTTTGATGAAGAACTAGCTTTGAGTGCCAAGCCCTTCTTGTCCTCTTTCTTCTCTTCTTCCTTGACCTTCTTGTTTGCCTTTTTGATGAGCTCTTGCTTCTTCTTGTCATCTCTATATGAATCATCGGTCATGACCTCATCAAGCAATTGGTTTGGGGTCAAGTCCTTCAAGTTTGTCCTCACAAGCACCGTAATGAACATCCCAAACCTCTCTGGCAAACACCTCAAGAACTTCATGTTGAAGGTCTTGTCCTTGATGTCTTCACCAAGTGCATTGAGATCGTTCACCAATACTTGCATGCGGTGGAACATCTCCGGCACGCTCTCATCTTCTTCCATCTTGAAGCTATTGAATTGCTCAAGCTTGATATAGGCCTTTGCTTGCTTGACGCCTTGATTGCCCTCGTAGCACTCTTTTTTAGCTTCTTCCAAATCTCATGAGCAATGGTGAGTGACTTGACTTGCTCAAACACTCTATCATTGAATGCCTCATGAAAAAGCACTCCACGGCCACATCATTAGCATATAGTTTCTTCTCTTGACGCGCGATTGGCTCATTTGGCTTTGCCACCTCAAACTTGTTATGGTCACAACCCACACTTCTCTATTGATTGACTTGAGGTGTGCGGTCATCTTCACCTTCCAATAGGCAAAGTTGGTGTCATCGAAAGGTGGCGCCTTCTTGGTGTTGTTGACATGAAAAGTCATTGCCATTTTATCACCGTAGGATGTTAAGCCTTCTAAATACGGTGCCTCGGCTCTGATACCACTTGTAAGGTCCTAATGGCTAGAGGGGGGGTGAATAGCCTATTAAAAATTCTTGCAACAACACTAAGCAAACGGATTAGACAATAAGATGGCGAAGCTAAATAAGCGATGCAACAATCTAGCTAAGCAAGCCACAAGTCAATTCTATTGTCTCTAATTCACACAAAGGGCTATGTCGCTATTTTACTCCTAGGTGAACAAGCAATTCTAACTATTTTACCAACTAGGAGCTAGCAAGACTAAGCAACCTACACAAGCTACTCTCACTAACTAAGCACCCTAGCAAGATATGCTACTAAGTAAAGCAAAGGAGTGCTAGAATACAATACCACCGTTGTCGAAGTAGAGGTTGTGGTCAATCACCGTGATCACCCGAGAAATCTCCAACGAGCAAGAACAAGTGACACGATGATTTTTTACGAGGTTCACGTGCTTGCCGGTACGCTAAGTCCCCGTTGTGGCGACACACTCACTTGGCGTATGCTAAGCAATGGCGGTGCCAAATCCCCTATGGGAGCTCAAGCAAACGATCACAAGAGAGGGTCCAACAAGCCCGCGAGCAATCCACTAGTGCTCCTTTCACGAATCTCCCGCGGGGTAAGGAACGACCCCTCACAATCACCACCGGGCAAATTCCCAAGAGAAACAAGAATCCCGCGGCTTCTCCAAGGATGAAGTGCTCTAGATGCAACCAAGCAATGCAATGCACTTCTATCACTCTCAATCTCACCAAGAATCAGAAGTTAGTGATGGGGAGATGAGTGGAAGGAGTCTCACAAGCTCAATAGCAAGTTGGAAGCTTCAAATGTGCAAGAGAGAGGTCTAGGAACGGCCAATCCAATATATATAGCCCCACTCATGAGATAGAACCGTTGGTCTTCAAAATGGGCTCTCTTTGGGGTGACAGGGACCCGCAGCCGGGAACCACCAGTGGTCGGTCAAGCGTCCGATCCTTTGCTTCCGGTCGCTACCGACAAAGGTCGAGACCAGTGGCACCACCCTCCTCCGTAGCGTCGATCGCGGCTTCGGTCGAACGCGGAAGCATCGATCCGGCTTTCCGGTCAAGCGTCCGGTCATTTTCCTGGTCGAAGTCGAAAAACAAACTTTACATTCTTTTGATGGACTCAACGGCCGAGGGGCGGTGATTACTCGGTGCTTCGTGCGTCTTGTCGGCGTCGACCATCCCAACGGCTGCATATTCTTGGAAATCGATCGGACTCTCGCGGCCGGCCTTCCGTCGGATGTGCCGATCGACTTCCGGCTTCCGTCGAGTCGGTCACCACAAAACAGTGAGTTCGTCATGTTGTTATGCCTTTGCTAGCTCAACCTTGCTTAGCCTCTTGCCATATGTTGCCAACACGCCGAAGATGAACACGATATCATGCATGTTAGCTTGTCGGTATGTTAGGCAAGATCGAAGTTAGTGCTCTCATTGTCCTAAATGCAATATGCAAGTCAATTGGACCTAGAAGCACTTCACCAAAGGATTGTCGCGGCATTCCCTCTTGATAGTCGGCTATCTATCCTATAATGTGATCACACGGCTCTATCGTGTCTTGATCACCCGAAAGGAAAAACCCTATCAAGATACCTTTGCCTTGATCTCGGGTTCCTCTCAAGCCGATCACCGAGCTTGACGATCCATCATGTCCACCATCATCGTCCATGTTCATGATCATCATGCTCCTTGTCATCCACCTAATCCTATCTCAAGTCATACACTTAGAGCAAGGATTAGTCCAAATGTGTGTCATCAATTTCCAAAGCCAAATATGAGATTTCGGTTGGCCAATGTATTAAGCACTTCTTGAAGATAGTCATCCATATCGTCATCAAAAGTGTCGCAATCAAGATGAAGACGGGATATGACGTGCCTCAGACGATATTTAGGATCCATGACCATTGGCATAAAAAAATGCAAGAAACAGACTCTCCAGGTTTCCATGAATTTCCTTTTCATCTTTTCCGCGCTTCAAACGCCGTCTTCCCATGATGTGTACATAGAAGCTTTGCGTTGCACCTCTTTCTTCACATCCCACTTGTCAAAAAAATAGTTGGACTAGGAACACTGGAGTCCATGTGTTTTGAAAATTCTCGCAAGATGTTACAAATTTTCTTTGCATGTTTCCAGTCTTTCGTTGAAGGTGCATAGTTGCGATTAGGATACTGTACTAATGATGGACTGGTGCTTGTTGTATACTTGGAAAAAACTTTTCGACTTCCCCATGTATGTGTCCAGCTCATCCAACCCCACCTCAATAACTTGATTAAGTAAATGAGTTGCATAACGCACCACAAAGAAGCTACGATTTGCGGCAAGTTTGTTACGTTTTACGTAGGCGGCTTTGACATCCAAAGCCAGCGTGTCATCTATGAATGCATCATCCGGGTATAATGCTGAAAATCTTGCTACCAAGATTCCATTTTATAATTGACGCTCATATGATATCACCCGGTTCTTTTGCATTGCAAGAGGGATTCACGGCATGAAATCTGATTATCTTTTTGTTGCTTCTCCCATTTGTCATCGATGTAGTGAGCAGGTCAAGCACAAGAATGCCAAGTGTGGACGCGGATCATAGCGCCACACGCAAAGCACTCAAGCAAACACGGCCAGCGCAAGGCTATTAACTTAAGCCTTGAGCTTGGACTCTTCTTGCCGACACAAGTTCAAAAAGTGTGTATGCGATACAAGAAGGATGGCATCTTGACCACGAGGATTCAAGTAAGCAACAAGTTTCTTGATTCTATCTTGTTCCATCATGCTTGGGTTGTGTCCGTGTATGGACAATACCACGACAATTTCTTCATGAGAAAAAATCTCGTTTATCCTCCCAATTCTTGCAATTAGAGCCGGTAAAGTATGACCTGCTTGTGTGAAGCAAGATTCTTCCTTTCGAGCACCACAAGTTTGTCATGAGATCCATTCTCGATCAAACTCCCCGGTTCTTTGTATTTGTGTCATTGGTATGAACATCGGGCAAGGTAAGCCCCCTTCGGTGAGGCATCAATTGTGCCCCGGTGTTTCTTTTGGCTGGATCGAAAGAAAGGTAGCTTCTTACGCATCGGTGCGGCAAGGATGTGTGCTCATCTTTGCCTTGGCCTCTTGGGGAGTCCCTCGCTACAATTGGCACGGTGCCTTAGCGGTTTGCCGGTGCCATTGAATACTTCTTTGCAGATTGTAGACCGGTGACAATGCTTGCACTCGGCCCGCGCCACTTTCCCATCAACAAAGGTGGGTATGAAGTCATCCCACACCTTCGGCCGAGACCTTTTATTCAACAATATGCCTAAGTAGAGTGGGCTGGTATTATTTTTGTCGGCTCTCCTCCTTTTCACATTCACCTTTATTGGCATTCTCATCCACATGTTGCATGCCTAGGCAACAAGAGCGACAAATTCAGAATATGAACCAAGTTTAGCATAGTTATGATGCTATTTGAACATTGCCTTAATCCAGTCATACAGATTTTGATATTGATGCATTATCCGAACGGTCATATATGCAGTAACATAGAAGAGGCTATTTGGGGGAAGTTAACTCGATAAACTTTCATTGGAAAAGTGTACCAGAAATGGAACAATAGTTGGATATATGTAGCTATAGACACTTAACCAAAGCTATGTCAGTAATTAAGTAATGGCAAAAAAAAATGATTGAACAAGCTTACATTTAAGAGTCTATTCTATTATCTAAAAAAAAATCGACGTACTAGTGAACGGAAGAGTAAATGGGGGCCTTTTGACATTTGAACAAGTATAGCAAGATCCGTTACTCTTCATATTCACCGTGTTGGAATCAGGGGCGGACTCAGCAAAGGGTCATGGATGTACACATATGACATATACACCCGATTGCAAAAGGTTCGAAGTTAGGACTTAGGAGGCATCCAATAGCCAAATACCTTTAGGTTAGGGTTTGGGTGCTCGGCTCCACTCAGCAGGAAGGGAAGAGAAGGGGGTGGGAATACCTGGTGGATGCTCGTTCGTCACCAGCGAAGAGACTGCCTCAACCTGGCATAGGGCGGCGGCCACCGACCCTCTAGTCGTTGGAGTCTCGAAGATCAAGACTGCGAGGGGGGAGAGACGGAGAGACGGAAACACACGCGAAATGCGGCGGACGGCCGGCCCGGCCTGAGTTGTTCGGCCGGGAGAGCGCACCCGCTCATGGGCCTTCTTTTTAGTCCGTTCTTTTCACACATTTATTTTGTATATATATAAGCATTTTCATGAAGTTTAAAAAAGCATATGTGAGCATCCAAATTAAATTCCAACTTCACCGATGTGCTTCTACGATAAGTTTTTAAGAAAACAAAATTCGTATGGACATATCCGGATAACTTATATTAACAAATAGTAGTCTCATAAAAGAAAGAATATTTTCTTTTATTAAGCAATGGCAATGTTCTTTTTTTTTTTTTTTGAAGGATTCATTGGGGAAATTTCCCCACTTAATCTTTTTTTCACCGAATAAAACAGGGGTTCAATACATGAGCACGAGGAGTGCTTAAAAGAAAACTTTGGAGCACCACGGGCTCAAATCTAAAAAGAAAATACATTATGGGATATTCTCCAACCAGGATTTTTAATGGACCCGCAAGTCCGACTTGGCTTTGATACAAATCAAACCAATTTGCTCTTTTGAAGTGATTCTTCCATCTAGCATAAGTGCAAGGTTTCCTATCAAAAATCGGTTCATTCCTCATGCACCGAATAGATCAACAAGTTGCTATGATAATTTCTCACGAAGAACACCTTATCAAAATCCGGTCTAGTTTGAATAACCATGTCAAGGGGTGGTAAGGATAGCTCCCAGTTTATACCAATGACAATCCAACAGGCTTGACTAAAAGGACAGTAAAAAAAAATAGATGTTCTATTGTTTCATCCCCTTTGAATTGCGATAGCACAGGAGTAGCTGGGTAAGAACATATTTTTCCTCTTGAGCAATCCTCTAGTGTTCAGTCTATCTTTGAGCAAAAGCCAAAAAAAAAGTTTGTGTTTACCCAAATTGGAGCCTGCCCACATCCATTTAAAAAAGGGGGAAGCTTCTTCTTGACATGAAATTGTTCTATGTTTAGGGTAACAATATTTCAAATATCTTATAGAATAAAGTTCTAGGTTCATGCGATGAGAATGGTTTAAGATAAAAAAAAGATGTGAATGGTTTTGTAATATTTGTGATAATAGAAAGATGCGAGAGGAAATGCTATGAAATATATAGAAAAACATTAAAAAATAAATAATTTAATATAAAAATAAATAAATAAATAAACATATACAATGTAAATGAAACATAAATAAAATTAATAAAATAAAAACCATGTAAGAGAGAAAAAAAAAAGAAAATATATCACATTGATACTCAAATAGGCTAAAATATATTGTAGAACATTTCATAGGTGGTATGTGAATAATCAAAAGATACATCGTGGAACATCTTAAAATTATGTATTTTCATATGACAACATCACACTGACTATTTAAAATTTATATTTTCATATGTAAATACATATAAAAATAATAATCTCGTGCTCAAAAAAAAGTATAGAAAATATTTTATCCCTTACACATGCTTGTTGCTAAATGCTAATAAAGCACACCAACCTGGTGTGCTTGTTACCGCTCATGAGTGACCCGTTGGGTACATGTGACCAATTTGATTTCAAAGTTGTACCCGTGACGGGTGATAGTTTTAAAGGGTACTCCCTCCGTCCCCAAATAGATGTCATTCTCGCTTCCCGAAATCAACATTTTCAAATTGGCGACAATTATATATTAACATATATAAATATTTATGCTAAGTAATTAGTATCATCGGAAAGATCTTTAAGTCTAGTTTTTAATAAATTTATTTAAAGATACAAATGTTGCACCTATTTTCTACAAACCTAGTCAAAGTTAAGAAAATTTGGCCGCAGACACAACCCATAGCGACATCTAAAAAAGGACGGAGGGAGTAGATTTTATTTTGAAGCGTACATGTATGTGTCCCAACACCGAGGAAACGGGTGGGTTCTGTGTTCCCACCTGCTTGTGTGGTCCACCTTCCCTTTGGGTGATTTGTCGTGTGGCGAGTTGGGGTTCTTGGTAGAGACGTCGGTTAAATGATGCTTAGCAATGTGTTTCGATCGCGGGGTCGGATTCGGCGTTCTCAAGGCATGTCAAAGTCAATGTGCTGCTCAAGGCGGCAACAAAACCTATTTTCCATTGCTGGGGAGGAGGTCGGCTTCAAGCTTCATGTTCCGGACACCGGTGGCGACGGAGAGATTGGGAGGTGTTTAGAGGGACTAGTTAGTATTTTTCTTTTGTTTCAAGGAGCTAGGTCCTTGTAAGCCACCAAGTTTTTCATGTGAAATATAAACCCGGTTTCCTCAATAAAGAAGGGTACAAGTTAGTTTGGGATACCAAAACCCAACGGTTACAAACCTGTTGCCATCTCTAGACGCAACCATGTCACATGGCTACGTCCACCCGTTCATCTTCTGGGCAAGCCAAGTGCAGGCCCAGACTTGGGGTGGGGCGGGAGAGGCGGCCGTCCCAGGCCCAGAAATTGGATGGGCTCCCAGGTTTCACGTAGTAGGAAATAGGAAACCGCAGATGCGGACTCCTGGTTTCTCGTGAGGCCATGATCAGCGCAAGTCGCGACGCTTTCCTTTCCTGCTCGTGAGGCCTGGCGGCATGCGTTCCAGCAGCAGAGAAGCCAATCTAGAACCAAGAAGCTGCCAAGCAGGCCCCACTGCCGCAGGAGCTAGGCGGCGGCCGACAGCAAGGCTGCAAGGACCCGACCCTAATATCACCTCACTCTCTCAGGATCTCATGTGATCTCGTTGGCGTATTCCATCATCCCTGTTCGGCTTCGGCTGTTCCGGTTCTAGTAGGCAATGTACAAATCTAAAATTTAATTTGTGCATGTAGATATTGTTGTTAAGGGAAACTAATAAGAGATCACTTCTGCGGTTTGTTCATGTAGAACACTAATATTAAGCATTCTACTGATCTTACTATGATATACCTTACAACAAAGAATGGTTCCAAAAGGAAGCTACAAATATGATTAGACATCATTTAGGAATACAGTGAATGAGATAACTGGAGACTATGGGTATGTTTGGTTTATGGACTTTTTAGTCCCTGAGACTAAAAAGTCTCTCTTTTAGTCACTAAAGCAACCAAACAGGATGGGCGGCCTTTTGAGAGGCCCAAAACTCATATTTAGGGACTAAAATGCAGAAGACCCTTTTGGAGGGGTCTTTTTGAGACTTTTTTCCCTGCTGCCCCTGCCCGCACTCCTCTCCTGCACGGCCCACCAGAACTCCGCCGCTCGTCTCGCCCGCCGGCGCCCAATCCGCGTGCCCCGCGTACCAATCTGCCTCCGGCCGCCGCTCGTCGGCTCCCTTCGCGGCGTTCCGCGCCGCCGCAATCAAGCCCCCACTCGAAGCCCTCTCCCTGTCCGACCTGGACGCGATCTCCACGCTCCTACCGCGCCTCCTCTCCACTGCCCAAGGCCCGCCGCCGGACGCCTCCTCTCCGTGGCGCTCCTCCCTTGCTCTGCGAGTGCCCAACACCGGCGTCTCTCATCAGGTTCCACGAGGTGAGCCTGTGGTTCGAGCTGGCCAACGCCGCCCGCGCGGCCGCGTCGTCGTGCGGCAGCGCCGCACCCGGTTCCCCGCTTGCCTCGCCGCTGCGATGTCGTGTCTCCTTGGATTCCACGAGCGGATCCGGCGGGCATGGCATCCCTGCTCCATTCCGATGTCAGCCTACAGCGGACATCATCCCCGAGATCCAGACCCCGACGGCGGCCGTAGTGGCCCTTCCCCACCCTGAAGGAACATCGTCGAGTGCTCTCTGATGTCCGGTGCGAGCCGGGCCCTGATAGCGGCGACGTCCCGGGCCCGAAGAAGACCAAGCCCTGCACCAATGCGTCGACCAACTCGTCCTATGCGTCGGCGCAAATGAGGTGGTCGCCGCCGTGTCCTGGGGCGTGGACATCGTCAACATCATCGTTCTCGAGGCCAGAGAGGAGGGTGGTGGGCGAGCGTACGAGGCCGCTCACGCGCTCAGGGCCACGGTCAGGGCCAACGGCGACGGGTGAGCGCGTGCAGCTGGGCAGACAGTAGTTGATGTGAATTTTAGTCCCTGGTCTAGTCCTAAACCAAACAGATAGGGACTAAAATTTTTTAGTCCCAACTAAAAAAAGTCCTAGGACTAAAAAACCAAACAGGGCCTATATTGTTGTAAACTTTTTTTTTTTTTGTTTGTGTTCCACATTTGGTAATAGGCATGGTAATATTTATCCAATCCTATTGAGGTCTAACTTGAACTTTGAAAGCAAAATGGAATTTGAAATTACAAAATCTCATATAAATTGAGTCAATTTTAAATGTAGCACTAATGCTCCAATCACCATTAAAAAAAAAAATCAAAAGATACAAATGAGAGGTATTCCGATCCATTGTTGTGGCCAAGAGCTCTGAACATACCTAATTTCTGATATCACAGAACAAAAACGCAAAACAGCTGAGCATTCTTGTATGTACTATAGGAAATTATCAATATTTGACCTTGTTGGGCTTCGCGCGGGTACATATAACTGGTAAGGGAAAGTACAAAGAACTAATATATATGGTTTGTATATCGTTGTACTTAATTGAGATCTTACACGGTGTTTGAACAAATAAAACTGCCTTAATCATATATGTGTACATGAAGTGACAGGGTAAAAAACAATTATACTGCTGTGAGTAACATGAAAATTCTGAGGCGAGTCAACCTGGTCTTTCTCGACTGTGCCAACGGTGATCAAAATGCTATTTCATTCATTATGAATGGCCCTTAACAGCTCACGAGATTGCAGAAAGGTGTTTTGACCAAGTAAAGAAATATATATTTGGTTTTGTGCCTAACAAATTTACAGGCATCAGTGTGCCAATGTTTGGTGTGATTATCACAAACCGGTTAGATTTGGGCGGATGTGACATGTCGACGACGAGTTCCTGGCGGCGTTGATGGTGGCGGCGTTGGCCTTGGGGCGGTTGGGGTGGAGGGAGAACGAGGTAGGGGCGGCTCGGCGGCGGCGGGCGGCGGCGGCGGCCGCGCGAGCGCCCGGGGGCGGCGGGCTGACGGCGGCAGTGGCGGCGGTGTGGGATCTTGGGCGGCGCACGTGCGCAAGCGTGAGGAGAGAGACAGAGCGCCTAGGGCCGGAGAGCTGGAGCTGTTGGGAGTTACCCCTTTATTTTTCTTCTTAAGATTCAACCGATTACATCCTTGTATTTATAGTCCCCGGGAAGACTTGCATGAGAAGTAGATCTCCCTTTATTTCCTAATCTATTTCTACCTTATCCCCAAATAAGATTACTTAACGAGGAAGCAAACGACGCGATGAAGGCCGGTGGCGGCGGGCGGCGGCGGCGGCCAGGGCGCGCGCGGCCAGCCTCCCCTCCTCCTAGGCTGTTGGACCAGCCTTTTAGAGCTTTGGCAGGTCCCTTTGGACCCCTTCTTGATGGCACATGACAGTGATCATGTTCTTGCTGCACCATCCTTCAGTTGGCCAGTAGTTAAAATTTCTGAAAGAACAAATGCAAATCACATTTATATCTGATAATCACAATCTAAGTTATATGGAATAATGGAAACACGTAGTGCCTCCAGGATGCACTAGTAATTGTAACAATGGAATTACAAAGAAATTTAGATGTTCATTTAATCGGACAGGCATCTAAGCTTTCGCGGAACCATCGTGAGCAAGAAAATGGCCCACTGGAAGCTTTACCATGTCCTGTTCTAGAAAGCTTTACTATGTCCTGTTCTAGAAATAGTAGCAAGAAAAAAAGATGTAATGAAAGATTGATGTCGAATGTTCTAGGGCCTCATTTTTCATTTTATCCTCGACCTCACTTCTAGAGCCCGGCCCTACGCTGAACCACATCGTTCTCCCTCGCCTTGTGGAGAAAAAAAAAAAAAAAAAAGAGATGGACAGGAGAATACAAGCAAGAGCGTGAAAGAAAGACAACGCTAGAAAAGAGAGAGGTTGATGTGACTTTTTTTTTTTTTTTTTTTTTTTTTTTGAACTTAGTTGATGTGACTTTGTTTGTAAGAGATAAGGGGCAGGATGGTCTTTCATCTATTTGTTTTATTTCCACAGTATTTAATTATTATAATCTTAAATTTGGTTAAACTATATGAAAAAGAGATATTAGTATGCTCTTCATCCTTGTTTTTTATTTTACTTTATTTTTAGTGTTTTATTTTACAATTTATTTAATCTACTCATATGTGCTAGTAACATCATTACACAATAAGTACATCCGACTATAATGGCATGCATGGATCGAGTTCATGCGCAATTGTTACTCCATCTACACCAAAGTGCAAGTTGTTCTAACTTCTCTATCATAATAATTGTACCTTTCACTATTACTGTCTCAGTATCTATAGTTGCAACAAAAAAAAATCGCATATATACACCGTGTGGAGAGATTAAATGACGACCGCTCATGCTTGATCAAAATCAATGTCATCTCCGCAGCAGTAGGCTGTTCATCAGAGCAATGTCTCCTTACCTGCTCGCCGCCGGCGCGCTTATCGTCTTGCTCTACGTCATCAAGAAGCGCAGGAGCAGCAAGCTCCCGCCGTCCCCACCATCGCTACCCCTGATCGGCCACCTTCACCTCATCGGCCGCCTCGCGCACCGATCCTTGCACGAGCTGCAGCTTCGCTATGGCGCCGGTGACGGCCTCCTCTACCTGCAACTCGGGCGCCGGCGGGCCTTGGTCGTGTCCACCGCCGCGGCTGCAGCGGACCTGTTCAGGAACCACGACCTCGCCTTCGCCTCCCGCGCGCACAGCGTGCCAGCCGACAAGCTGATGAACGGCTGCAGCAACGTGTCGTTCGCGCCATACGGCGGGAGCTGGCGCCGGAGCAAGAAGATCACCACGGTCCACCTCCTCTCCCAGCGCCGCGTGGAGGCGTTCGCGCCCGTTCGCGCCGCCGAGGTGGCAGCGCTCGTCGCGCGTACCCGCCGTGCCGCCGAGGCCGGGTTGGCCGTGGAGCTGAGGGAGCTCCTGTACGGCTACAGCAACGCGGTGATCACACGCGCGGCCACCGGTGCCGACGGCGTGACAGCAGAGAGGCTGAAACAGCTGTTGGGGGACTCCACGGACCTGATGGTGGGTTTCCAACCGGAGGACGTGCTGCCGGATGCGCCGGCGAGGTTAGTGAGACGGGCGATGGGCCTTGATAAGAAGCTCGACGACGTGGCCGAGGCGTGGGATAAGTTCATGTCCGAGTTAGTAGCCGCGCACAAGGAGGGTGACGGCGCGAAGGAGGATGAGGACTTCTTGGACGTCTTGCTTCGGCTGAGGGAGGAAGGTACCGACGGGCTCGAGCTCACAGACGATCGCATCAAGCTATCACCAAGGTTAATAACTTTGCAGAAATGCCCATCCTCTGTTAGTTTTTTCAGAAAAGTTTATATTAATTGGACCACTCATCCATGCTCAATTCTTGCATCTGCAGGACATGATAGTCGCCGGAACTGAAACATCAACTCAAACGCTGGAATGGGCCATGGCCGAACTCATGGCCAACCCGCGGGTGATGAGCAAGCTCCAGGACGAGATAGCGCGAGTCGTCAGCGCCGAGGAGACGGCCATTGCTGAAGCGGACCTGAACAAAATGAAGTACGTGAAGGCAGTGTTCAAAGAGGTGCTTCGGCTCCACCCACCAGCGCCGCTCCTCCTCCCGCACGAATCAACAACGCCGGCGGTCGTGCAGGGCTACGAGGTCCCGGCCAAGACGACACTCTTCGTCAACGTGTGGGCCATCGGGCGGGACCCAGCTGTGTGGGACACACCGGACACGAGTTCCGCCCGGAGCGGTTCTTGGGCAGCAGTCCCCGGTGAACTTCAGAGGGACGGACTACCAGCTCATCCCGTTCGGCGCCGGCCGGAGGATCTGCCCCGGCATCAACTTCGCGCTGCCGGTCATGGAGCTCGCGCTCGTCAGCCTCCTGTGTTACTTCGAATGGGAGCTCCCTACCGGCATGCGCCCGGAGGACCTCGACATGGGCGAGGCGCCGGGGGCTGACAGTGCCGCGCCAGGTTCCCCTTGTCCTAGTCCCCAAGTGCACGACGCTCGTTCGGGCAGTAATGGAGTAGCACAAGCGATTTGATGTGCCTCCATGGTTATCGAAGTTTCATTTCTCTCTATGTAGTATGCACACCAAGATCCCCGTGTCCTTTTGAACATCTGAAGAATGCTTGCTGCGATTCCATGTCGTGAATGAAGTTTGAACAGCAGCGTGCGCGCGTTTTTTCTGTGACTTTCCTGTATTTCATTATCAATCGCCCGAGGCCTCAAATATGATCAGATCATACGCATGTCAGAGGTACATGCCACAGCTCCGAACAATGCGAAGTGGAAACCTGTCTTGCTAACAAACGAGCAACCTTATTACAATTTCTACTAATATATGAAATAGAAAAAACTTGTAAGCTGGCGCTAAGTTCTTCAATCTCTCTCAAGATGATGGATAATAGATAGTTGCATCTCCTTATTCTTCCAGAGCTGCATAAACTGGAGGCAGTCCTAGTTCCACTCTAGCCTAAGACCAATATCTCTGCAGGCAATAGCTTCCATGGAACATGCATCAAATCCATTAGCATACCATACAGCTTTGCCTGCTATGAATGCACCTCGCTCATCTCTGACAACACATGTTGAAGACCCTTGGTTGCAATCTTCATAAAAGGAGACATCAGCGTTTACTAAGAAATATGTCCGTCGCGTTGCTACGGGTTATTTCAAACTAAATTTATTATTTGAAGAAAACATCATTCTTTTTTAATTGTTATACTCCATGATGAATTTTTTTGACAAACAAACACGCATTTATTGATTAGCAGCATGAGGCTGCAAGAACCTCCACTCGAGGAAGGTTTATAGAGGTAAATGCTCCACTAAGTGGACACCGATGATCATTGCCTACATATGAGTAGCCAGGAGAATAAGATTGTGACTACAGGGGGCCATGTAGGCAAGCCTAGCTAAAACATTAGTTGTGGTATTAAGGTTCCTGCTGATTTTGAACACCTTGGCATTTGTATTGATGGTCGCGTTGTCAAATATTTCAGTGTAGGTCTTCATTCTCCAGTCGGGCGGTGTGAGTGATCCTCGAGTTGAGGAAGAGCACCAGCTGGCTGCAATCATAGAGAAAGGAGACGTTGGTGAGGTTGAGGTGAACTGAAAAGAAGTCCGGCGGCGCCAATGCTACCGCCTACGCCATTATGACCGAATAGGTTTCGATCATTGTGGCCCCGATGTAGATGGTGTTTGACGGTTGGACCTACATGTTAACAAATAAGATGCCAATGACTGCTCTTCTTGTGTGATGGTGAGCCTAGTCCGGTGCGGTGGATGTGTCTACAAAGCACCTCACTCCTCGAAAGTGTGGGCGGCATATGGATGGAGTACACATCCCATCGAGCTTTCTACAAAATGAGGATCCATACCTTGTGGTGGATGTTGTACTTGGTTGTGGTGGAAGCTCTGAGTAGTAGTTGCTTCATGGACATAAGCCTGTAGACCTGCATTTGGGGGAAAGAGGATGTGGATGTGTATTGGAAGTAGTGGATTGCATGTTCCTCATTGGACCAGCGGGGGAGAGGTGTAGTGTTGTATCGGCCTCCTTGATGGGGTTCCCTGTTCGCCTATTGCTTGCAAATAAATTTGCATATGTGCTTTTGCAGCAGCATGAACCCGAAAAAGGAGTCCAGGGTTTTTGAGTGGAATCTATTTTCATTCATTGCGGGCCTTCCAAATGTACCACATGGTGAATAAAGTAGTGCAAAAGAATAGTATCGATAAAGGTTATTGGTAATGAGCAAATGGTAGAGAAATTTGTATGCCATCCTCCATTTGAGTAATAACCTTTGTGTTTGAAGGGGAGGGTCAACGAGTTGCCCATACCTATGTTGGAAGCTCACATTGGAAGAACAAATGGTTGTCATTTTCAATAGCACCACAAGTAACTAAAGTGTTGATTTATGTGGGATGAGTATCTTCTGCTCTCTCCCCAGTTGCAATTTGGCCCTTCTAATAATTCTCCAAGCAAAGGTTTTTAGGAGGGGAGGAATGGTTTTACTTTTCCAAACTTTTTACAAGATTTGATTTGCATCATGGGTAATGCTTCGGATCCATGAGGGGGAGGGTGTGGTTACATTGAGAGGCTAAGTGGGTGTAAATAGCTTTGGTAGTGCAAATGCCATTAGTAGCGAGGGACCATCCGAGGATGTCATGGTGTGTGGAATTGACAATTTGTGTGTTACGAATAGCCCGGACAGCTTACGGAGAAAAGGTGTTGTCTAAGAGTTCTTTGGTTCAGGTGTGGGTGCCGGGAAACCAAAGGTCGAAACCACGATAGAGAAGGCAGCGAGGAGTCGGTTCTTTGGAAGGATGAGGTGATCATGGATATCTTTCCGGACGGTGGTCCGGGGGTGGACCAAAAGGAGCGGTTCCTAGTATGAAGTTGGTAAACTACATTGGAGTCAAGGTGATGTCTTACTTGTAGCACGAGGGACCAATAAATGGATTTGGATAAAGTACCAAACCAATTCGAGAAAATTCTCAAACTTGGCGGTTCCTACACACATGGCATGTGCAAGCGTGGGAAAAAGCTTGAGGCCAAAACCACTTTGAAATATGCATGAACAACGAATCATGGAAAACCTAAGTGCGGGAGACATAGTTAGTGAAATGTTCCACATACCTCTGCGAAGGATGTTGAGCCTAAGGATGAAAACGAACGTAAATATTCGAACCGAACCGCACCGTTTTCTATATTTAAACCGATCGAATTTGTATTTTCTTGTCGACTTTTCCGTTTCCATTTCCGTTTTAAATATTTCAAATGTAAAAGTAGAAAACGGTTGAGGAGTTTTTTGACCGAGTTCGACCGTTTTCTACTTTTCTACTTTTAGTTCTGAATATTCTGAATTCAAATTTCTGAATTTTGTTGTCGATCATTACTATCTAGGCAACTATGTAAAGGTTGCGGAGCACTGATGGTCGAGCCACGATACATAGGCAACACACCCCGTCGCACCTCTTAGAATCGCCGAGGTGGGACTAATCACCTCGACCGGCTGCATCGGTTTCATGCGGCATTGTTATTGTGTTGCATATGATTGGGCTGACCGAAAGAAAGAGTGCTAGATGGACTAAAATGATAAGTTTGCTCTCTTGCACTCGAAAATTTGCCAAAATGGCACTTATTAATTTTTATGCATTGTGGGTCGATATTCCGTATTGAATTTTCTTATACCGACCGTGTTCGACGTAAGTCCGCTCGAATTAGTTCGTTTTTGAAATTCCGAACATAAGTCCGCGCGTTAGTTTTAGGTGTCCGACTTTACCGTTTTCTCATTCGTTTTTCGTATTCAAATGTAAAAGTAGAAAACGGTTATGGGGTTTTTTCGACCGAGTTCGACCGTTTTCATCCCTAGTTGAGCCCTACCGGGTGTCAAAATTGTATAACATTTTTTTTACTTGTATACACCCAAAATAAGATCTCACATAAAAATCTTAGGTTTTTTCATGATTATTTGAATTATCAGTATTTTTTTCGTGCCGTCGTGCGACAAACCATGGTCAATTACGTATGAAAAACAAACCTTGAACCCACCTCCACAAAACTTTGTCTCCTAGGACGACTTTGTCACAAAGTTTGGCACCGTTCTAGATCTTTTTGGGGTGGACTCAGTTCAACTTATAATTACCGGAAGAAGTCGCGCGAACATTCAATAAAGCTGGAAAAACTACTAAACCAATTTAGAAAATTCTCAAACTTGGCGGTTCTTACACACAGGGCATGTGCAAGCATGGGAAAAAGAGGCCAAAACTACCTCGAATATGGGCCATTTTACCGAGGGCCACAATAAGGGCTCTCGGCAAAAAAACCTTTACGGAGGGTCTGCATCATCGCCCTCGGTAAAATGATCATACTTTACCGAGGGTTTGGCCCCGGTCTCGATAAAGTGCTCGTCGTGGGGTGCCCCACTTTGAATTAAAAACCGATTCAAAAATTCTAAAATCAAGATACCGGGATTATCTTCTTCCCCCCTCACTCCCCTCCATCACCCATACACACACACCCGCGCCCCCGCGCCATTGCCGCCATTCTACGTGCTTGCCGGCGCCGCACTCACGTGCCGGCGCCGCCGCCCGTTCCCAAGCTCGCTTCGCTTCGCCCGCCCGCCAGCGCCCAGCAACCACCGCACCACCACCGGCTGCCACCACGTCCGCGGGTGCCTCCACCACCGCCACCCCCCACCAATGTCGGCCACCACCACCACCACCACCACCACCACCACCAACGCCCCGCCGCCCCCCCCAAGATCTCTTGTTTGGTTTTGGCTAATTAGTGACACCTAAGGACTAATCTCTCGATGCTAAGTGTTTGACTAGATTGGAGATTGGTCATGCCGGAGTTGGTGTGTGGTGATCATGGATGGGGGTTCGAGGTGACCCAAAAGTTGATCAAGCATGCAACTCGGTGGAGTTTTGGAGATCAATTGTCCCCAAGGCAAAGGTATAACCATAGGGCTTTTGATTTCACACCCAAGACACCATAGAGGGTGTGGGTGGTTATAGGATCGATAAGCCGTACTATAAAGAGGGGAAACTTATCGTACATATCGGTCCTCATGTGCCTTTAGGTTCAAAATTCATATGCATGCATTCTAACCTAAAGAGCTAACTCCACGCTTGTCAAAAATGTTTCAAAATGCTAACACATGGTGTCGAGGTGTTCTTCGACGTGTCGGCAACAAGAAACAAGTGACGGAAGTCGATTTGGAGCAAAGGCGAAGGAACGACGACGAAACGACAGATTTTCGCAGCTGCAGTGCGGCCGGACGCACCGGCCGGAAGCACGAGGAAAGTGACCGGGCCCGCTCGGTCGGCGTCCGGGCGAGAGCATGTTTCTGGCTCGGTGCTCGACGGGTGACCGGACGCACCGGCCGGAAGCATCCGTGCTGACGGACGCATCGACGGATCTTTTCTTGACGGACGCACCGTGGCCGGGGTCAAGCGGGTTTGGGTTTTGTCGGTTGTGGCCGGATCCACCGGCCAGGACTCAGCGGTGAGTCCGGTCGAGGCCCGATCGGTCTGCTGGCGTGGCTTTCTCCCCAACGGCCACATTTCGTGGTGAGGGGTATTTATACCCCCTTGGCTGCCTCTTGCTCTCTCTCTGGTCATTTGAATCATTCCTAACAAGCTAGAGCAAGCAAGCAAGCCTCCCTCCTCTCTTATTCTTGATTTGAGCTTCATTCTTGAGAGAAGAGAGTTGATCCAAGTGCATTTGCATCGAGTTCTTGCATCTAGAGGCACTTGGGGATCGTTGTGAGCCGGTGAGTTTCTTGTTTCTCTTGGAGACACCGCTCCTAGCCGGCTTAGTGATTTGGTGGAGTTGTTGGCAAGAAGAGGAGATTGTTTCTTGGCCACCTCCCAGCGAAATTGTGAGAGGATCACGCACTCCTCGTCGGGAAGACAAAGTGCAAGGAATACATTGCTCATGTCTTGGGTACCTCACTTGTGAGTGGTGTGTTGAGGCTAGCAAGGGCACCGCCTAGCTCAAACACCATCCTTGTGTTGAATCGGCACAACCGGAGACTAGCTTGTCGGTGTACAAGTGAACTCGGGTGAACAAATCGACTTGTTCATTGTCTCATTGTGTGGATCATCACCTTCGTGTGATTGATAGCTTTTCATCTTCCCGGTGATTGGTTGACATCCTCTACACGTCGGTATAACAAGCTTCTCACTCTAGCATTACTTTCCTAGTTTACTTTGAGTAGAGAGCTAGCACTTGCTTGTGTAGGTTGTTCTTGCTAGCATAAGGATCATATTAGGATTGCTCACTAGTTAGAGTAGTGACATAGCTCTTGTGTGGCATAGAGATCATAGAATATATTTAGAATTGTCACTAGAGGCTTGCAAGACAATAGAGCTAGTGCAAACCGCTTTTACGCCGTGTTTTATACTAATCGGTTTGTTTAGTTGAGCTTGTAGAAAATTTTTATAGGCTATTCACCCCCTCTAGCCATCTAGGACCTTCCACCGCCACCACCACCACCGCCACCGCCACCACCACCACCCGCCGCCACAGCCACCGCCACCACTACCACCAACGTCCACGCCGCTACCCCTTCCTCCTCCACACCATCCACCACAATCCACGACCCCGACACCCTTCACCGCGTCGTCCACCGCCATCCACCGCCCCGTCCGGCCCATGCCCTCCACCGTCGTTGATTTGTGTTCCGGTATATATTGCTAGGATTTCTTTGTAATAATATGTGTTGTGGTATATAATGCTACTAGTAGTTATGTTGCAAAAAAATTAAAATTAATTTCTATATCTCTATGTTAGATGGCTAGACGTAATCTTCCACGGTAGGAAGTCATAGGTTTCACGGCCATTTAGCGACCGTGAATTTGACCCCGATCCAAGATGTATGCCCACCATAGCGGCTAATGTTCTAATAACAAGTAAGTATTTGTATAATCAATTTGTCAAATAAATTTGTATATGTATATTTAAAATTTATATGATTTTTAAATGTATTGCAACCAAATGACTAAATCACTTGGCTTAAACAACGTCTCTCGTACTTTGGGGGTTCAACAAGTGGACGTCCAAAGACTATCATGATCTTAATAGTCGGTTGGATCGACAAATCCAATGTCGAATTAGCTTTTCCATACGCCCGAGGAGGAGAACTAGAATTCCTATACAAATCTCGTGAGGCCGGAATAAAAGCACCTCACAGAGCAGCCGTCGATTGCACAAAAATATGCATCATGGGATGTGTACACATGCTTGAAGAAATTGGGTAAACTTTTCCCACATTCTCCTCTTTTTGATGACAACTAATAGTAGGAACATGAGGCATGATGTTGCGAGGATTGGTACGAAAACCCGGCTCGGATGAACCGAAATGATGTGGTAATCACCTAGTTTATATCTAGAAATGATATGGTAATATCGATGTGTTCTTATAATTTTTTTTTCCAATAATTACAGGTTCAAGTGTATGACTAAACCTATGTTGGATAGTTATGCATCAATTCTAACCCAAGCAGTATCGACATTGGGTTATGTTTGGACATGGGCTAATCCAATGCCAACACTCACTACAGATGGATATCAGGCAAAGGTGGTTGCCAGTTGATTGGAGACCCAACGACACGTCTAGCTCGATTAGCCGTCGTCGATTACACCATGTCGTCGTAGTTGTGAAGCAAAGGAGGATGTATTAATTAGAATGTTGTTGCACATTTCGGAGATCTGTGGTTTCAACATCGGTGGCCTACACTTCACCCAGTTATTTCAAAACGGCAGTAGTAAACTTGTAGTGAAGTTGTAGTAGAACTTGTAGTTGTAGTAGAACATCTTTTGATTGTAGTGACTTATTTTAAATTATGCACGTTTTAAATTATGCAAGTTTATATGGATGTGATATATATATGTGACTTGTTTTAAAAATATGCAAGTTTGTATAGATGTGATATATATATATATGTGACTTCTTTTAAATTATGTTTGTCAAGGTGGAATGAAAAAAACGAAACCAAAAAGAAAAAATATGGTAAATTTACCGAGAGCCACAACAAGGGCTCTTGGCAAACATGATTCACCGAGGGCCGGGGACCTGGTGCTCGGTAGAGTGACCACCATAATCTACCGAGTGCCTAACCCCGCTCTCGGTAGAGTTGATGGCATAGGGGCGTTAGGTTGCTGCCGGGACGCGGGGCGTTAACGATGCAGGGGCGGAGCTTTGCGGGAGGGGCTGGCTCTCGGTGAACTCAAGCTCTACCGAGAGCTTGATTCCTTCGAGAGCGGCTCTCGGTGGAGGGAGACTCTACCGAGCGCTAGACGTCGGGCTCTCGGTAGAAGTTCTAGCGCTTGGTAGAGGCCCCGTGGTGCGGTAGTATTCTCTTAAATTTTCTTAAACTATATGAAATAGACATGAGAAAAGATACAGTAGTATGCTCTTCACCCTTGTTTTTTTTTTTTTATTTTACTTTATTTTTAGTATTTTATTTTACAATTTATTTAATCTACTCCTATGTGCTAGTAACATCATTACATAATAAGTATCTCTCCATTTCAAATTATAGTTTACTTTAGTTTTTCTAGATATATTGATTTTGCTATGCATCTAATTATACACTATGTCTATATATATAGTAAAAGATACGGATTTATATATATAGTAAAAAGAAACGGTTTAGAAAAACCAAAGTGAATTACAGTTTAGAAAGGAAGGAGTCAATCCGACTATAATGGCATGCATGGATAGAGACTAGAGTTCATGCGCAATTGTTATTGTTACTCCACCTACTCCAAAGTGCAAGTTGTTCTTTTTTTGATGGATACTGCAAGTTGTTCTGACTTCTCTACCATAATAATTGTACCTTTCACTATCACTGCTCGCTCATGCTTGAGATTAATAATTGACGACAGCTCATGCTTGAGCAAAGTCTAATGTTATCTCCGCAGCAGCAGTAGACTCTTCATCGGAGCAATGTCTCCTTACCTGCTCGCCGCCGGCGCTTATCGTCTTGCTCTACGTCATCAAGAAGAGCCGCAGGAGCAGCAAGCTCCCGCCGTCCCCGCCGTCGCTACCGCTGATCGGCCACCTTCACCTCATCGGCCGCCTCGCGCACCGATCCTTGCACGAGCTGCAGCTTCGCTATGGCGGCGGTGACGGCCTCCTCTACATGCAACTCGGGCGCCGGCGGACCCTCGTCGTGTCCACCGCCGCTGCGGCAGCGGACCTGTTCAGGAACCACGACCTCGCCTTCGCCTCCCGGCCGCACAGCGTGCCAGCCGACAAGCTGATGAACGGCTCTAGCAACGTGTCGTTCGCGCCATACGGCGGGAACTGGCGCCGGAGCAAGAAGATCGCCAACATCCACCTCCTCTCCCAGCGCCGCGTGGAGGCGTTCGCGTCCGAGCGCGCCGCTGAAGTGGCAGCGCTCGTCGCGCGTACCCGCCGTGCCGCCGAGGCCGGGTTGGCCGTGGAGCTGAGGGAGCTCCTGTACAGCTACAGCAACGCGGTGATCACACGCGCGGCCACCGGTGCCACCGGCGTAACAGCAAAGAAGCTGACACAGCTCTTGGGGGACTCCGTTGCGCTGATGGGAGGCTTCCAACCGGAGGACGTACTGCCGGATGCGCCGGCGAGGTTAGTGAGATGGGCGATGGGCCTTGATAAGAAGCTCGAGGACGTGGCCGAGGCGTGGGATAAGTTCATGTCCGAGTTAGTGGCCGGGCACAAGGAGGGTGACGGTGCGAAGGAGGATGAGGACTTCTTGGACGTCTTGCTTCGGCTGAGGGAAGAAGGTACCGACGGGCTCGAGCTCACAGACGATCGCATCCAAGCTATCACCAAGGTTAATAACTTTGCAGAAATGCTCAGCCTTTTTCAGAAAAGTTAATATTAATTGGACCTCTCATCCATGCTCGATTGTTGCATCTGCAGGACATGATAGTCGCCGGAACTGAAACATCAACTCAAACGCTGGAATGGGCCATGGCCGAACTCATGGCCAACCCGCGGGTGATGAGCAAGCTCCAGGACGAGATAGCGCGAGTCGTCAGCGCCGAGCAGACGGCCATTGCTGAAGCGGACCTGAACAAAATGGAGTACGTGAAGGCAGTGTTCAAAGAGGTGCTTCGGCTCCACCCACCAGCGCCGCTCCTCCTCCCGCACGAATCAACAACGCCGGCGGTCGTGCAGGGCTACGAGATCCCGGCCAAGACGGCGCTCTTCGTCAACGTCTGGGCCATCGGGCGGGACCCAGCTGTGTGGGACACACCGGACGAGTTCCGCCCGGAGCGGTTCTTGGGCAGCAGTCCTCCGGTGAACTTCAGAGGGACGGACTACCAGCTCATCCCGTTCGGCGCCGGCCGGAGGATCTGCCCCGGCATCAACTTCGCGCTGCCGGTCATGGAGCTCGCGCTCGTCAGCCTCCTGCGTCACTTCGAATGGGAGCTCCCTGCCGGCATGCGCCCGGAGGACCTTGACATGGGCGAGGCGCCGGGGCTGACAGTGCCACGGCAGGTTCCCCTTGTCCTAGTCCCCAAGTGCACGACGCTCGTTCGGGCAGCACTGGAGTAGCACAAAGGGATTTGATGTGCCTCTATTGTTATCGAGGTTTCATTTCTCTCTCTGTAGTATGCACACCAAGATCCCTGTGTCCTTTACTCCCTTTTGAACATCTGAACAATGTTTGCTGCGATTCCATGTCGTGACTGAAGTCTGAACAGCAGCGTGCGTGCGTGAGTGCAATAAAAAGCGCATCATTGTTCAGTAGAAACCTTAACTTTTTTTAACAACAAATGAAGCTGATGCAGAATTAGCAATGCGAAAGTACAACAGAATAGGACGGGAGAGCAATGAACTAAAAAGTCTCCATATACGGATTAATAAAAATTAAACATGAGCCATGGTCAAGGATAATCACATAGTATGTTCAGAGGAAAACCATAGTATCTGGAGGTGGAGGGGGGAGGGGTTCCCAGAGGAAGTACTGTGTATATTAATCTAGAAGCAGGAGCTAGTGACAAGCTTCAGGGTACCGCGTATAGATCATACATAAACCCAATACAGCTCCAAGTTCCCCACAAAAGAATTGCTCCAAGTTCCCCACAAAAGTGTCACAACTATTTCTCATCTTTGAATCCTGCATTGAAGAGGCAACTAAATGAGCCACTGCCAGCAGCACAGATCATACAAGGTACATGAGGAAAGCAACATACACGGTAGATTAGCAAGCAGATACCTTTTTTCTAGTAGAAGTACTCATCATCGGGTGACTCCACGTTTCTGGTGCCTGTAAAGTCATTGTAAAGACATGAGAAGATCAGTGTACAAGAAAGAGATCAGATGAAAAACAGGAGATGCAAGAGCACAGGTAGTACCAGCTGGTGTGAGCCAATCTTGAGTACAAACAAGCATTTCAATATGGTTCTCACCAGCCAACTCACACATTGCGAGTCCTGCAGTTCTTGTCGCTACCCTGCTATCAGTACTGCACGGTAGTGCCAGAATATCCCGTGCCATCTGAGAAATTGTAGGGTAGATCAGTCCATGTTCCTTCCACCACAGGAGAACACTGGGGCATGAAGCAGGACGACCTCGACGAGTGTCTTGCAGGTACTGGCCAAGCTCAGTCATCGGTCGGTCACAACATCGATCTTCAGAGTCATCATAATAGTAATACGGCTTAGAGTCATGATAATACTTAGACAGTGTATCTGCATCCTCAACAGTTCCCTTTCTAGTTTTTGACCCAGTAGTGCAGTTAGGATTATCCACCTGATCTGTGTATTCATTGAAGAGGTTGATAAATGTATCACGCACTTCATGCATATAGTCATGTTTTCCATTCTCTTTAACAAAAAGCTCGATGCATTTCAGACTGTATTCAGGATCCATTACCATAGGCATACAGAAATGCAAGAAACAGACTTTCCAGCATTCCTTGAACTTCTGTTTTATCTTCTCCACCACTTTGAAAATTGCTTTATCAGTCCTATATTGACTGCTGGAATGAGCCTCACTATACACATTTTTCAAAGTGTCAAAGAGATGAGATGGACTAGGAAAGTTTGGCAAACAGCTAATATATGCATGAAACTGTTCCAAAATCTCAGAAATCTCACTTGCTGTACTCCAGTCCTCCGGTGATGCTGCATGTCTGATGTTGGGATACTGCACTGCTGAACAGTTGAAACCCTTTGAGTACTTGGGGCACTTTGCTGATTTCTCCATGATTTTTGAAGTTCATCCAGTCCCACATGGATAACCTGATCAAGTAAATGAGTTGCAGAACGTACTACAAACACGTTCCGGTTTGCATTGCCTTTGTTCCATTTCTGTAGACTGGTTTTGATATTTGAAGCCACTGAATCATCAATGAAAACATCATCCACTATAATGCTGAAAACCTTGTCATGAAGATCCCATTCTGTAATAGCTCCCACTATGATATCACTGTATTGTTTTGCATCACAAGAGGGGTCCATGGGTGAAAACCTGATGATCTTTTGCTGCTTCTCCCATTCATCATCGATGTAGTGAACAGTCGAGCACAAGAAGGCCAAGTGTGGATCGTAATGCCATATATAAGCACTCAAGCAAACCTGACTGCTTAAAGCAGCTAACTTCTCCTTTAGATTGGACTTTTCTTGCTGAAACAATTCACAGATCTTCCCTATGAAGTCATAGTGAGATGGCATATTGACCATAGGATTCAAGCAAGCAGCTACCTTTCTGAATCCATCTTGCTCCATCATCCTTGGTAGGTGCCCGTGTATGGCCAATATCCTGACAAGTTCTTCAGGAGAGCAATTCCGATCAACCTTCTCGTTCTTCTGAATCGAGTCATTAGGGAGGTTTTGCTCGGCAATTCGATTTCCCCGTGAGACTGGTCCTTATGCTGGTTCTTGGAAAGCTCAGGTGCTGCAAGTACTTCATGAGAGCCATTCTGATCAACTTCCTGATTTTTGTTGTTCTTGTTGGTGCCTGCATTAGGGAAGGCAAGTTCCTGCACAGGGACTGCATCTGATGTGCCTGTGCATTTGTTTTGGCGGGATAGTAGGAATGGCAGCTTCTTCTGGTTTGGGTCAGAGCTGTTGGCTGGTGCGCTCTTCTTTGTAGATGGCAAGGGTCTACCCATCTGCTGCTTTGGCCTCTTCTGGGTCCTAGGGCTGCACTTAGCCTGATGATTGCGCAGTCCGGTAGTGCCATTGGTGCTGTTGTAGTTGAAGACCCGGTGGCAGTGCATGCATTCAGCCCGCACGACCTTTCCATCAACGAAGGTGGGTATGAAGTCTTCCCACACCTTCGATCGGAGCCTTTTACTCGGCCTTGTCCCAGAGAACAGCGGGCTGGGGATGCTACCAGTGCTCTCTTCTCCATCACCTGCGCCATTGTTGGCACAGTCCAGCACATCTTCCACACCTAGGCACAGAAACACAAGTTGTGAATATGGACAAACATGAGAATATTTTTGTGTCACAATTATCCTAGTGCAATCGAGCAAGCTTTTTATTCAAGAAGTTAACTGAACAGTCTTTTTAATCAACATCTCTGTTGCATAGCCTGAAAGAATTTTGTTCCATATTCAGGCGCCTGAATTTTCAGGGGATCTCACTCAAACTAGTACAATTAAAAGGACAACTCACAAGAGACAGCTCTTCTTTTTTTGTATCAAACAACGACGACAATCGTGTTCTATTGCCTTATTTTAGTGTGTTTAGCTATAGCCTGAACAATAACAAAAATCAAGCACTATGGGAGAAGTGCTGAAAGAATCGTGTTCTATAGCCTGAACAGCGAGAGATATGGAGAGAGATGTAGTTCTTTACCATTGTCTTTTTCACCAATGTGGTTGAGGGAAACATCACAATCATCATCCATACCTACAAAACAAAACGATAAGGCTAAATCATCCACTATGGCTCCCACATCTAATTTCCGAAATAAGCGATCAAACCAACCAGCCAACAACAACAACAACAAAATCTACCGCGACGAACGGTTGCACGAGTAGCAGTGCATATACCAGAAACCATCAAGAACTTGGCAAAGGACACACCAACCTTGAGAATCCCACGGGACGAGAGAAGGGTCACTGGATCTAGGTTATTGGAATCAGGTGAGATAGAGAGGGAGAGAGGGGAGCAGCACATTCGTACCTGACCCCGAAGAGGCGAGGTCGCTGCCGCTGCACTGCAATGTAGAACTACCAGGTAATCTGCCGCCGTAAGGGGAAATCCGCACTCCCCTCTAGTAGTGGGGGGAAGGGGAAAACATTTTCCCGCCGCTTTTGCCGCCTCATCTCCTGGGTAGCGGATAGCACGGTCCACGGCCCACTCTGGCGAGACTCACGTGATAGGCTGGATAAGTGGATAGCACGGCCCAGGACCCGTTCGCTATGCCCTTCCCATTTTAGCTATTTTCTCCCCTAATAAAAAAAAAAAGCTATTCTTTTGAGCGAATATTTTAGTCTCTATTCATGGTTAATTTTTTCGTTTACTTAAATTAAGTTCAATACAGTTTTTCAGATGCGACATTTAGAATCGTAATATTAAAAAATACAGCGTTAAATATGCTATTGAATTAATTAGGGAAGTTGAAGTATTCCAAACTGTTTCATCAAAATAGCTTTTTAACAACCAGCAAGAAAGCTGCATAAACATCGAAATATGTAAAATGACTACCATAAGTACCATTGGTTAAAGATAGTCTGAACATTCTATACCAATACATTAAACCGGTGCAGTGCAGAAGGGCTGCAAGGGTTGAAAACTCCAAGATCCAAAAGAGCCATGCAGCCATACAGGTACCAAGTAGCAACTGAACATTAATACATTAGAACATCCGAATATACTGGGGGGAACTACTTCTCAAGCAGTATAAGCACTTAAGCAGAGAGTGCCCATAAGACAAGTATCTGAAACCTAGAGATTGAAACTGTTGACAATCTCCCCTACTCGGACACGCAAAAGATTCATTACAGCTCCATCAGTAACTTAATCTAATATCCAGAAATTGGCCTAACACACCATCTGAAGTGCCTCACAGCTTTCCATCTTCGAATCCTGCATCGTCAAGGTAACTAAATGAGCCGTTGATAGTCGCATCAATTACAGGGAGGTACACTAGGAAAGCGACGCTTACAGGGAATATTAGATTCAGGAATGGTAAAATATTAGTTGTGAGGATTAACAGTTGATTCCACCCTTGTAGTACCTATAAAGACATGAAAGTTTCAGTTATTAAAGACTGATTATTATAGATATAATGAGATTCAGAAAAGGAGCAAGAGAACAGGCTATACCAGCTTGTGCAAGCCAATCTTGAATACAGACAACTGTCTCAACCCCGCTTCCATAACCTGACTCAGACAAGAATAGTCTCGCAGTTCTTATTGCTGCCTTGCAGTCAGCACTGCATGGTAGTGCCAATATATCGCGTGCCATCGGACAAATTGAAGGATAGGTCAGGCTGTTTTCCTTCCACCATTGTAGAACACTGAACTTACCTGTTGGATATTGTGCCTCCTGCAAGTAATGATCAAGTTCAGTCAATGGTCGCTGACGATATGGATACTCAGTAGTTAGATATAACTCATGCAGAATATCTCTACCAATGAACTTTCCCATCTCAATTTTAGACCAAGAAGTGCAGTCAGGTTCTTGGTCCTTGTTTGAATATTCACCATAGAGGTTAAGCAATGTATCATGCACTTCACAGATATAATCATCTATATATCGCTGTCCACAGAATACATACTCGGGTACAGTGAACGGTTGTATGCGTGCCTTAATGCGTTCTAGGCGGTATTTAGGATCCATGACCATAGGCATACAAAAATGCAAGAAACAGACTTTCCAGCATTTATTGAACTTCTTTTCCATATTCCGCCTCATATTGGAAATTCCCTCCTCCTCCTTCTCACGTGAGTAGATTTCTGCGAGTGTCTTGTACCTATCAATTTCCCAACAATTGCGAACCACCTTTTCCTTCACATCCCACACCTTATCAAACAGATTATATGGTCTAGGAGATTTGTGGACCAAGACCTTGTATCTATGGAAGTCTTGCAAGTATTTACAAATTTTCTGTGCTTTTGTCCAAGCAACCCCTGATGCATATCTATGCTTGGGATGATGTGCTGATGAAGGGGTGGGATACATCCTGAACGCTCTGTGGAATTCTGCATGACTGTGTCAAGTTCATCCAGCCCTACCTGAATGATCTCATCAAGCAAATGAGTTGCATAACGTGCCAAAAACAAGCTCCGTTTTGCAGCACTTTTTGTTTCTTTTCTGAAGACTAGTTTTTATAGTTGAAGCCACTGAATCATCAATAAATGTGTCATCTAGTATAATGCTGAAAACCTTGTCATTAAGGCCCCATTCTCCAATAGCTCGCAATATGGTATAACTTAAATCTTCCGCACTGCAAAGGGGGCGGACGGAGCAAAATTTGATGATCTTTTTCTGCTTCTTCCATTCATCATCTATATAGTGAACAGTCAAGCACAAGAATAAACGTTAGGATCGTAGAGCCATGTGTCAGCACTCAGGCAAACTCGACATGGTAAAGCTGCTAGCTTCTCCTTCAGCTTGGTCTTTTCTTGCTCAAACAAGTCAAAAGTCTTCCTCATCAGGTCGACGCGGGATGGAATCTTGACCGCAGGATTCAAGTGAGCAACAAGCTTCCAAAGCTGTCTTGTTCAACCATACTTGTTGCATGACCGTCCATGGCTAATTTCCTGACGAGTTCTTCATAAGAAATGTTCTGATCAGCCCCTTGATTCTTCTTGTTGTGATCAGTGGAAGTAACTGGCAGAGCTAGATCCTTCTGCTCAGGTGCTGCAGGTTCCTCATGAGGCCCATTCTGAATAGCTTTCTGATTCTTCCTATTTGTGTCTGTGGGAGTGTCAAGCAAGGCAACATCCTGCCCGACCATTGCATCTGCTGTGCCTGAGCCTTTCCTGACGCTGGATACCAAGATTGGGAGCTTCTTCTGTTTTGGATCAAAATTGATTGTTGCTGTGCTCTGGATAGATGGCAGAGATGTATGTTCGTGCAGCTTTTGCCTCTTGTGAATTTGGATCCCAGGGCTGCACTTGGACTGGTGATTCCGAAGGCTAGAGGTGCTGCAACAGTTAAAGAACTGGTGGCAGTGCATGCATTCAGCATGTTCGAGCTTCCCATCGACAAAGGAGGGTATGAAGAAGTCATCCCACACCTCGGATGTGTGTATTTTCTTCGGCTTTGTGCCCAAGAACTGTGGACTAGGGATGCTGTGAGTACTCTTTTCTGGTTCATCTATGTCATTGTTCGCATTGCCAACTGCATATTCCACACCTATGCATAAAAAATACATTATTCCAATATGAAGCAGGTTGATGTAAGTTATGCTGGAAATTGAACACTGTCCTAAACTCCTAGCCATAGAGGTAAACAGAAAAGGCACTGTGGCTAGACATGAAGCAACTTGAACAAAGATCCAATGCTAATCCCTGTTTTAAAAACTTTTTAAACGTCGTTTAATCTCGATTAAACGCTGAATTGTGGCCCAGCGATGCGTTTAATCACAGTGTAGTTTAATCACAACACACGTTTAATTATGTTTAATCTACATTTAATCACAAAAAAACTCTAAACCATAGGCAAGCGTTCACCTAGGGTCTAGCGTTTTTTAAAACATGGTTGCTAATCAATTAAACATTGTCCTAGTGAAATTTAACAACCTTTGTGCGCGAGGTTAAAACAGATCAACTTTTCATACAGGAATAATCAAACCAACCTAGTGGAATCAACATCTCAGCAGTGTTGTGTATGTAAAACACGACCAAGAAAAAGAAGTCTATAACATTTGAGGGATAAACACGAAGTATCATTCACTATCAGATTAATGCTAGATAGCAGCATGTAACGTCTAGCTAATGAATCGTTCTTGACTCCTCTTCCCTTCCCCTAGACGCTGTTGCATTTCCGTGTAATCAGGTCAAACGAAATGGGGAGATAAAAAAAAGGTCAATCGAAATGGGACAGTGTTCCAGGTCGGGAAAAACAACAGGACCATCAGATTACACATCTACCGCATCGAACAGTCTCAAAAGGTACTTACCATCCACCATCCTCTCGTATCTGTTGCCGCCGCAGTTGGGATTGGGACTGCACACGATTGTGTTATAAACCTACACACCAGACAGGCAGACAAACCAAATTATCTTATCCATCCCGATCTCTGCGTCGATTTTTTGAGGTAATAACCAACCGAATGAACCAGAAACAAAATCTGCGAAGGAAAACAGGTAGCGATGCATTTTGTACCAGAGATCATCGAGACACAGTGAGAAGCGCATACCGATCTTAATCTTCCACAGCTCCACGGTGCGCGAGAATCGGACGAGATGGGTGTGCAGAGCTTGGGTCCCGGACTCCACGCGGGGTGCGAAGCTCTCGGAATCGGGGAGATGGGGGCGGGAGTCGTGGCGGCGTCCTTGCCTCCACGGCGGCGCGGCGGAAGACGCCAGTGGAGGGAATAGGAATGGCCCCTCGCGCTCCTTTTTTTTTTTCACTCTGCCTGCCCGCAAGGCGGACCAAGCGGTAAGGTAACTCGGCCTGAATTATTTTTGCTAAAAAACTCGGCCTAAATTATGTGAGATTAATCAGAAGCCATGTTGCGGCCACTGTAGCTGCAGTAGCAAGGAGAAATAGACGATTTAGTGAAAGTATATTGATAATTTGATATTGTGTCACACGGGGTCACATATAGTGTCATGTAATTTTAAAATAACTTATTAGTACTACCTCGTCTATGAGGGAATGTAATTATCTTTTTTTTTTAAGAAATCAAACAGTTTATACTTTGACAAAAAAAATATGAAAAAATTATTAGCATTAGTGATACAAAATTAGTATTACTTTTCATAATAATTTTGTCTGGAGGTGTAAATGTTAATAATATTTACTATATAAACTTACATTGTCATTACGAAACCGATCAAGACACCTGTGCAAAAGGGCTCACTAGCACTTTCCTTTTCAATCTTAATCTCTTTTCATGGCTTTTGTGAGTGTTTGGCTAAATAGACTAACGAGTGATGGTTCATAAAACTCTTCAAATGTGACATTTAGAATCGATTAAAAAATAGTGTTATAGGACTACAATATTTATATTAGGAAAAGTTCCAGTACTCAACTGTTTCAACAAAATAGTTTTCAGCAGACAGCGAGAAACCTGCCTGAACATCGAAAGATGCAAAGGTTGACTACATTGGACAGAAATAGTCTGCAGTTTCTTTACAATACATCAAACCGGTGCAGCAAAGACAGCAGGCTGCAGCAGTTACCACCTAGTTAGACCAGACAGGCACCAGGGAGAAGAACTCCAAGCTCCAAAAGTACATACAGGTAGCAACCTACAACATCATAGACATCCCAATTTACTACTACTTGTCAAGTATAAGCACTTAAGCAGAGAGAGTAACCATAAGACAAGTATCTTAAACTAGAGGTAAAAACTGTTGACAAGCTCCTCTACTCACACACAAAAGATCCATTTAAACTCCATCAGTAACTTAATCTAGTAGCCGGAAATTGATCAACACCATCTGCACTCTGAAAAGTGCCTTGCAGTTCTTCATTTTCAAATCCTGCATGGTAACTAAAGTCTAAATGAGACATTGCTAGTCACATCAATTACAGTGAGGCACATTAGGAAAGCAGCTTACATGGAATATTAGATTCAGGGATGGTAAAATATTCAATTTTGAAGATTAACGGTTGACTCCACACTTGTAGTACCTATAAATACATGAGGATACAGTTACTAAAGACTGGTCAGATAATAATAAGATAAACATGAGAAGCAAAGAGCACATAATATACCAGCTGGTGTGAGCCAGTCCTGAATACAGACAAGTTTCTCAACCCGCTTCCATTACCCGACTCAGACAGTACTAGTCTAGCAGTTCTTATTGCTGCCTTGCAGTCAGTACGAATGGTAGTGCCAATATATCGCGCGTGCCATCCGACAAATTGAAGGATAGGTTAGGCTGTGTTCCTTCCACCATTGGAGAACACTGAAGTTACCTTTCGGATGTTGTGCCTCTTGCAAGTAATGATCAAGTTCAGTCAGTGGTCGCGACCACACGGGTATTTACCACATACATATAACTCATGCAGAATATCTCTACCTATGCACTCTCCCATCCTAATTTTAGACCAAGAAGTGCAGTCAGGTTCTTGGTCCTTGTTTGAATATTCACCATAGAGGTTAAAAGCAATGTATCATGCACTTCACAAATATAATCTTCTACATCGCTGTCCACAGTAAACATAGGCCCTACAGTGATGCGTGACTTGATGCGTTCAGAGCGCCATTTAGGATCCATGACCATAGGCATACAAAAATGCAAGAAACAGAGTTTCCAGCATTTATTGAACTTCTTCCATATTCCGCTTCATAATGGAAATTGCTTCCTCCTCCTCCTCACGTAAGTAGTCTTGCCAGTGTCTCTTATAACTATATACATCATAAATGCGAACAACCTTTTCCTTCACATTCCACACCTTATCAAACAGGTTATCTGGACTAGGAAATTTGTAGACCAAAACCTTGTATCTTTGAAAGTCTTCCAAGTATTTACAAACTTTCTTTGCTTTTTTTCCAAGCAGACACTGATCCGTATCTGCATTTGGGATAATGTGCTACTGAAGGGTGGGATACATCCTGGAATACTTCGTGGAATTCTCCATGATTGTGTCAAGTTCATCAAGCCCCACCTGAATAACCTCATCAAGTAAATGGGTTGCATAACGTGCCACAAACAAGCCCGTTTTGCCACACTTTTGTTCCTTTTCTGAAGACTAGTTTTTTGATAGTTGAAGCCACTGAATCATCAACAAATGTGTGTCATCCAGTATAATGCTGAAAACCTTGTCATCAAGACCCCATTCTCCAATAGTCGCAATATGGTATAACTTAAATCTTCTGGTGCTGCAAGAAGGCGGACGGAGCAAAATTTTGATGATTTTTTCTGCTTCTTCCATTCATCATCGATATAGTAAACAGTCAAGCACAAGAATAAATGCTGTGGATCGTAGAGCCACGTGTCTGCACTCAGGCAAACTCGACATGGTAAAGCTGCTAACTTCTCCTTCAGCTTGGTCTTTTCTTGCTCAAACAACTCAAAAGGTCTTCCCTCATCGGGTCGATGTGGGATGGAATCTTGACCAAGCAGGATTGAAGTGAGCAACAAGCTTCCAAAAGCTGTCTTGTTCTACCATACTTGTAGCATGACCGTCCATGGCTAATTTCCTGACGAGTTCTTCATAAGAAATGTTGTGATCAGTCCCTTGATTCTTCTTGTTGTGATCAGTGGAAATAACTGGCAGAGCTAGATCCTTCTGCTCAGGTGCTGCAGGTTCCTCATGAGACCCATTCTGAATAGCTTCCCGATTCTTCCTATTTGTGTCTGTGGGGTGTCAAGGAAGGCAAGATCCTGCCCGGCCATCTCTGCTGTGCCGAGCCTTTCCCTGAGGCTGGATGGCTGGAATGGGAGCTTCTTCTGCTTTGGATCAAAATTAGTTTGCTGATGTGCTCTTCTGGATAGACGGAAGAGATGTATGTTCGTGAAGCTTTTTGCCTCTTGCCAATTTGAATCCCAGGGCTGCACTTGACTGGTGATTCCGAAGGCTAGAGGTGATGCAACAGTTGAAGATCTGGTGGCAGTGCATGCATTCAGCATGTGCGAGCTTTCCGCTGACAAAGGAGGGTACAAAGTCATCCCACACGTTGAAGTGAGTCTTTTCCTTTGGCTTTGTGCCCAAGAACAATGGACTAGGGTTGCTGTCAGTGCTCTTGTCTTGTTCATTATTTGGCAATGCCAACTGCATATTCCACACCTAGGGCACAAAAAAATACAGTTTCAATATGAAATAGGTTAAATACAAGTTATGCTGCTATTCAAACACTGACTCTAATGCCGTAGAATTAACTCTGATTTTGAGAGGTTAACTGAATATGCCTATTTTTCCATATATAATGAGACAGATTAAAAAACAGGCTTTCAGTTTCAGCTGACAGGTAAACTGAAAAGGCACAGTAGCTGGACATGGTGTTGCTAATCAAATATTGTCCTAGTGCAATTGAACAATTTTGATGCGCACGGTGAACGGGAAAAGAGCAACTTCTTCATACAGGAACAATCAAACAAACTTAGTGGATTAATCAATATCTCAGCAGTGTTGTATATGTAAAACACTGCTGAGCAACCAAGAAAAGGAAGTCTAATAACATTTGGGAAAGCACGAAGTATCATTCACTGTCAGATTAATGCTAGATAGCAGCATGTAACGTCTAGCCATGGACACATCTTCCTTCCCTTGACGTTAAATCTCCATGTAATCAATCGAAAAGGACAGTGTCGGGTCAGAAAAAGTAAAAACAAAATCAGGACCATCAGATTAGGCATCTGCCACCTTGAACCCTCTTCTAAAGGAACTTACCATCCACCATCCTCCGTCTTTGTTGCCGCCGCAGTCGGGATTGGGACAGTCACACTATTGTGTTAAACCTACACACCAGAAAACCCAAAATAACTTATCCATCCCGATTCCTGTGTCGATTTTCCGATATAATAACCAACCGAATGAACGAGAAACAAAGTACGCAAAGGAAAACAGGTGGAGATGCATTTTGTACCAACAATCAACAAGAAAAGAAATGGGGCAGCGCTACCAATCTTTAACCTTTGCAGCTCCACGGCGCGTGACAGAGGGAAGGATCAATCGGACGAGATGGGGTGCAGAGCTGGGGTCCTGGACCTCGTGCGGGCTGCGGAGCTCTCGAAATCAGGGGAGATGGAACCGGAGACGTGGCAGGCTGCAGGGCCTCGCCCTCGCGAAAACTAGCCTCCGCAGGCGGCGCGAGGAAAATACAGACGACCAGTGAGGGAATAGGAATGGCCTTGGCGCTTTTCACTCTCCCGCCAAGCCCTTTGAGGTATCTCGTCATGGGCCTTTGGCGCTGCTTATTTCTTTGCATATATCCAAAGCGACTTGTGCGATGGGATTAATCAGCCCAGGCCAGCAGTCTATGACCTCCCAAGGAAATGGTCTAATTTACCTCGCTCTGCATCTGCAATCGCAGTCGTTCGAAATTTCTCTAAAAAACTACAATAAAAACTAGTTCTTTTTAACCAACCTCAACTTTGAAAACCCATTGGTTTT
>JADLZK010010106.1:0-10524 GCA_015847255.1 Hyparrhenia diplandra | reverse complement strand
CACGAAGTATATATATATTAGCAGTAGTTAGAAATTAAAGAAAAAAATTATAAGTCTCATTATGATGATTGTGCATTGACATGTATCGTCAATTATGGCACAGATAGTCACGACTATATCTCACGAGGAATCTTCACTATTGTTATTGCCCTCCCAAGCTAGTTTATATAGAGCTAGACAATAAACTAGCCCAGTACTTATAAATAGAGGTATGTGAGAATGCAAGCTGCTTGGGGACAGTGAGTCCATCTGTACTTTCCTACAAGGAATGATGTGATTCAGTTTTATCGTCCCGTTTCCATTTTTTTTAAAAACGAGTATATCGTCCGTTTCCTCGATCTCACAGTTCTTTTTCGCAAATCTTTGTCTTTCTTTTTGGCGAATTCTCGGCCTCGCAGATGTAATCAGGTGATGTCAGCTCATCGAAAATTAAAGCCAGCCCAGACTAAAAATTAAGCCCATCCACGCAATGGACTGCGAGTTGGTTGGGCTGGGCCAACACAGCAGATAAAAAAAGTGATGCCATATGGGCTTCCATCTCACTTTCATACGTCATGTCCACTCGTAAACACTCATATATCTTGAACGATTTGCTCAAAAAAAAAAAAATATATATATATCTTGAAAGAGTAAAAGCACCTGTGGCCCTCAAACTTTCTGGGCGACCCTCCCATCCGGCGTCCTCAAAACTATAGAAGTGACTATCTAGGTCCCCCGTTCTATTGTTGGCGCACACTTGAGTCCAACCAACCACTAAGCGCCAAACAACGATGACGGTGATGGTGGCCACGATGGCAACCTGGACACCGCGGCCATGGAAACTTTTCAAACAACCTATTCGAGTTGTCGTCATCTAAGGAACCCGGGTTGTATTTCCACCGACCGAAACAAGGGGCGCCGCGCCGCCTTGCACGTTGTGCACGCCAAGAGGGAGGTTCCACTCAAGACTTTCGTGGCGCCTAAGTCGCGCGAGCAAGTAGCGCCTACACGGTTGCCCCCGCTAGTCTTGCGCTAACATGCGAGCCCCCATTGATGCGTACACCCTGGCGGGCTCGACACGCACCGCTGCATTAGCGCAGCAGCCCGACCTCATGCCCTAAGACGGTTTCTTGTTAGGCCGCTGTGTGTTCGTGTTCATGTTCTGACTTGTGGTTTTCGGCGAGCTTGTTCTAGCCGATCCCGATTTGGCAAACATGATGCGGCCGGGAGCACTCGCGCCTCAAGTCCCAGCTCCGACATGGCGTCCCTGAAAGCATGCATGCGTTTGCTCTTCCTCCAACGAGGCACATGAACAAGTTGGGAAGCAACACGGACGTTGAGGTCCGAGTCCGGGGCCGCGGCACGAACTCCACGCAATGGGTAAGGAGTTTCAAGGGGCGAACCGCAGATGGATATGAGCGCGCGCGGCCGATTCGGCCTCGATTACACTTTGCCATGATTGTGTCCAAACTGAGCGCAAGGGAGGCCGGCTTGGTCTGCGAAAGGAATCTGGGATAGGGGCGGCTTGATGGCGGCGAATTTGCTCTGGCGTGCTTTGTGTCGCGGTGCCGCTTGTTTGCCGAGCGCCATCGCCGCAGCTGAGCATGAGCCGAGCCCCACCTCGCAGCCACCACAATCCCAACCAAGCACGCCTCCAAGCTTCCCACACGCGTCCCAGCGTGCCTCGGGTTGGTTGCCGTTGGGGAGCAACAGGCGGAGCTGGTTTTGAAAGTTAGGTATTCCCACAACCAAAAGTTCCAATGCATACAGTTAGTTTCAAATATAATTTGTTCACATCTAAGAATAATTTGTTCACATCTAAGATAGGCATGAAAGTAGGAAAAACACTAATAATTAACAAAAGAACTTACAATACTACAGTGTTCCCTTTGAATCTGCGTTCCTTCATAACTTGAAGCGGTTGATAATGTCTTTGTCTTTAACTTGAATGAAGAACTCCCGCTCAATAAATGTAAACAAACAATATTCAAGTATTGATCTCCAAGTTTGTTTCTCACTTGTTCTTCACATAATTCGTCATGGCGTAAAAGACTCTTTCAACGAGCTTGCCGTTGTTACCGGAAGCACTAACACCAATTTCGTAAGCTTGTAAACAACTTGATGTCTATCACACTTGTTTGTTTCAACAAGCTTAGCAGTAAAAGCTCGCAAAGAGTCTTCACATTGTTGAACCTTTCATCGCCCGAGATATCATTGATGTACAAATTAAGCAAAGATAGATGTGCCAACTCTAACAGTGAGAAATCACTAGGATAAAAACGACAAGTTTAATCAATTTCTCTTTGTCAAAAGCGACAAATGAATCAATAGGGACTGAATGCAGCCATGCAAACTAGCAATGTGTTTATCTCGAGAAAACCTTTCATTAAGCTCACAGAAGTTTGCCTATCAATCATGCTTAAGAACATATCAACACGTAGCAGTGTGCATTCTTGATCTTGACAAAGAACCTTCTATCTCTTCCTACAGGCTTGTAGAATATGTCCATGTCCGAAATTTTGATTTTATTCTTCACACAAAATGACTCCACTTCTTTGAGAAAATCCGCCAAACCTTTGATCCTCTCGCAATTGATGCAATTGGAGCTTGGTCAAGGAAATGAGTTCTACCGTGCATTGACAATATCTTGATCCCTCTTCGCAAAGGCATAATTCAAGTCTGGCAGGAACCCAAGTATTGTTTGCATCAAGTGTGCCATAAAAACAAACTCATATGATCGAAATATTGTTAACATTGTTTGTGCATGGGCACACTCAACACCTTGAGAGCGATCATCACCAACCTTTGTGAGGACATTCCTAATTGAAGGATAAAAGATAAAAGGTGCATAACAGTCTTGTAGTGAGATCCCCAACGAGTATCCGGGCCGGCCCAATCCCATTTCTTGATTCAAACTCTTTTCCGGATGAATGTCATCCACTCCTAGAGCTTCTAGAATTCTTTCTGTTTTTGTAAAGTGAAGCATTTGTGCCTTCTTATAGGAATTCTAATGAGGTTCAACAAAAATCTAACTTGATCAAAAGAACCAAATATTATGCGGATTTTCCTTAGCAACGCCACAAGAGATAACGAAGTTGATGTGCAAAAGCGTGAACATAGTAAGCGGATGGACATTCATCCATAATGAGTTTCTTTAGACCATTAACATGACCCTTCATGTTACTAGCTCCATCATAACCTTGCCCACCTACCATGGACAAGCTCAAATTATGCTCCATCAATAATTTCTCAATTGCCGCTTTAAGTGTCAAGGAAGTAGTGTTCTCAACATGAACAATTCCTAAAAACCTCTCAACTACCCTTCCTTTTTGTCAACATACCGCAAACAAAGAGCTAATTTGTTCATTTTGGTACACATCACTAGACTCATCGGCAAAATTGCAAAATAATTACCACCAAGGTCTTTCCATGAGAAGCTTAGTTGTTTCTTTTGGCACAACAATTAGCTATTTGTCTTTGTATTTTCGAGGCGAATCATCCGACAATTCAATGGGGCATTCTTCAAAACCACTCTAGCAACCTCTTCAAAGTTTTTTAGCCAGCATATTTAACAACTCCTTGAAATTTCTTTAAGTTAAGTTTTTTCACTTTCATCATGTCCACGAGAAGCTAGACCTTGTCGTAGAAGATATTAGCACATTGAATAGAGTATGACAAATCGACACATATAATCACCTTGTCCTTGTCATTTATTGCGACAAAACTTGTGAACAATTTTTCTTTTAGGTGTGATGAAGGAATTATATTTCTCTTGAGCCATATTGTGAAAACTATTGACATCACCACAATGTTTAGTAATCACACATTTCATATGTGCCAATTTCTAAAGCCCCGGTCACAAAAGCATCTCCACCTAGGAAGTATTAAGTTTATGCTTGAACAAGTAGCAAACAAAAGCGAGAATGCGTGTCTTTTTCCACACTATATTCTAGCCATTTGAATTGATCAAACCAATCGAGGCAGAAGAAGCGACGAGGTTTACCTCCAATATACCTTACGAGAAAATCATGATCCCATGGTTGACAAGGACCTAATACAATGAATGCCCCGATCACGAAATTTCGCTCATTAACATCATAATTTTTTATGGGAATTCTTTTCCCGGGATCATGAGATAGAAGGTCAATGTCATAAATTGCCTCATCACTTGATTCATCTCCCGAGTCATCACCATCTCGATAGGAGACCAAGTAGAATGTTCTGCGTGAATTCCCTTGATCTATCTTCCGCCGCTCCTCCCCCCCACTCGTGGTTGCTTTGTGTTAGGGTCATTGCTAGCTATCTCAGTTCTCTGCTCATCTCATGGTCAACGAGATGGAATGCTTTCATTATGAACTTGACTCAATTGTTTTAGGACAAATTGATGTTCCGCAAGTGGTTCTCGAATTGATGTGGAACCTAATTCAACTTTTCTTGTCTTTGCTGCTCTTCCCCACAAACTCTTCAAATCAATTGTTTTCTTCTTCTTCATTATGCAATAATCTACGGAAAGAAAAACCGAGTAATGGGGATTGAGCTAAATCCAAAAGAGAAATTATCAAATCAACAATGAGGAATTGGAGATTGGAAATGAAGCCTCACCACCACTATCACCGGTCCACCACGTCGGCATGCCGCTAGTTCGGCCGGGCAAGTTGACTGGTCACTAACGACACATTTTTAACGTCAACATTCTACCAATAAGGGGTGAAACTATATCTTACTACACACATATACATTTATTATTGACATATTTCCACTTGTAGTGTCCAAATTATTATTGTGCAGATTTATATAAGAAACAAGTGGAAAATACACCAAAAGGCGCCTCCACAGAGGCATTCTGGAGAATACCAAGCCCAAGGGAGAAATGGACCAAACACGCAGAAGCTCGGCCGAGCAAACATCGCCACACAACTTTTCAAGCCCAAACACGCCAGGCAGGTCTGCCCAATCGAGACGGTGCGTGCGCACCAGCACCACCCTGTCTTCGCGCCATCCCCGGCGGTTCGAGCCCGTGTTTGGCGGGCGGTTTGTTACCTTCCAAAACCGGCGTTCTTGGCGTTGGTTGGTGGTTTAGCAAACTAGGAAGGTGTTCCCGGTCGGTTTTGGCTCCTTTCCATATGGGGAGGGACATTTTCCAATGAGCCCCCTCTCCTCTACCTATAAAGGCCATCTCCCACCATTGTAACACACACCACACAATGTAGCCTCTCTCTTCTTCTTCTTCTTCTCCCTTTCTTCTTCTTCTTCTTTCTTCTTCTTCTTTTTCTTCTTCTTCTTAGTTTGTACTTAGGAGGAGTTTGGCAAGGATTAATAAAGGAGAGCAAGACATTTTGGAGTTATTCTAGATGATCAATTTAGAGTTCTTCATCTTATTCTTGTTCTCTACTTATCAATATAGTCATGTTCTTGAATTAGAGCAAAGTCCTTATGACATAATCTTGATTGATGAACTAGTATATAGTTTCTATATCATGATCTTGTCTTATGGAACATCGTGCTTAATTTGTCATACATACATGTTTAGACCAAGAGCTAGATCGATATGATGAGTTCTACCTAGAGTTAGACTTGGTTGATGTTGGGTTGCGGGATTGATAGTCGTTGCTTCCTTGGCGGTGCTCGGTAGAAGGACCCTCTACGGGTAAGCCTTGTATACACGCCCGGTAGTAATAATCACTAGTGTAGACGTGGTGTCTAGACTAAGGGTTTCTATCTTTTTGTGGCGCATCCCACGGTTGAGGGGGTAGGCGGGTTGGTTGTGGCTGACCTTGTCCGTCCCTTGTAATCCCCCCACGTTCGGGTGTGGCGCGAAGTGCAATTGCCGGGACAACGTCGCTGGGGCGTGGGCGATTGCCAGTAATTCAGCGAGACCTTGGCTTTCTTGAACTAGAGTCTCTAACGGTAAAACATGTGTGTATCTCGCTATCTTGACATGACTATCTAGGATATGCCCCCGCTCCATGTTAGACTTATTCTTTATTCATTCTTTTACCTTTATCCTTGAGATTGGCTTGAGTGTGTGTGTCAAGTTATCCTACTACCTAATCTATTTTTATCCCTTTTATGAACATTGGTCTATTATGCATTCGTGTTATCTTGACCATGTCCCGAATTAGAGACTTTTACACCATGCCTTCCTTTGGGAGAAAAATATAATAATAAGATACCTAATACTTAGGGTGAAATGCTACAATGATAGATCCGTGCGGCTGCGGATGAATATCTTATTTGGCAAGGTCTATCACCGTTGATGTACCTAGTGTAATCAGGCATGGTGGTTTCACTTAGGAATGTCATCAACGGCATTTCTTCAGCGCCGTTATTAGAGATGGGTTCTAAACCTGTTTCTAGTGATTGCGCTTAAAAATGCAACATTTGCCCGCCCGGCGCTCCTCACCCGACCGACGGCGTCGAGAACGCCGCTGCCACCGCCCGAGCACGCTGCTTGCCGCCGGCGCGGCTGTCGAGCTGCTCAAGTGGGCGCCCAGGGTTAGGGATTGGGGGAACAACGAACAAGGCGGATCATGAGCATCCGCAGCGGGCGTCTCGGCGGCCGGCGTCCTTCCGTGCTTTCGTGCGTGCGAGCAATGGGGAGACAAGGGGCCATCGTGTGCCTTGCTCCCTTGTTTGGGCCACCGGCCTTGAGTTCTTATGTCTAGCCGGGCCACATGTTGAGAAATGGTTGTGGGCTGATTTTGTGTTCTAAAATTACCAATATACATTATACATTTTAGTATGCCTATATGTATATTTATGATTGTTCAAAAAAAAGTTGGGTATTCTACTGAATACCCGTGGCATCACTCAGAAGCTCCGCCCGAATGGTTGGGAGCGATGCCCTTTGCAGCGCGCGACACGTTATCAGCGCGGGTGGGCGTGTCCGAGCATGCATCCTAGCTCTCCTCGCACCCAAGAAGCGTCGTCGTCCGGGTCTCGATGCCTCGGCGTTCTTTGCGCCGCCTCGCCATCACTTGCATGCCTCGGCGTCGTGGAGCGGCGGGCGCTCACCCTGCTCCCATGGTGGCCCATTATGGCCTCCTTCACGGAGTCTCGAGCCGTGTCGGATCGCCGACGGGGCTTGTGCGGCTGCGGCCGGCTATTCGCCGCCATCGACCGGACACGGTCTTTGCTCCCCTGGCCATTGCTCTGTTTGTTCAAGGAGAGGAAGGATCCATAAGTCGAAGAGGAACGGGGCAGGCTTTTTTGAAAATTTCCATGCCCACGATGTCCGCTTGCCATGGCATGTCCATATCATTTGTTGCCGCTTATGTGGCGAGTTTTGGACTTTAAGTGTCTTGCCAATAGATCGAGGGGACCCGGATAGTCACTTCTATAGTTTGGGGACACGGGATGGGAGGGCATTGAAAGTTTGAGGACCACGGCGCATTTAACTCATCTGAAATATCCTCACCTTTGTAATAATACAATACATTCCAAATCCAAGAAAATCTATGAGATATTCGATAGTATAATGCATTCCAAAATTTGAACAAATAAAAGAATGACACATGTATCCATGGATGAACCCCCAATTAAGGAGTTTCTTCTCAAATTATGGATTTCTTTTGATCAATTTTGCTAAATCTAGTTATGGGGCACCATATAGACTACATTACAGTCCAGTATAAAATTTAGAAGGCATAATGAACGCTGTATTTCACGGTGAAGGGAATATCTAACTAATTTTAGTACCAAAGTCCGATAAAAGAACTTGGCCCTCACTAATTTTGTTAGTTTGGTTGTCAACTTGCCCCAATAAATGGAGCCTCTCGTTGACCTGCAGGTCGACCTCGCGTTCGACATTTCACTCGCTGGCATCTAGGTTATGTGCAGCCTCGAGTCAATCTAGTCCGCACAGGTGGATTGGCATAATAGCATCAATAACCTATGCAATTGAGCTTTGGTCCACTAGACCACTCCAAGCGGATTGGCGAGAATGGCCCCAACCATTCTTAGAGCAAGTATAACAAGAGGTTGTAAAGTGGGTTGAATATTGATGTGGCAGAGAGAGAGGAGGAGAGAAGAGAAACGGGTTGTAAATTTACAATGCCTATGCACAAAAACCATGTAATTATGTGAGATATATAGTCAAGTGGGTTGTAAGCCAGCTAACTATTATACATGAGTGGGGTGCGATAGATTGGCCGTAAATTACCACCTCGAGTCGAGATGAGGCTTGTGGGCTGATAGGTTGTGATGTCCGTGTTGACAGAGGTGCTCAGCACATGGTCGGGGATCGTGTTGACCGTACTTCCTAACCCGGAAATTTTGTAAGAAGGCGCCGTAGCCACCTATATTATTATACTTGTTTTTTGCGGGCTAGTAAATAATGACAGGTTGACTGCAATAGCGGCACAAGGGAGGAAAAAGTTGCAATAAGCTCAGGAGGAGTGCCTCAAATATTGTGACACTGACAAACCGTGATCACTATGAAGGCAACCTCAATGACTATGAACTTACAGTATGAAGACTGTGCCTATTGCATTGATGGCCACGACAACAAGTCACGACCGTGAGGGACGAGTGAGGCTATGACGATTACGGTTGCCATGACCGCCGTGACAGCGGTTGTGACTATATACCGTGACAATGACAACTAGGACGACTAGACTAGACAATGACAACTAGGACGACAAGACTATCGATCGTTGTGACAAGAACAACGACAGACATCCTAGGTCAACTCTGTGCTAATAGTATAATGGACTCACAGACGTTCGGGCCTTGGATCCGACTGGGAAGCGCTTTCTATTAAGGGCCCGTTTGTTTCCAAAAGTCAAAATAGGTTCCTGCGTAAGGTACTTTAGGTACTTTCAGGAAAAGTCTAAAAGTCACTCCTATTTAGTTTCCTACAGAATAAAAGGGATTTTTTTTGTAAACCCAGCTAGTCTAATAGAATCGTTGGAACCAATCAGAGTCGAATTTCAAAAGCATAGTGGGGACATGAAAGTCACCTAGCCATTGGCTCGATGGCTCTGCCATTTTTCATACAAAATATTTTTTATTGATTTTAGCTAGCTTAAATTATTCTCTCTTATATATCTTGTTGAATCAACCAAAACGGGTGCGCTATATATGGCGAAATCAACCGGCGACTAATACTTTTCCGCCCATTATACTGCCATATGACACTGGCCGACCTGCAGAGGCGTGACTTGACTAGTATCATCTCTCGATGTCATCGCGATGCGTGAGCTAGAACAAAATTGAGGGGGTCCATTTGCCTTTGTGCGTCGCAGTGTTTTGCAATATATCGATGTATATATAGTGGAATTTGGGTCTTATGGTTTGTTTTCCAAAAATTTTTAGAGTGCGATTGCACCCAGTAACCCAGTGTCTTCTAGGTAGCTCCTACTCTGTGTCATCAGGTGCATCTGGATCGAGTGCCAGTGGATCCATAGGCGTGTTAACCAGGGAGGTGACAGAGTCGGGAGCTGCTCCCTACCGTATAAACTTTCACAAAGGGCTGCCTGAACCTGACTGGAACGGTGAAGAACAATTGCAGGCGCCACGCATCGCATGTGCGAAGAATGCGTGTGCACGTACGAAGTACTACTGCTAGGCTGCAGCACTGCACGTACGGCGACGGTCGGCGAAGCGTCCAGCCAGTGGATCCGCGAGGTGGACCGACGTGACTATCTGACCGGGAGGTGGTACGTACAGTACCCTCCCTACGGAGTAGTAGTACCCCAAGCAGCTAGCTAGCGGCTGGCCAGTCCAGTCTCGACACGTCCGGTCGACCGTGTGTCGTCATGTAGGCCAGGGGACTACTACTCCTACCATTGACAGTGACATTGCCACGGCGCTGCTACAGTGAACTGCACGATCGCCCGGTGCCCCTTGCCCGATGCGGCGATGTCCCGATCCCGTCGAACAGAGCCGAGACGAGGATTCTCTATTGGCGCTAGACGAGGACCGCCGTGCCCATGCTACGCAACCGGCCGGCCTTGCCAGGCATATCGATGCAAGCTAGGCACCTGGCAGTGTGGCGGGGTCCATGGCGCTGATCGAGCGACCGGCGCGCATCACTCGATCGGCGTGCTACGCTGTGCATGCACGGTAGTCACGCTGAGCGCGCGCCACGCCGTACGGGCCGAGACGCTGTTGCCTTTATGTGCCCCGGTTTTCTGAACTGTACGCGGAATTAATCTCAAAAAGATAGTATTAGCTAGTACTAAATCCATTTCAAATTGTATTGAATCTATTTTTAAATTGTATTCATTTGATTTTCAACCCCTAACTTTCAAATTAGCTTGTTTATTAACATCTTTCCCGCCGGCCCCTTTTGTTTGTTTTAGAGAAGCGTGTTTGTGAGGAAACACCTGTTCTCGAGAGACAAAACATTTAAGGCTGAAGTGAATATTTGAACTAGAAGCATCAACTTAAATTTACTATTTTTATATAATTTTTAGTGGTGGGTCAAAAAAAATCAGCAACTATAATTTGGAACGGGAGAGCTATATAGCAGTTCTGGATCGGGAGCCTTCTGGTAACAGTGGGTGGCTGCATGCGTTGTGTTGCGTGCAAAAATGCCCAAAT
>JADLZK010010105.1:0-157029 GCA_015847255.1 Hyparrhenia diplandra | reverse complement strand
CTCTAAACACACCCATCGCTGCTGGCAGGTTTCAATTCAACGTCGAGGAGTTCTTCCCGTTCGGCTTCGGCGTGCTCAGCAGGACGGTTCGCGCGAAATCCGGGAGGTTGAAGCGGATGTGAGACCATCTCATCTGCTGGACAGACTGATCCAGGACCATGCCCGAAACAGATGCCGATTTTTCATTCATGTTTTGCTGTCCGTTCGACGTGAGTTCGGCCTCAGCACAGAGCAGATGAAAGGAATGCGAGTATATATTCTACTACTCCCTTCGTTCTACATTATAGTTTACTAGTATCACGCCCGTCGCGTTACTACGGGATAACTAAAATTTCTATAAAAAAACATTGATCGCATGATAACAAAACTTTGTAAATAAAGAATGGAACTGCATTGCCCCGAGCAATTACAAGACTGCAGTGGTTCAGTTTCCAATCCTTACATATGTAAACAATCCAGTGGGTTAGTTTGCCTCTGTGAGGCAGCAATCCTCACCAAGAAGATGTATTGTGCGAGAAGATGTTACACTCCAACTTGTTCAGATTAGCCCTTGTTTCTGTCAATAAACCACAATAGACTTCGTGACAAGAACCGGTCGCTGCACACTTCTCAGTCAAAACACACTCTCAGCCTATGCTACAGTTATATCGAGGAATCAAGAAATTAAGCCCAAATCATAATTAGATAATAACAAATAGAGAAAAGATATATAAGAAGTATTGTAGCAGGCAAGTCAAAGAAACAATATATAAAATCAGCTAAGTAGTCCACTTAAAGACCAAAGATATGCAAATGAAACCAAAACGCAATAGTGCTCTACCAATAAAGTCTCAGTAAGACAAAAAACCAGTACAACTGTAGCTGAATCGAGCCTAACAAATTTCACTGTACAGATGCCAACAAGTTTTAAGTGTGTAATTGATAATACTTCTTTTCAAAATGTTCTCACTTATAGCATTTGTTATGCGATCCGATAATGCATGGCCTTTTTATAATACTTATTTCACAGGCGCTACCACTTACAGCATGTCTATAGCGATTTAGTTATGCATGCCTTTTTTTTCAAGAATACACAGGAGAGATGCTCATGAATGATTACAACCAGATATACAATTTAAAACAAGAGAGCTAACGCTAAGTTCTAACTTAACCAAGTGATCCATCCTACTGTAAATGCTCTCTGTTTATGTTTAGTCGGCTTTCAGCTTGGATTTATATTTGTGTTAACAAAAGTTCAAAACAATGTGTAACATTCAATGTGTTTTCCCTGGACTTCCATGTTCTACTGATTACAGGAATACTAAATTATGTATTCACCCCATTGACTAACAAGAGTGATGGCTAATTGTATGTTTGGTATTTGCAAATGATTGAATACAGTTCAGAGTTTGGCTCACACGTTTCCTCCTCTCAAGAGGATCCAAATGTAACAAAGATATTATGTCATTTCACTACTTAGTAACTTGTTTCATCCTCCCACACACACACTTAGGGAGCAAAAATGTTCTACTTGCAGGTATTATGGATCCAGCAGGTAGCACAGGCACAAATAATCACAAAAAATGGGATAGATATAGGTGTACCATTCAGGTCTGGCATTGATGATTTTTTTTTTTTTTGAGAAGTCAAAGGGGGGGAGTTGATCCCCATCAGAATTTTATTTATGGCCTGAAATGGCCCGCAAAGTTTGTTTCATGTACTCATTGATGATTTTTGCTGCTTCAGCAACCAGCCACAAGAACAGTGAGGCTGGTCTCCCAGAGTAGGAATAAAAATGCCCTGAACAAGTTGCAAAATGTTGAAAAACACTTTGTTAGAAAGATTCAGAGAACAAGAAAATTAACCGAGGAAGAAATAAATAGTTTCAATGTACAAGACTGGCTGCTGCTAGTTCATCAAATATACAAAAACCAGCAGTTACAATATCACAAGTTGCAGGCTTCATTTGTGATCCCTAATTAAATTCAAGGAGAACCGCGTTTGATATACAGGTATTGGGAAGAAAAGGGCAAACCAGATCTGTCCAAGCCATTTGTCAATACCTGAGGAGGGCTTAGGTGTCAATGGCAACATATGATGCCCCGCTGGACTGCTGAATGCAATCTCAGCGCGCATATCACAGACATTAAAATTGTGTAAAACATCTAATCAGATCAAACAAAGCATATAGGAGAGCAAGAAATTTTCCTATCTTAGTGGTGATTGTGAAGCTTTCCAACCTAAACAAGAGAAGGTCATGATGAACCGGAAGCGGGCACTGTTGCTCTTGGGATTGTAGGATGACTGCCTCAGCATAGGCACTACTGACATAGGAGAACACTTGGGAGGCCAGAAGCGACGGGTGTTGTGTTTCTTCCTCCTAGGTTCCATGGGATTTACCAGCAAGCTGTTGAAAATCATAGGTGGAGCATTCAGAAATCATTAAAAACAGCAAACAAAATGTACTCATATTTGTTCTCAACTATTTGAAGCCTGTTAATTTGTTCTTATATCATGGTTGACAGATAGTTCTGTGACTTCTACAAGATTCACCATGTAATTTGCAGGGGGGAAAGGAGCCGAGACGGGTGAAGCCAGCTAGGAGCCCAGGAGGCGGAACTCACCATGGTCAGGCGGCGATCTCGTCTTCCGCTGCGTCACTGCCATGGCGGGGCGTCCTCAGATTCAGGAGGTGATGCATCCTCGGTGGGAGCGGCGAGAGATCCCCGTGATCACTGACGATGGATTTCTTTGGATCATAGCTACTCCAATCAATCGAGGTTCAGTTGACCAACAACACAACAACGAAAATACAAACTTGTGATGCTTGTGGCTCAAATTTTTAGTACTTCCAATTAGGCATAAGGTCTGAAATGCATAATTAATTAACACTCTGGGGCTTAGGGGCTAGAAGATAAGAACTTACTGCTTCCATAAACTGCATTTTAATTTAGACATAGACATGCTTAAAAATGAGCACAGTACCAGCACCATGCCCAACCACCACCTTGTGTTATCTGATGTGCCAAATGCGATGCTGGCAAGCACTCATGCAGCTTCAAACTTTCACAACAATTTAAGTGGAACCTGTACAAGCTCCCAAATTAAGTTCAATGAAAATCAAGCTCCGATCAATACCTATCAGCTCTACAGTTGCGACTTGAACTTGAAGATATTGGACTCCTGCAGCATCTCACTCTGAAAATAGCGAAGCAAGGGCACCAAACAAATGAGGAAGACAACTAACCAATCCATCCACAGACCATCAACTGAAATTTCTTTTTCATGTTTGCTGACGTCCTCTTTGCAGCATCTCACTCTCCCCCTTTGACATGTTTGTTGACGTCCTCTTTCAACTGAAATCGAAATAGAGCAGTCTTCTTCAGTAAAAGTTCAACACATAATTTTCAGGCAGGCTATACAGAGCTGGACAGGAAGATTATAGTCCTAAACAGTTTGCAGAAAATTGTGCCAGCCATGGTAATGGCAAGGATGGTGAAGAAAAGGAACTTGCCGAGGCTAACCCTGAACACCGCGTCGGTCTCGAACAACTCACGGTCACGAGATTTGTGAAAGTGGTAAATCCCTGCAGGAACAGAGAGAAATCTACATGAATGTTTGGATGAATTGAATCGACGAATAGAACTGAGCGAAAGGAGGGGGATTTGGGTCAGGGACACGCACATGGGATTGATGGAGGGGCGCGGGACGTTGCGGGGCGCCCAGGTGGAGCACGCGCGAAGAGGCCGCAGTAGGCGATGTGGATGCGAGTGGAGCAGCAGCACGCCCGCCTCAGCCCCGGCCATGAGGCCTGCGAATCCCGGCCACAGCCCTGCCACGCTTCGATCGAGGCGGTGGTCTCTAGGGGCGACCTCCACGTATCCCATGCGGTGGTGCTGCGTCGGCGGCGGCGTGCGCGCGCGTGCGCGGTGACGGTGCGGCGGCGTGAGCGCGAGCGAGGGCGGAGCAAAGGTGGATGTGCATGCGCAGCGGAGTCAGGGTAGGGAGGACCGGAGGAGATGAGTCGCAACTCACAAAATCACGGGAGCATTGATTTCTTTCCTTCTTTTTCCACAGAAAAATTAGACGTGATTGGAAGGATCCCAGGCTACGGTGGGCAGGACATAGCACGTTGGGGTTTCCTTCTAGGACGGGAAGGGGTTTCCTTCTAGCACATCAATCGCGGCACCTGGCGTGCATGACGGGAAGGTGTTTCCTTTTTATCTGGCTGGGATCGCACGTTGAAGGTGATTTCTATTTTTAACCGCGTGTGATCACATGGGGAAGGCCCTCGACGTACCAAATTTTTAACTCACCAAACCGAAGTCTTACTTTCATCCTTTTATGTTGTAGAGATTTTAAGTTTTAGATATATTATTTTTGCTATACAATTAGTTATACACTATATCTATATGTATAGTAAAAGAATTTATCTTAAAAAGCCAAATTATAGTTCACTTTAGCTTTTCTAGATACATTGATTTTATTATGCATCTAGTTATACACTATGTCTAGATACATAGTAAAAAAATGGATCTAGAAAAGTCAAAGTGAACTACAATTTGGAACGGAGGGAGTATAATTTTAAAGGACGGAGGGAGTATTTTCTTTTTAGAAAACATTCTAGTAGCAAATTTCTACAGAGAAGTACGTGAAACTCAGGTCACGCCATTTGTGCAGGATGTATTTTTCAGAGAAACAGGGACGTCGTCTTCGGTGCTCGACTTCACCATCTCTCAGCCTGGGCACAATTAAACCTAACACCGTTAACCGAACCGAACCGAACCGAAACCAAACCGAAATGTCGGTTTTTCGGTTTTTCGGTTCGGGCGGTTTTGGTTTTTCCCAGGTTCGGTTTTCGGCTCGGTGCTCGGTTTCCATGGCAAACCGAACCGAAAACCGATAGAAACCGAACTATGCTGCATGCAGCATGCGTGCGACTGAGTGCGCGGGCGTCAAATTCTAAAAGGGCTCCCCACCGCTAGTTCTCAACTGAGCAAAGAAAGCCCACGAACACCGAACGCTGCCCAACATCCCCTCCACACGCCGTCCCTCGTGACTCCCCGTCCGTGTCTGATCATCGAAACCTAACAGCGCGGCTACGCGAGCCGTTTCTTCTCCCTTCGATTTTTCCTTCTGCTAGTTTCGGTTTGTTCGGTGGAAAACCGAAAACCGAACTGGGAAACCGACACCGAATTCGTCGGTTTGTGGTTGTACAAGGAACCTCCTTCGATTTTTCGGTTGTTTGATTGCTAGAAACCGAAATTTGCCGGAACCGAACCGATTGCTTGTTTGTTTAAACCGAATGCCCAGGCCGGGTCCATCTCGAGCTCATGCGGGTCCGCGTATGATGAAGAGACTTCAAGTTGAGGTGGTGATTGACGATAGCTGAGAGAAGATTTACCAAGCGCTAGTTTTACAAAATTGTTGGAGGACATTTCCCCAAAAAAATAAATTAAAAGGAACCATTTGTGTGCTACAGTAGAGAGACCGGCCATTTTTGTCTTTTGTGCTCAAGCAATTTATAGAGTACAAGCCAAACTAGTAAAGCAATTTGAATGCGACTACTGGTAATGCTAAAAAATGATTAAGAGCCATATTTGTAAGGGAATTAGGGGTTCCTATTGTGATGCATGACTACTTAAGAGAAGGATTCACCACAAATATTACTTTGTCTCATTATTTGACGTGACAAATAACCTACTTCTTGACATTCACTAAGCAATTGCAATTCAATATTATGAATATTGGATCTATGAAATCAATTCATGGTTGATAGTGAAATAATATAACTTATCCATAATAAGAGCAAATAGTTTTTTATTGGATTTAAACCCCTTTATTCTATTTTCCATTCTTTTCTATTTCAGTGTTTCTATATGTATAACCCAAAATCTTTCTTATCTTTTTTTTTTCTCAAATAGGCAAAAGTTTTTGCGCATCACTTTATTTAAGTAGAAGAATTTTTTTACATCACGCTGAAACGCACGTTAGGGAGGATATTGATTTACAAAAAGCGTTGCCTCCCCCCTAGAAGATGCATGCCGATTACTCACGAATTAAACGATCAAGATTGGAGGCCCGGCTTCGATCCATAGATCGAAGGTATGCTTAACGGTGGCAAGGAGCTGAGTGGTGGTGGACGCCGTGGAATGCTCACTGTTGCAAGTTTTTTTTTTTTTTTTTTTTCGACCGGGACTTCACCCGTTTTTCACTGTTGCAAGTTGTAACGTGGTTGTCCATCCTCGCAAGAACGCAGGGTTTCTAGATTAAATCCCGTGTCAAAATTATGCTTAAAAGATCGAGATTTTCAAAAGTTCGTGTTTCTTAGAAGTAACTTCCAAGTTTCAATAAGTTATTCTAAACGGCAGTAACTGTCAAAAGTATGGGAGAATGATACGACCTATATCTCTACATAATTAAACACAATAATTGGTTTACGACGTCCGGACGGATAAAAGTCAAGATCACACCAGGTCCACATCCAAAATGTTTTGATTTTTCTCGCTTTCTCGTGGTGCTCGTGCTCATGGACCTTCGATTTCATTGGACGTTTTTAAATATAGTTTGCTTTACTTTTTAAACTAAATTTGACCCGTTTGAGTTATTCAAAAAGTTTGTGCAAATATAGTAAAATTTAAGTCATTCTAGCAAGTCACAACCAAAGAAGTGATATGTTGCACAAATTTCTGAATAAGATAATGGTTAATTTTAGGGCTAAAAAAAAAGTGAAACGAACTATAATTTAGAACTGATTAAGTAGAAGTTTGTCATTAACATTGCACTAGCTGGTTAATATGTGATGTTGTTGTTTCGACACATGTCCAGCCTACACGTGTGTGTGTGTGTGGAAACTACAAAAGTCAAAAGGCTAGAGTAACCGTATACGTGCCGAACTTTATCCACGAACTCAGAGTACGTACGTAGCATCCATTGCCATGGCAAACCTACTGCATCAGTTCATGAGCGAGCTGATGGCTCCACGGGCATGGTTCCTGCTGCTCCTCCCTCTCTTCCTCTTGCTCGTACGCTACTCGGTGAGTACCAAGAGAGCGAGGGAGAGGCAGCAGCTAGACCAAGACGACGACGACGACCATCTACCTCTGCCGCCTTCGCCTCCGGCGCTGCCTCTCTTCGGGCACCTCCACCTCATCGGCCGCTCGCTCCCTCACGTCTCCCTCCGCCGCCTCGCCACGAAGCACGGCGCCGACCTCATGCTGCTCCGCCTGGGCGCCATGCCGGTGCTCGTCGTGTCGTCGCCCCGCGCCGCCGAGGCGGTGCTGCGCACGCACGACCACGTGTTCGCGTCCCGGCCGCACTCCCTGGTCGCCGAGGTCGTCCTCTACGGACCGTCCGACATCGGCTTCGCGCCGTACGGGGACCACTGGCGGAAGGCCAGGAAGCTCGTCACCACCCACCTGCTCACCGTCAGAAGGGTGCAGTCGTTCCGCGGCGCCCGCGAGGAAGAGGTGAGCACGGTGATGGCTCAGATCGCCGAGGCGGCCGCCGCCGGCGGGCGGTGGACGTGGGCGAGCTGCTCGGCTCGTTCATGAATGACCTGGCGTGCCGCGCCGTGATGGGCAAGTCATCCGGCGGCCGGAGCAACAAGCTGTTGCGGGAGCTCGTCGTCGACACGTCCCCCTCTTGGGTGGCTTCAACGTCGAGGAGTTCTTCCCGTTCCTGGCTCGCTTCGGCGTTCTCAGCAAGGTGGTCCGCGCCAAGTCCGAGAGACTGAGGAAGAGGTGGGACGAGCTCCTGGACGGGCTGATCGACGACCGTGAGAGCATGTACGAGCCGATGATGGCAGCGGCCCCGGCGAGTGATCTTGATCTCGAGGACGAGGACCTGGACTTCATACATATCTTGCTCTCTGTTCGACACGAGTACGGCCTCACCAGAGAGTCCATGAAAGCCATCCTACTTGTAAGTTCATCTGATCTGATGTTTTCACACAAGAAGTTGTTTGATACAGTTAAGAATGAATGTACAATATGCAGGACGTATTTTTCGGCGGCATAGACACAGCAGCTTCGCTACTCGAATACATCATCATTGAGCTCATTCAGAGGCCACACGTGCTGAAGAAACTGCAAGCCGAGGTTCGGAGCAGCGTGCCCCAGCACCAGCAGGGACAAGAAATCGTCAGAGAGGCGGACCTGAACGACATGGCCTACCTGAGAGCAGTCATAAAGGAGTCGCTCCGGATACGCACGGTGGTGCCGCTGCTGGCGCCGCACCTCTCCATGGCCCGGTGCACCATCGATGGGCTCGCTGTCCCGGCCGGCGTGCACGTCCTCATCAACTTCTGGGCCATCGCCAGGGACGCGCGCTTCTGGGGGCAGGACGCGGAGGAGTTCGTCCCGGAGAGGTTCCTCGACGGCGGCAGCGCGGCGGACGTGGGCTTCAGGGGCACCGACTTCCAGTTCCTGCCGTTCAGCGCCGGACGCAGGCAGTGCCCCGGGATCAACTTTGGGATGGCCGCCGTCGAGGTGATGCTGGCGAACCTCGTGGGCCGCTTCGACTGGGAGCTGCCGGCGGGCAAGGCGGCGTGCGACATTGACATGACCGAGGAGTTCGGGCTCGTGGTGCACCGGAAGGAGAAGCTCCTCCTAGTCCCGAAACTATGCGCGTAGCTCCGTACTGCATGGATCCAAATTGGTGGATTATACTCCCTCCATTCCAAATTACTCGGTATCGTTTGACTTTTTTACCTTAAATTTGATCACTCGTTTTATTCAAAAATTTAAGCAAACATTGCAAAATTGAAGTCATTCTTGAATATTTTTTATATTTTATTAATAAAGTAAGCCCCACCAAAAGATGTAATCTTACATAATCTTCTTTGAATTGGACGAATGGTCAAACTTTGATCAAAATAGTCAAACCTCTTATAGTTTTGAATGGAGTTGATAGTGACTCAACACTAAAAAAAAAATCATGGATGCTGAGTTGTGCCCATATATGCCGCATATACAACAGTATAGCTTACTTATATTTCCCTATTTCCATATATAATTGTGCTTGAAATACGTATGCCGAATTGAACGCATTTTCAGATACTGCGTGATGGCGTGCATAATTGGATTAGTACATCATCCATGTCGCCGTTTGTAAGAATCAGTCTTCTAAATTATACTACAGTTATCGTGTAATATCCACTCCCACGACATTTCCATGTAGTTGTCCTTGTATGCTTCGAATTTTCACATTAATGTTTATTGTAATTGTTGGTTACTATAAGTGAATCATCATAAGCACATAAGCATAATAGTCAGAGAAAGAACATTCTGCAAAGATATCACCACACGTTATCGATATAAACATCAAAGTATGCAATCATCCGTTACGGAGATAATATATAATTTAAAACCAGAAGTTGACATCCAGATTGTTACGGTGCACCCTACTGGAGCCCGTGGTGCGCGTGGCCTCATACGGCTTCCATTTTGGTGAGGCTGGAGGTCATGGTCGAGCACTACTCGAAGAAGAATGATCCAGAACGCGCGGCATCACTGATATGGTGCCGAGATGGCTTTAACAAGGTTGCATTGCAATCGGTCCAACTCACGCCGAGGAGCCAAGCTAACGACACGTTGATGATGGTGATGGATGTGCAGCACGAACTCGGAAGGAAAAGGGTGCCTTACTGCCTGACGTGTGGCTAGGAGGCCATGCAGCAGGCGGCGGCACGATGTGGCAAGGAGCACTCATACCAAGCCGCCATGGCGCCCTGTCTCTACGAGACGAGAGATCGCGTGGATGAACTCCGTGAATTGACGGGGAATGGATGGAGGATGGAAATGGTGACGCGGATCACAGAGGATGGAAATGGGCCTCGTCACCCTTGCGGATTGGACCGGGCGGGTTCCCTGCGTGGATTGGCTAAAGCCGAAAGGAGCTGACGAAGCACAAGTCACTTGGCAGCACAAGGCACCTGTAAACAAGATCGTTCCCCAACTCGACAATGTGCAGTTACTTCAAATCGAAATGCAAGAGGTAGGCAGGAATTGGTGGAGGCCAATTTGGCAGCTCATCTGCCACTGAATTTTAAACGAGTGTGTAAACTGGTTTAATCACTTTCCGGACTGGCTGATAGCCTGATACAATACAAATCATGATTCTGATCCTGTCGAAATTTAATCAAAGCTCTCGAAGATTTGTCCTAATTACTACCCTTCTTCCTCCTCTTCGTTCTTCCCTGCTCCTCATTCGTCGCAGCCTCCACCATGTCGCCATCGCCGTCGTTGTCCTCGCCGCCGGTGCCGGGCGCGGAGTAGAGCGGCAACGCGGCCGATTCGGGGGACTTGACGTGCATCGCCCGCACGTTCCGCCACTTCCTCGGGACGCACGCGGCGGCCGCCTCGACCGCGGCCACCACGTTCTGCACGGCCTCCTCCCGCGCCATGGCGCCGTGGCCCACGCGCACGGCGCGGCACGTCCCGCCCTCCACCCGCAGCTCCACGCGGCGCGCCGCCTCCCTCGCGGACTCCGCCCACGACGGGTCCGACAGGTCCACGGGCACGGTCACGCCGCGCTTGGCGCCCGCCTTGCCGCCGCTGGGACCCTGAGGCGGCGGTCGACGAGGATCAGGCCGCGCCGCGTGGCGGGCGGGAGGGACCGGAGCGCGAAGGAAGGGAGCGGGTCGATGTCGTCGGGGAGGTCGGCGGGGAGGCGGTCGGAGACGAGGGAGATGGAGGGGAACGGGGAGTGCGGGAGGCGGAGTTGGTGCTCGAAGCGCCGCACGGGGGCGCGCTTGAGGGTGACGATGAGGTATATGGGCTCCGGCGCTGGGGTAGGGTGCTTCTGGAGCCATCGGAGGAGCGCGGCCACCGCACGGACCACGGCCTCGCGGCGGAGGCGGCTGGTGGGGTTGGAGGGAGTGGATGCCATTGCCAATGCCATTGTTGGCGCCTTGGCGGCGGCGGCGGCGGGAGTTTGGGAATTGAGAGGAGGGAGGTTAGGGTTTGTTTGTATCGACGCGTGCGTTCGTGTCTGGTTGAAGTGTTGGACCCGAAGTGAGTTTGGGCCTGGTTGAGTCGGACCACGAAGCTGGTGGATCGGCTTCCCGCAAAGGAAGTGAGCCCCAGAAGGTTGGGGCTCAGCTCGGCTCGGCTCAGCTCGTAGCCTCGTGCTCGCAACCAGATGGAAAAGTGCTTTTTTTTTGAGAGGGTACTATTTGTCACTTTCTTCTTTGTTAGTACAAGAAAAGAATATCCGTAAGTCATTTTCTCAAATACTTGTCCAAGCGCCTCCCCGTTCGTATGAAAACTATGCTATGGTACAAGTGAAAGGTAAAATACACAGAAGCGAGGCAGGTATCATTTTCTCAAATACTTGTCCAAGCGTAAAAGGCTAATTAATTTTTAATTTAGGATATTTCTTAACAACTAATTTAACTTTTATTAAATTTATAGAAAAAACTATGGATATTTATATCTCTAGTTAGATTTACTATAAAAATATATTTCATAATAGTTACTTTAATGGTATTTATTTTATATCATAAATGTTACTACCTCCATTCAAAATTATAAGACATTTGTTTTTTTTTTACCCTAAGTTTGACCATTCGTCTTATTCAAAAGTTTTTGCAAAATGTCACATTTTCTGTTGTGATTTGCTTTATTAATAAACGTTCTTCAAGAATGACTTTAATTTTACAATGTTTACACAATTTTTTTTTGAATGCGACGAGTGATTAAACTTGAGGTCGAAAAAAAGTCAAACATCTTATATTTTGAAATAAGGGGGTAGTATTTTTATAAAGTTTTGGTCAAACTTCAAATCGTTTGACTCTTCATAAAAAAAAAGTAAGAATTACATTTTTTTTTTTTTTTGTCCGGAGAGAGTATTTCTTAGTACGTACTCTGTGTTGTGTTAAACCATTGGTCTATACTTTTGTGTTGCAAATTTTGAAATGAAAAAAAAATGCTCAACTATGACATGATGGTACTGTTTAATAAGAGTAGGTTTGATCATTTCCTATGTGGTCTAGTGCTTTAATTGTGCCAATGGGCGCTGCCGCTGAGCCTAATGTCTTCAGGAAAATTAAATTAAATACCATGAAGTTTTGAGTGATAATCAGGGGGTAGTGTGTAGACTGGTACGGTGGCCGGACATGGAAGAACAAACCTGATCCTGACACAGTTAGCGCTGCACGAGAGAAGGAAATTACACTGCCTTATTGCAGAGTGGCCAGAATAATCCGACGAGCAGGAGGGTAGTCTGCACACACATTCTGGCTCCTGCAAACGTCGATGCAAGTGCTGATGGTTAGTATCTTCGCCTTTTTGCGTCTTCAGAGAGAGTGGTCGTCTGTTTGATTGTCTAATTTCTATACTCTACCACGCAGGGCTGATGGTTAGTAACTGGAATTAGGTTGATTAGCATGCCAAGCCTTTCTTGCAGATTATTAGCGTCCTACTGTTTCGCATACATACACGGTAGGTAGGAATTCCTCGCAAAGAACTTTCTTGGTGTCACCAATGCTGGATTGACAGTTCAGGATTCACAGACATCATGCACAAGCCAGAGCTGATTCCTGCTATGTGCTATCCATTACTGTAGTTTCGAGAATCGTTGAGAAAGTGGGGACAAAAGAAAATCATTTGCCCCTCTTGTTCACCTTTCCAATTGGACTGGATCTAACTGGGAGCTGAAGAGGGACAAGAGTCGAGCTTGTGTGCTACTCAAATTGGACCCCAAGTGTCGAGCTTGTGAATATATGCATCAATCTTTCCTCTTTATGCCCATGGTGCTCCTGTGGACAGAGTCATTTTGCGTTGTAGGCAACAAAATAAATAGTTCACCAAGTAACTTTCTTGTGGGCAGTTTGGAAAATCTGACTTTCTAGGATCAGAACATAATGTGTAGTATAGGACGGCAGATTTGTATAGGATCCTTACGAAATTTGAACAGAAGCTTGTAAATAAATAAAAAGAAACAAAAGCGTATGCTATGCCTCAAATCAAATTTGATTGTCACTTTTTGAGGATTCTGCACATTTTCTTGTGAAGCATCGACCCCCCCAAGAGCTAACTTGGTCTGGATCTATACTTTTTATAGCTGAGCTAAAACATGAAGAAGCTGCTCTATCTACAGCCGTTTGTGCTTTGTTTGTTTTTTAATTGAAGGAGGCAACTGCTAAGTTGAGCCATTTCCTACATTAGAAACCCTTGAGAAGAACCAGTTGACCCGGTCTTGCTGCAAGACAAGCCTTTCAATAATTTGCTCATCTCTCTCGAAACAAGGAGGTCCACACAGGCTCAAACCACACGCGCGTATGGTGAGCTCGCCACGCGCGCAACGAACCTGCTATAAAAGGCAGGTCCTCAACAAGTGCCATCTCTTCACAAAATTTGCAGGCAGGCAGGTGGTCTGCGCCTCGCTATCCACCGCCGATCCAATTTCTCCTCGATCATCTTCTGCTCCCCCGCAAAAGGGGCAGAAATCTAACCCATTTTTGTGGTTTGTGACGGAAGATCTAGGAGATCCGAGCGAGATGGGTCGTCCCACCGGCTCTGCCGCCATCCTCTTCTGCTGCATCTGCGTCGTCGCCTTGTCGTCGTCCATGGCCGTCGTCGCGTCCGCCGCACCCAAGGAAAAACCCAAGTTTATCTCAAGTACGTACTGTGTTGCTCGATCGATCACCATGGAAATTAAACTTATTCACCCATATCTTGCTTTTGACAAATCATACAGTGCTGATCGACTTGTCCCTGCGTTTTTCTTGATCTGATTCGTTATCAGTGGGCGCCCTTGCGTGCTCCGCTAACATTACCAAGAAAGCGTCGCCAGCGCGCAAGCTGGTGGGTGTTCACGGCCACGTCAGCGTCGACGTTCCAGGGGTGTGCCCGGTGCGGTTCGACCACACGCGCGGTATCAGCGCGGTGGCCGGGAGCTGCAGGGACCGGCCGGTGATTTCGCCGGAGCGCTGCTGCGGGGCGCTCAGGACCTTCGCGTGCCCCTACAGCGACTATCTCAACGACAACGCCAACAATGGGTGCGCCAACGACATGTTCTACCAGATCATCGTCCGCGGCAGGCTAAGGCCGGGCCTCTTCTCGCAGATGTGCGTCGAAGGCCCGCTGGGCCTCCAGTGCTGATCAAGCTCGCTGGTGCTGCTGGCTGGCTGGCGACCCACCGGCCGGTATCCCATATACTGTAATTACCTGACAAGACGATGCCCGGCACGTCGACTGCGTGCCACTGATTTGATGCATGTATGCGGTTTCAATTTGTAAATCGGAGTCCATCGATACTAAGGGACACTCTGTATATCATTTTTTCCCCCTTGAAATGTAATTGCACATGTATTTTGTTGTATGTACGTACCAAAAAAAGAAAACCTTAGAATACAAGAGGATGTTTGTTATTGGAAAAAATTGTTGTCCAGACACACTATCATTTTTCATGAGCTTGGGAAAATGGACAAAAGCAGCGCTGTGTTGGCCTCTGTATTTACGAAGTGAGCCTCAAATGTGTCGGTGCTCGTAGTAGATACATCAAACATAAATTTGGAGCAGAAAACCAAACTTGTTTAATTGGAGCAGCAAGAAAAGCTATACCTCTCATAAAACAAAATCCACTAACATATTTCTCTACAATTTTATGAAGCCATGTCTTCAGATCCCGCAACTCACTAACCGTCAAGTCACTCAGGCCAAAGTTGTCTCCCCAGCCACGATGGACGATTCCTTTCCAATTCCCTCGATCGAGTCAGCTCCTCAGAAGTCATAACTCAAAGAGAGACACCAACTCCTCGAACTCAAAAAAAGAGACACCAACTCCTAGCAATCCTGATGCATCAAATCTGCAACATTAATGCCGCCTTGAAGTCTACCTTTTGTGATCGAAGACAGATACGCGTACAACTCCACTATCATCTAGTGGCCATGTCTAATACTCCAATTTAATTTGATACCTTTTTCACTAAAAAAATAGCGCGTTATAGCACCTAAATAGCACTGCTATAGCAGTCAGAAGCAGCTGTCGCGATGCTCATTAGCACGCTATAGCGCCGAATAACGTGCTAATAGCGCCACTATACCGTTTTGGTCAAGCTCACGCTAAATTCTATAACCCATAATTTTTTTCATAGATACCTTTGTATCCCATGTAATTGAAGCCAAAGACGAGAACCTTCTCTCTGTCTGTTCCTAGTTATTATATATATGCAGTGTACGACAATAAGGATCTCCTGGCCTTTTGGCCCTCGACCCATCCTTACATTCAAGGTGATAGGTCCATGAACAACTGCACCTAAGCAATTCAACACACCCTCATGCAATTCTGTGTTTGTAGAGAATATCACTCCTTTTAATTTGTCTCTTTGTCATGCATGATGTAGTAATATATGTTGATATTTCATTCAAGAAGTTATCATTTGCTACTGCTCCTTTTTCTTTCTATGTGTACCCGTGCATGTGTCATACATGGTGTAGTATCTGTTGATATTTTCATTTTCATTGGAGAAGTTATATATCTTATGATGTGTTCCTTTTTCTTTCTCTCTCTCTCTCGTACCCGTGCATGTGTTATGCATGTGTAGTTTATGTTGATATTTTATTTGAGAAGTTATCTTCTATTACGCTCCTTTTTTCTTTCTTTATGTACCCGTGCATGTGTCATGCGGTGTAGTGCCTATTGACATTTCATTCGAGAAGTTATCTTCTGTTGCACTCCCTTTACTTTCTCTTTGTACCCGTGTATGTGTCATGCACGGTTTAGTATCTGTTGATAAAGCTATCTTATTTTTTTTCGCGATAACGCCTTGGCGTATTTTTCATTAAGAAGAATAGAGTTTTGAGACAACAAGAGGGGGATAACGGTAGTCGAACGATTACCGAACCCCACAACACAAATATGGATTACATTCAAGGGGATAAAGCTATCTTATGTTAAGCACCTTTTTCTTTCTCTCTGTACTCGTGTATGTGTCATGCATGGTGTAGTATATGTTGATATTTCATTAGAGAAATTATCTTCTAATGCTACTAAGACATCAATTTCTTATAATTTTTGTTACCGATGAGTGCACCACGTGTTGACACACATGAATATAGACTTCAATTGCAAAGTCAAGATATGGGCACATGGCACCAGACGCCTACTTTGTTTTTTTTTTTTTTCCTTCTGAAACATGGTTGTGATGTATGTATGGTAAAATTGGCTATCAGACACGTAAAATGGAGACTATTTGCATGTGGATGCTCGTATACATTTTAGTACTAGCATTTATACTACTAGTGTCGTCCAGCAAATGTGCTCCATTTTCAATGTCCAGGCGCCAGCAGATCATTATTCACCCATCCATCTGTGTAGCACAATTTTTTAGGTATGGCTAAAATACATTCTTTGACATGGTTTGATTCTTGTGTTTTAGAAATTGTTTATGCATATCAAATAATGTATATGGATTTCCACTATCAACCTTACGGTGCTCCATCACCTTGAGAATTTTAGCCTTCAAGCAAAGCTTCTACATGTATGCACATCCCTATTTTCAGTTTAATGCTGTGATTTGCTTTGTGCCCATGTAAGTGAATTCCTTAATATTGATTGATACTATTAAATTAGTCCTTAGCTTGCAGAATTATCTAATTTTAGCTGATTCAACATAGTATTAATTCTGTGAAATAGAATAAGCTAAAACAAAATAAAACATGAACAGGAGGGGCAAGCCGGGAAAAGAACTCAACTACTCCCTCTCTGTCCTATGGAGTTTGACGTTTTTTGACTTTTAAACTTCATGTTCGACCATCCGTCTTATTCAAAATATTTATGTAAATAATAAAATAAATTAATCAATATTTAAGTATCTTTATTGATAAAATAAGTCATAACAAAATAAATTATATTTGTGCAAAAAAATTGAATAAGACTGATCATCAAACAAAGTGGCACGAAATCCAGGAGGGAGTAGTTATGAGCTGATCTTGACATCCCGCAAGTAATCTCTACTAGTGTGTCAGGCATGTCGTCTGCGTTCCGTATAATGACGCTCACGCATGTTGTGTACCATGCAAACATCACTGTCTTGAGTTTTGACAACAGATACGCTATGCATTGTACCTGCATGCCTTGGTCGTAGACTCGAGGCTAGTTTATTTCTGGGGGCCAGAAGACGTGAGGGGTGAAAATTGAAAGCCACGACACTACAGTCCGTTACAAAAGGACTATATGAACCAACCATCACGTCGCCTCCGCCCAATAATTCCAATTCACAATTCAGCGTCCGTTTCGTCCAGAGACCAGAGGGAACGAACGCTCTATCGTCACGGACCGCACGGGAAGTCTCTGTCGGCCGCTGTCCTCCATGGACCCACTGCTTTTCTCGATCATTTTCTTTTTTCTTTGGCGCATCGTTGTTTCCCGGGATGATGAAAGGCTTACGCAAATCTTGTTTGGTGGATGTTTCTGGGTAGTACGCACTTATCTTTCTCTCTCTTTTTTAATCTCTTTTCTTCCCTTTTCATTTGCTTTTCCATTCTTTTTCTTTAGCAATTCCAATTTATTTATGTAAAAGTTGTGATAGTAAAAGTTACACTGAGAAATTAATAATACATTAAATTTAGTTGGGCTAAGAAAGGTCATAGGTTTGTGTCTAAATCCCTTATTGTTCATGATTGTATATAACATTTTAATTAAATATGATATAAAGCTCTGTCTCTTTTGATAAGAAAAGTCCGGATAAATTGTTTCGCTTAAGTTGTCATTATAATATATCCTATAAAATTTCGTGAAAAAAAACTATCTTGAAAAAAAAGTTGTGATAAAATTTAATGGTGATAAGTGTGCCACATAATTAATACTGTAAATAAAAATCCTAGTTATTACCTTGTAAATTTTCAAAAATTAAAGATTACAGAAAAAAAAGGTCTGAAAAAGACAAGTGTGCAGGCTGGTCAAATTAAATGGTTGTCTGGTTTATTAACCTAACAATGCTCGCTGATTAGAGGGCTAGCTTGCTCCTCAGTCCGTTTCACGACGATGCAGAGCCAACAGAGCCAACTATCACTTTATTTGCACATATGTTTGGTTGTGACCCAGCCTAGCTAGATATCATTTTTAATTTGCACGAGAGGCATGAGGTTGTTGCTGGCATGTTGCTGATCATGAATAGTTTTGCTTGTTAGGCAGCCTGAAGAGTGGTTGTTTGCTTAAAACTCTTGTTGCCTAGCTAGATCATTTGATTGAAGTCCAAGCAAAAGCGTTCATCACCTCATCACCAGGTACGCACTCGGTTTTGGTAGGTTCGCCGGATAAGCAACTGCCTAGCTGGCTAGTCCACGGTGTATCCAGGGTTCACCAAACCACCTTCTAGTTATAGGCAAGGTACAGAGACAACAATTTTGCTCCAGATGGAGATACATATTTCGCACGCTGCAAAGCAAACACGCCATCAGCGCCCAATAAGCCGCGCAGCGTGCAACGGTCATCATCAACACGATAGGGTATTTATACTGGGGACGAATCTAGAAACACCATCCCAAGAGGGACTAATTAGTTAAGGACTGCTTGAGCGGAGGGTTATTTTAGGCTGAAAGCTAAGGATTTCCATGGTTGGGGAAGATCTACGTGTAGGAAATTTAAGCTACGCCCCGAGCTACGATCCTCTGGCGTGGGGCGTGGATCCACCCCTATTTACATTTCTCCTCTTTTCAACATCCTCACCGAATCAACAACGGCTTGTGTTGAATATCTTCTGTAGCCCTATCAAACTCTCACCGAGAAAACACATCGAACTGACTGTCTTCCTAATTACGTACTCAAGTAAAACGTCAAACTTCTCAATCATGTTTTTGCTGTAGGGATGATGCCGGGCTTCTTGGATCCGGCGACGTACATACACCCGTCTGTCAGGTCAGCTGATGATCGACTGGTCGTCGTCTGACGTGGCAGTTTGATGATTAGGTAGTAGGTAGGTGTTGCGAGTTGCTCGCATGCATCAGCCGATGGGTGGCGCACGTGGCGGCGTCCATACGTACGTGTCACGACACTAGCTATAGGATGCATGCAAATGCACGCATGTATATATTTCCTCCCAGCCGTACGTCCACGTCGGCCACCCAGCGGGGCCGGGCGAGACTGTGAGCGTTCCTACTGATGAGTGGCACGTACTGAGCAGCGAGAGCTAACCAGACGACTGAGCGTTCCTACTGATGAGTAGCCACACGATCGATCGAGCAGACAGGTTGCCCACACGAGCCCAGAAGACTGACCAACAACTTCCCGTTCGGTTTGAAATGTCGTCTCGATCCGTTGCAACATCGGGACCAACCGGCCGGCGGGCAGGTGACGCTGGCCTTGTAGAAAGTAGAGACCACCCGGCCAGTCTCATGAGATCGTCTTGTCTGGACGAATTTGTCCGTGCGAATTGTGGACCAGGAAGAGTGCTACCAAACGGCTGCTACAGTAACACTATATAGATATACCACTGAAGTCTGCATACATGTCTGTCTATATGTGTAGCAACTAGTCATCGATCACGACAACGTTTCACGTTACCGTCGGCGACAGTGCGACACATCTCATTGGATTAGTCTTTCAGTCTCAAGATACTATATATGATCTGCTGCGACGACGTCATACGTGTTGCCAAAGTAAAAAAGATGTTCGGTCGGTCATCTTTTTTTTCTCCACGCTAGCTTTTAGCTTATTATTACTGCAGAATAGTTGTGCACGCAGCACGTACCAACAAGTCAACAACTCTATATACTTCTGTCAGAAAAAAAACAACTCTATATATATACTGTCTTTGCGCACAAAAAAAAAAGTTTGCAACAAGAAATTAGCTCTCTACTCGTCCACTGAATTTATTATTATTTTTACCTATACCAACCTTTTCATGAACAAAAGTCATGCCGACTCCTCCCTCGTCAGTCATCGGAGGCGCGCGGCCAATTTTATCGGCGGATCAGATGATGCAATGCAAACGTACGCGTACTGCGGCGGCCGGCGTGAACGGCAGCAGCAGGTCGCCGATCGTGGCTCCCATTAAATGACCGCGGGCCAGCCGGAACTCCAGACTGTTTGGTTCGCCGTTGACGGGCGTACGCTTTCAACGCATTAACGAGACGTTTCTTTCTTTCCGTTCCTGTGTACTCCCTCCGTCCCATACAGTTCGTCGTTTTTTACTTTTGAACTTCATATTTGACCATCCGTCTTATTCAAAATATTTATGTAAATTATAAAATAAATTAATCAATATTCAAGTATCTTCATTGATAAAATAAGTCGTAACAAAATAAATTATATTTATGCAAAAAATTTGAATAAGACGAAACGTTGAATAAGATGACACGGAATCCGGGGGTGACAAACTCGGTGAGACGGAGGGAGTAAGTACGAACTCCCTCCGTCCAAACGAAGGACGAATGCAATTATGAAATTATGAGATTGTGTCGATCAAATTAACTTAAGTTTGACCGAGTTCATAGTGAATCATATTAGATACATACCAAAACTTATTATTATGAAAAATATATTCTATTACGAATCTAATACTAATGTTTATTTTGTACCATTAGTGTTAGTAATCTTTTATATAACCGGTCAAAGTTTGAAGAGTTTGACTCCTCGATAAGTGAGAATTGCATTTTTGTGTGATCACGATTCAATAAATTATGTGATCATATCTTTTGTTGTGACTTATTTTATTGATAAAACACTTTTCTCAAGAATAATTTAAATTTGACTATGTTTGTTCAAATTTTTGAACAATATGAGCGGTAATTTATAGTAAAAAAAAAGCCAAACGAACTATAATTTGGAATGAAGGAGTAAGCGAGGATTACTTGGGTCATATGTTTTATGCATAATTAGTTATAAAATTCCTAACATGTCTTATATTTTATATTGATTTCATGACAGAAAAAGAGAAAGAAAAAAGCTTATTATATTCATTTTTTTCTAAAACTCTTTTTACTACACAAAGGGATATGATATAGTGCGATATCATGATAACCTTGCCGTCTCTAGCTGTACTCGCACCTCCAGAACCTCATATAGTGCGATATGATATACTCCAAAGATTAAAAATTAGAATAGAAAAGGTGTGCCTTTTAACATATTTTCAGCGTAAGGATGATAGGCAAGTTTAACAACAATTTTTCTCTGCCTTGCCTCTATCATAGGGTTAGGTAAACCAAAGCTTCGATCAGCTTCAGATGCGGTCATTCTGATCACTACGTTTGTGTGTGTGCATCTGAATGATATATGTATGAAAGTAAAAAAGAGTGTCCCCTACGACGTTTACACAAAACGATGATGATGCCGGGACGGTGTGCACACGTCACTTCCGTCGGATGTTTTTTTTTTTTTTTTTTTTTTTTTTTTTGTGCCGCCGATATATACACACACCAAAAAGATGCGATTTGATGAAATTAATTAACAGAAAAATGGTTGTAGTCTCACTTATGTTCGATCATTTGGCTTGGTCTTTTATCGTTTTTTAATTTTTAGAGATGTTAGACCAATATACATGTTAATGAGTTAGAAATGGATTTAGGGTTTGTTCAGTTTGGAATATGCTAGGAACCCTTACAGCTTTTATCAAACTTATACAAAATTGCTAACCCTTCCAACTGCTCGGTTCTCAAACTTGATATACTTTGACATAGTGTTCTTACACAATTACATCATGTTTAGTATAGAGAGAGTACTTTGTTACTCTAAACCTTTATAGCTTTGCACATACTAACTCTGACTACATATGAATTAACACACTACTTTTCTATCCTACAAAAAAGTACCATTCTCATTTCAAAGAAGTCAAACATTATTAGTTTTTACGAAGTATGTGAAATATCAATGTCTATGATGCATAGTTAGAATCATCAATAGTGTTTGGATATATATTTATAATAAGATTATTTTGAAATGCAACTCAACATGAATCCTATGGCATTATTATTCCCGGAGGGAGCAGAGGGCATGCATGATCCGGATGCTCGATGTACTCATGTACATGTGGTTTCTCCTATAGCATTTTGATAGTACTATTTGAGAGTCCGATACTACAAGCCAATCCTGTAGTGTTTTGTGCACATGTGTCCATTCAATTCAATCATTCCCAACTCCTCGTCTCGCGGCGGCTCCGTCCCTATCGCCTACAGTCCTCCACGTCCCCGTCCCACCAACCCCCAGCTCCACTCGTCGCCACGCCACCTCCCTCGCCTCCTCCAAACGCACGAAGGCGAGGGAAGAGGAGGAGCGGGGAAAAGAAAAGAGAAGAGAATGGGAGGGAGAGGAGCGGAAGCCAATCCGAGCAAGTCAGAGGATCCGCCCGCCTCCCAAAGATCTCCGCCGCCTATAAAATCCACCCCACCCCCACTCTCCCACCAGCTGCTCTCCACCAAGAGCTGCTGCAACCACCACCAAACCTATCGCTGGATTTGTCCAGAGTCTTTCCTGTTTCACCGCCCTAGATCTGACCCGCGGCGCCGCGTCTCCGCTCAGGTTGGGGTTTGTCGCCGCCCTTCTTCTTCTCTTCCTCTAGCAGTCCAGCTCATGGCGGTGTTTTCAGCTTCGATTATTTCTTCTGCTGTCGGTGGGAGATTTTGATTTTTGAGGGGGTGCTTATTCTGTTCGGTGGAATCAATCAACGGAATGCAGATGGCGATCACTGTGAGGCGGTCGACGATGGTGCCCCCGGCGCGGGAGACGCCGCGGCAGCGGCTGTGGAACTCCAACCTCGACCTCGTGGTGCCGCGCTTCCACACGCCCAGCGTCTACTTCTACCGCCGCGACTGCGCGCCGGCGCCGGAGGGGTTCTTCGACGGCGAGCGGATGCGGCGCGCGCTGGCGGAGGCGCTCGTGCCCTTCTACCCGATGGCGGGCCGCCTCGCGCGGGACGAGGACGGGAGGGTCGAGATCGACTGCAATGGCGAGGGGGTGCTCTTCGTCGAGGCCGACGCGCCCGACGCCTCCGTCGACGACTACGGCGACTTCGCGCCAACCATGGAGCTCAAGCGCCTCATCCCGACCGTCGATTACACCGACGACATCTCGGCCTTCCCGCTACTCGTGCTCCAGGTGAGCTTGCTCAGTTAATGCTGTTTCATCAAAGGATACAAACTGAGGAAACACCACCTGTTTGTAGTTTTCTGGAAGTCGTACGGCGAAGTCTTCACAAACAGCACGGCAACTAATTTTGAATTTTGGTGCACCTGTAGTACTCCGTATTTGTTTAGGGCATGATTGGATAGCTGGGCGTGTTCTAGGTTGGCTTTTATTAGCTGTCGTAGTTCTACCCACCCACCCGGGCACTGTCGCTGTCTTGTTCTGACTGGGGACCTCTGTTATGGTTGGATTTTAGTACCCCTAACTTCTGAAGCTTCGGTTAGAATTGCATAAGAATATTTGGCATCGAAGTGACCTTCACCTGGACCAGCTGTTAGCCATTCTTATACAGTACTATTCACAAACTAAATTGTGATGAAGTCCTTTACTTCTCCACATTGCCTTGTACTTTCAAAACTGAAGCATTCATTCGATTGCATCATTTCATAGCACAGAGTAACAGTAGGCCAGTCATGAGAAGTGCACTTTATTAATTAGGCTTCATGTAATGTTAATTGTGTACTACTATGTACTTCTTGACTTATAAAATATTCCTGACCTCTCGAAGTTTCTTGTCTCAACCTCTGGTGCTTCGGGCTTGTGTTGTGTCTTATGCCTGTAATCATCTAATTGGTTCCATAGCAATTATTTATATGTAGCATGTGCAGAACTTTTCTATTGACTTAATTATTAACAACTTCTGTTCTTTTTTGACTATTTTATGCCTATTGTGCCTGTGCTAATCATCTGTTAGGTTCCATTAAATCATTAATCATGCCTTGTATAACTTTTCCAGTGTCAAATTGTTAACACTGAAATTCTTTTTGCTAGTTATGCCTACCTGTGCCTATGGTAGTCAGATGTTCAAGTTTGCATTAAATGTATTGTTTTATTATCTTTGGATATTGCACCAGTGTCAATAGCTTAAATTTTCCTGTCTCAAAAGGGAATCCTTTTTCCATTGCAAAACTTTGTATTCTTGTAAGTTGTAATGTAAACTATGACTAGGTTTGATGATGAATACACCATTCAGCTTTCACTTCCGATATATGATTGAAACTTTTCTGACTTGCTTGACCTTCCGGTGGTCCATTGTCACATAACTCCTTCCATAGTTGAAAAGTTGAAGATGTTTTGTTGTTGTATGATTGTTACTTTTAAACTCCCCAAAGCTTAAATTTTCCTGTCTCTAAAAAATTTTTATTAAAAAAAAAATATATGTATTCTTGTAAGTTGTAAAGTATAAACAAATGACTAGGTTTGATTTTGAATTTCAAATTCAATGCTTTCAAGTTATTCATGATTTCTGCCTAAATGAAACTTGTCTGATTTGCAAAACATCTTTCTTTGGTCCATTGTCACATATGCTATTTCATTTTTCTAATATTTGATTGAATATGATGCATCACCAGCTTTATAGCGAATAATCTGTAGAACTTGAATTTAAACTGTAAATATTGCTGTACTGTACAATCGTTGAATGGAAAATATGTTGATTTGCTTTTTTGAACTATGGAGCATGGGTTGACTATCCTTATTGGTTGTTTCACTTTGCAACAAAATCTGCTCACTTGTAAAACTGAAGTGAATTAGGTTTACCTGGACCCTGTCTTTTGTTAGTTTAGCCTGTGGACCCTGCAATTTTGTGAATAACCAGCCTGTCAAAAAAAAAAAACTTGCTGAATAATCTTGCTTGGAATGCACACTGCATGTTGGTTGGTTGGTACAAAAACGATAGCCTAACTGGGGATGTCATAGTCTCCTGCAAAGCTTCTCTAATAATACAATTTCATTATTTCATATGCTTGTGGGGCCTTTATTTATTTATTTATTTTTTAAAAAATCCCATTCTTGATAAAAACCTCCTGTATTGAATATAGGTTTTGTCATAGGTGCATGCTTAATTATATGGCAGGTTGACTTCAGCTATACTGCACATTTGAAAACAGTGTTTATCCACATTGCATTGTCAAGGCCTTCATGTCTGTTTGCTTCTGCAAACTGGTTGCTTCATGAATAACATAGGCTTTGGAATAGAGTGCGATGATACAAATGTTCAATCCTACATATTTACTTACTATCTTACTCACTAGACCTAAAACCTTATGTTGTTCTTTGACAATAGGTTTGGATCTTGTTGCATCTTGAATATCTCATGCTGCTGTTAGGCTGTAATTTATGCACAAGTTTTTTTTTTCTTTTAAAAAGTTATGCACAAGTTATAAAGTTTTATGCACAAGTTTTTTTAGGTTGGTGAAAATACAGGATAATCTGTCAGGCAGACAAGCTAAGACTGCAAGTTTCTTTCATTATTGGCAATAGAATGACCTACAAATGTGTTACTGGTCCTTTGGAATTGCTTTCCAGAACTTACGTTTATAGGTTTATATTACTTACATTGTTATTCTGGATCGGATATTTACAAGTTTAAACCCACGCCGCCGCGCAAGACCAATTTCATGCACATGATGTTTCCATATTAGAATTATCTGCCATCTTTAGTTATCCAGTTATATTTTTTTTTATGAGTTGCATCGGTTGTCAGGTGCAATTGTTTTCTTGTTAGTGACTTCATTTGCTAGCTGATTTTTATGGACAAGCTCATGCCAACTCCGCAATTCAACAGTTATTTATTATAATAGAAAATCAAATAATCAGTTACCTTCACTTGTCCTCAAAATGTATTGTCTTTAAGTTCAATGGGACAATAATCTAGTGGGATAAACCTACCCATCTAGTAAATCACATGTCTTAAGGAAGTTTCATAATGGAATACAAATCAATTACTTGTCCTTTTGCGTTCGATATTATATTCATCATTCTGCATTAACCTCGTGAAGTTTGTTGGAATTGACCACGCTACTTCTCTCTTTTTGTCTCGACTCCAGGTGACTTATTTCAAATGTGGAGGCGTCTCCCTTGGTGTTGGCATGCAACACCATGCTGCGGATGGCATGTCTGGCTTGCACTTCATTAACTCTTGGTCTGACCTCTGTCGTGGAGCTCAAATTTCTCTCATGCCCTTCATTGACCGCACTCTTCTTCGAGCTCGTGATCCACCAACTCCATCTTTTCAACATATTGAGTACCAGCCTGCCCCAGCTATGTTGTCCTCCACACCCCAGTTCCTTCCTTCCAAGTCAAAGCCACCTGCCACTGCTGTGGACATTTTCAAGCTCACTCTCTCTCAGACCTTGGTCGGTTACGCTCACAGCTTCCTGCAGGGGAAGGTGCACCCAGGTTCAGCACATATGCATTGCTAGCGGCGCATGTCTGGAAATGTGTCTCCCTTGCACGCAGCCTACCTCCTGAGCAGCCCACCAAGTTGTATTGCGCCACTGATGGACGACAACGGCTACAGCCTCCACTACCAGATGGTTACTTTGGCAATGTCATCTTCACTGCGACACCACTTGCTGAGGCTGGCAAGGTGACCAGTGGGCTGGAAGAAGGAGCAGCAGTCATCCAGGGAGCACTGGATAGGATGGACAATGACTACTGCCGTTCAGCACTGGACTACCTGGAGCTGCAACCGGATTTGTCAGCACTGGTGCGTGGAGCGCATACATTCCGGTGCCCGAACCTAGGGCTCACCAGCTGGGTGCGCCTTCCTATCCATGATGCCGACTTTGGATGGGGCCGGCCTGTGTTCATGGGCCCAGGCGGCATTGCATATGAAGGTCTGGCGTTTGTCCTTCCAAGTGCAAATGGAGATGGCAGCCTGTCTATTGCCATCTCATTGCAGGCTGAGCACATGGAGAAATTCCGGAAGCTAATCTGCGATGTTTAAACGGAGTGTCAGTGCCGACTATTGAAGGGAGCGAGATGTTTTATGTTGTACCCAAATTCTCCCAGATAAAATACTGAAGTTTCGATTGAACCCTGGCTGCAAGCCTGCACTTTCACTTTTGAAGACTTGCAGAGTAAATTCATGGCCACTTACTTTTGTGCCCCTTTCGGGGATTTTTTTTTTGGCAAACCTATAATTGTATGGGTTACGAATAGACGAGTTGTTTTAGGGGAAAGATTAATTATATAGAAAGTGTAGAGATTTTCTGTGAAGAAACATAGTAAAATCAATGAATAGCAAACTGGATGTGGGGTTACTTGAGCATGGAATAATTTATCAGTACAATTTGGCAATCCACATTTTTCTACTTGTATACGACACGCAGACATAGCTGGGATTGAGCTGCGGTTACAACTGATTATCAGGTTGACTGAAGTTTCCTCAGTGGTCAATCTTTGATCTTTGCTGCAGGTGTGGGTCACAACAGGTGCAGATCTTCGCCCTTTTTCTGAGGCTTGTAAAGAGCGCCAAAGTGTAGATCCTCGATTGCTGCAGGTTGAGATACAACTGAACACACAGGATGGGGTTTGACAAACAGGTAGGAACCATCGACTCTTCTCCAAGAGGCACTGCCATGCTGCAAGTGCAAGCCTGATCATAATACAGTAGCCATCGACTCACCGTGACATGGATGATGGATTGCAGGAGCAGACGTGGAGGTTGAGGACTGGGGTACGGTGGGGCGTTGGAGAAGCCCTTATCAACCATTGTACCCTGGATCTGCTGCAAGCCTGATCATAATACAGGATTGTTGACTTGTGCCTTTGATAAAAGTATGTGTTCGGGATCGTTGCAGCACCTCCATGCGAAAGGCCATGCGAAAGAAGACAAAAATATAGAACCCAGCACCTTATTTCAATAGACTAACAATATATTGTTGATCATTCGCAAAACAAAGAGAGATATTTTATAATGGATAGAGGTTTAGAAGGAGAGAATTGATAGGAGGGAGGGGAGGGAGAGCATGTTAACAGGAATGATTTGGGCCAATTAATTTTGCCCTGAATGCCACCATTTGCTTGGCTCCGATATACCTAATCCCAAAGTATGTTCTCTCATGCCAAGGATCAAAGGTTGATTTGGGCTTGAATTCGACATGGGAGAAATCGAGTGTTGAATTTCGCCAAAACACTCAATGTTCTTTAGGGTTCCCATTTTATTTTTATTTCAACCATGTACCTAAGGTTGATAAAGTGCAGCTACAACACACAAAAATAGTTACATAGGTTAACCCTATTCATCATGGCAATAGAAAAAAAAAATGGAGATATGAAAGTGTTTGTACTTTTCATTACTTCTTGTCGGAGCACCTAGAACGTTTTAAAGTCAGTCTATACCATATATTTTGTTGAGTTCCTGGTTCGGGATTCTTTGTTCAATGTTGGTCACATGTTGAAGAGAAACTCTTTTAGTTCAAGAGAGAAGTGTTATTGCTTTACAAGAAAAACGTTCCAGGTTCATGAGAACTGTTCTATGTTCAAATAAAATGGTTTCAAACCTCAATACGAAAATGATATTAGTCATTTTTTTTGCGATATTTGCCCTTAAAAGAATAAAATAAAATGGTTCCATTTGCTAATTAGAAATGCGACGAGTACCCACTGTGGGTTTCAAACCGTTCGGGCTATCCTCACTCTGGCACTCTCTCATTCATGGCCTATTCACCAGCTTGATGTGAAGAATGCATTCCTGCATGGCACCTTGAATGAGACCGTCTATTGTGCACAGCCGACTAGTTTTGCTAACACCTTCAGACCCGACTTTGTCTGCCTCCCCGAGCAATTCTCGTATGGATTGAAGCAAGCTCCCCACGTCTAGCATCATCGGTTTGCCCCTCACGTCACCTCTCTTGGTTTTGTTGAGGCGAAGTTTGATACTTCAGTTTTTATATATCGTCATGGCTCCGATATGGCTATCTTGCTACTCTATGTTGATGATATCGTCTTGACGACCTCCTCTATCGCCTTCTTCTTGATTATTGAAACTCTCTGTCGGGAATTCTCTATGACAGATATGGGACCTATTCATCATTTCCTTGGAGTCAGTGTTCAGCGCCAACATGACAGTCTGTTCCTCTCATAGCGTCAGTATATGTTGGATATTCTAGACCGTGCTGGTATGCTCAACTGTAAGCCTTGCAGTACCCCTGTAGATACTCATGCCAAGCTGTCTGCGGATGGTGTCGCCATGCCGACCACACCTCCTACCGCAAAGATCGCCGGCACCCTACGATACCTCACCTTCACCCGTCTCGGATATCGCCGCTGCGCTGTTCAGCAGCAGTCTGCTTGTATATGCATGATCCTCGGGAGCCTCATCTTGGTGCTATGAAGCGGATTCTTCGCTACCTTCTGGGTACTTTGGACCTCGGTCTCCACCTTCATCGGACCACACCAGCTGATCTTCTTGTCTACACAGATGCTGATTGGGTGGGATGTCCTTACACGCGCAAGTCCACCTCTGGTTATGTCGTGTTCCTCGGGGACAATCTCATCTCCTGGTCATCCAAGCGTCAGCCCACTATGTCAAGGTCTAGTGCAGAGGCGAAGTATATAGCACTTGCGAATGGTGTTGCTGAAGTTTGCCGATTGCGCCAACTTCTGCAGGGGCTCCATCATCCTCTTCGCCACGCTACCGTGGTCTATTGTGACAATGGCAGTGCAGTCTACCTCTCCAGCAATCCAGTTCAACATCAGCGAACAAGCATGTTGAGATTGATCTACACTTCATTAGAGAGCGAGTCACCCTCGATGAGGTCCGCGTCCTGCATGTTCCCAATACGTCGCATTACGCTGATGTCTTCACCAAAGGTTTACCGACGTTAGTTTTCAACGAGTTTAGGTCCAGTCTCAATGTATGCGGTGCTCCTAGTTTCGACTGTGGGAGAGTGTTGGAATGTAATTGGGCTTGTGGGCCTGTCTATCATGACTCCCCACCTAGCATATATATATATGTACACTGACCATGCCTGAGTAATACTATTGAGTATTTTCCCATTCACTCTTTCATTCCCACCCTTTCTCTTCCTCCCTCTTGTTCGGAACCGACCTCCCAAACTCTAACTTAAAGCTTTTTGGCCATTGATGCTTACTAACCTCCAGCATTTTGCCAAAATTATTGGTACATTGTATGCTCATGTCCATTTATTGGGTCAGCCCCTGGTAGTTAGTTGAATGACTGGTCCCTTGTTTCAGTGTGAATCTAATCGTCTTAAAAAGTCGAGAATGTATAGCTCTTAAGCCTTAAGCTTCTTGGTGGAGTACCTCCTGTTTATCTTCGTGGTGGAGTACCTCCTGTTCATGATTCGTGGTTGACTTGTTCCTGATGTTTCTTCAAGGTCATGCTACAATAATATGACCCATAATAATGTGTGCAAATTTTTACTATTTTTCCGATTCAACTAGCAGCTATTATAACCTGAAGGCGGTCCTCTAGAGTCTAGACGTCTCCTGTCTGTGTGTGTTAGGGGTGGGGGCAGCTGCGCTCTTTTGATTTGTTCGCTCTCTCGACGCAGAAACGCTTATGCGTGTCCACTGTAGTCCGATGCCATCCCTGTTTCAAGAACTATTGGTTTGCCTAGTGAGGCCGACATGTGGGGCACTACATGTCGAGGCCCGAGGTCGATACGCTCACCATTGCAAACCCGAAAGCACAAGAAGTCGCACGCAGCCCAAGACCGCACCAACTCCCAAGTCCCACCCCCTTGCCACCTCCGCCCTCCTCCTCTACCCCCCCCGCGCCGCCTCCCCGTCCCTTTCGTGATGAGTCAAAGGCAACGGCGCCACGTGTTGAGGGGCTAGTACATGATACACCACCATCGCGTTCGCGACCGATGATGCCGCGATGCCGCCCTACCCGAGGGAGCATTTCGAGGAGAGAGTCGAACGGCGCACCGCGAGGGCTCTCTTTGCGTTGCGCCGACGACGCTGGTTACCGGGCGGCCCGATGTCGCGAGGGGTGGTCAACCACGCGTCGCGTGGCGGGGGTCTCCATCCGTCTCGTGAACGTGAGCGTTTCTTGTGTGCCATTACAAAAGATGCACCAAACCCTTAGCCATTGAAAAGTTTAAGCGGATCTCGTGTGCCATCGTTCATCTTCACTTTAACATGTGTGTCGGGCCTATCCATGTTACGTAAAATTTGGGCGTAGAATCGTTGTGGGCGGGCGTCCCGGCTTCCGTCGTGTTCCGGACCGTGGTGGGCCGCGCAACCGCCTAGGCCCGATCTGATTTCCGCCGCCCGCCCAATTTCACGGCGTTGAACCCTAGACTTTCTATAAATCAATTGAAGTCCTCGCAAAACCTTCTCTCTAGCACTTTTGCATCAAGAACATGTAAGAGAAACTAAATTGGATTTTCACCCTTCTTGTTCGTAGTAGCCGGTGGCGATGGGGATTGAGCGGCGGCGCTCCGGCTGCGCCCTCTCGCCAAGCAGCCGACAACGGCGATGGGGAGAGAGCGGCGCTCCCGCGCGTGGCTGAGGCCGACGGCCCTGCCTTACGCGCCCGTCGGTACGACCTTGGCGTGGTGGGTTCTCATTGGATTGCGAGTCTGGGTTACTTCCGTCGCATGCGGGCTCCGTGCATGTTCGGGCTTAGGCCACACGTGGAAATCATCGGAGCTAGCAGCTATTCGATGGCCCTTGAGGCCCACGCTGGCGGCCATCGGGTGGAGGTCGACGGATGGCGGCGGAGACGGCCCCGCACGCCCGCTTTTTCCGTGCTCAAACTGGCTCGGCCAGGGCGGGCCTCCGACCGCGGTGGCCGGTGGCCTCTGCTCACAACGGCGGGCGGGGCGTGGTGGGATGCACCGGTAGGGGTAGGCCGGCCGGTGCCGGCGGTTTTGTAAGGTTGGCGGCGTCGGCGTGCGCGGCCCTTCCTGTGGTGGGCCTCGCGCAAATGTGACGATGGGCCCGGCGTCCGGACGTATCTAACACGCCGAACATCCGGGCGCTATCGCGCCGCAAATTTTGGGCCATTTGAGTGCCCTGACGTGTGGGACCATATTGATGATTTGCCCATTTTGCCCCTCTGGAATTTTACCCGAGCCTCGTGAGCGCTGCCGCGGTCTAGCCGCTCCTTGCCTCCCAGGCCCGTCGCTCACCCGCTCCCAGCCGGCGTGCGCGAGCAGCTCCGCCGCGGCCTCGCCCGCCCTCGCCTCGCCCACGACCGCGCACCACGCCCCCACCCTCGCCGGCCATGCCGCCCTCGTCGCCGGGTTGCCGGTCTGCCGCTCCGTCACGGCCTTGCCGCGCTCTGCCGTGGCCCCGCCGGCGTGCGGAAGCAGGCCCCGCCGCGGCCTCGCTCTTCCTCGCGGCAGAGGCGCTCCACGGCCTCCGGAGGACGAGGCCATGGTTGCCGGTGATGCTGTGCCCGTAAGACCGGCGGTCCGAGTCACGAGGAAGGCCCGCGCGAGGTGGAGCAGCTCACGCGCACATGGCTGTCCGATGGTCTGCGAGGAACGAGGAGCAGGCGGCCATGGCAAGCGCGCATGGGGCCGACCGCCGACAAGCCAGGGCGGAGCCGCCTGAACGCGCGCCCGCAGTGGCTACGGCGGAGCTCGCTTGCCCGCTCGTCGACGCGTACGGCATGCTGCCTCGTGGGCGGCGCCACGCGGGCCCTGTTCGATGAAATGCCGCAACAGAACGTCGCTTCATGGACCTCACACGCCGCGGCGGGCTCGCGCGCAGCCTCGCACCCACGGCGCGGCCGTTCGGGCACGGCCGACTCCAGGCGGCGAGCGCGCGCACGTCACGAGGCGAGAGCCGACGCTCCACCTCGCGAGCACGCCGCCGCGAGCGAGCTGCCGCTCTGCCTCGCGTGCACGCCGCGGCGGGCGAGTCCTGCTCAGCCTCGCACGCACGACGCCGCAGGCCAAGCTGCCGCTCCGCCTCGCGCGCGCGACGAGCGTGAACCGGAGCTCAACCTCACGTGCTGGCCACCGCGGGCAAGCTGCTGCTCCGCCTCACATGCTTTTGCGTAAATAGAGTCCTTTTGCACCGCGCGTGTTTTATCTGTGTCTGAATTTGAAGCAATTTATTTTATGATTCTCATGGTCAACCCACGCATCAGCTACAACATCGAGGCCAAGTTCTTGCAGATTACAAGAGAACGAAGGTTTGGTGGCCGACAAGCTGGACCCACTCTAGGGCAAAATGGTCATTTCATCTACCCATTTGACACCGTTAGGAGCTAAAATGGACGGAATGGCACATATGTTAAAGTAAAGATGAACGATGGCACAAAAGTCTACTTGAATTTTTCAGTAGCACGAGGGTTTAGTGCATCTTTTTAATGGCACACATGTAAAAGGCTCCGCGAACGTTGTCGGGCGCCTTATCGGCTGCCCGCTACCGGCCGCCGGCACCGCGACAACCCGTGAATGAAGGTGCAACATTGCTCGCGCTACTGTGTGCGGCGTCGCCGTGGCGGGCGGCGCCGCCGCCGTGGTGGGCGGGCGCGCGCTCTTCGCGCGTAACGAGTGCTCGCCGATGCCAAGCCGCCGACTTTTGCTCCCGTGTGTGCCTCCGCCGCGTCGTCTCGTTCTTGCTCACATCGGGCGCACCACCACGTGCGGAATCGTGGGACCACACCAGGTGCTACTCTTACACCAATCCTCGACGCTTCGTCGTATTCTCACGCTTATCATCATGCTTGTTGTTCTATTTGGAATTTTGGATCCGCGGTCGCCGTTGGGCGCCTCGAATCGAACCTTTCCTCATGCTCACTTCTGCCGATCATAAGTCACACTCTGATTTCGCTACAACTATGCCTAGTCACATTCTGATTTCTCTACAACTATGCCTACATAGTATTTATGTATAAAACTCTGATTTCGCTACAATAATTTTAAGCCCGTATATTTTTATTACTTGTTAGAACAATTAAAGTTTGTCGAAATAATTTATGCTTTCAATTCTTTTTAGATCTGACGAAACCTTGATATTTTGTTGCCACCTAGTTGATTTTATTTATCGGAAAAGTAAATTAAATTAAAAGCAGATAGACGTGGAAGGAGAGGAGAAGGGAATGTTAAGGCATACAACTGTGGCGGTCAAAAAGTAGGCGGGGGCTAGGCCGTGTAACAAACCGGATAGAGAAGTGACCTTCAAGAAAGAAGTGTGACATCGTGATACCAAAGGTGATATCACGTGTGTTCCGTTCAAATTTGGGAATTCTCGGATCGCCTTAATCCACTTTATCCTATTCGCATTTATTATTAACAAACAGGATTAATTGCCAAACTGCATTCTATTTACTCCACACGGGCTTGCAATCGATGACGGTGGAAATCTGGATTAATCATTAACCGCCATCCTGATTGGGCAGGTCAAGACAAAACAAAGGGAATCTGGGCGTGATGCGTGCGCGAGGCCGTGCCGAAGCCGAGCCGGTGGAGCCGATCGATCGGCGCGTGGGCTGGCTCCCGGGCGAAGCAATCGACCGACCCCGGAGGCGTGGAGTGGGTGGCGCTGGGTATAAAGTGCAGGTGCCCCCTCCTTGCATGCCGCATTCTCTCTCCCCTCCCTCTCTCTCTTGCCCACGCCCACCCTTTCTCTCACGCTCTCTCTCTTCTCTCTCTTCTGCGAGAACCGCACGGGAAGGTGAGATGGTCTCTCTGTTCCTCCTCCCCTTTCTCTGTTTCTGTTCAACTCTGCTTCGTCCCCAAAACCCCATCCCCTGCTACTACCTTCCTTCTAGATCTCGTTTCCTTCTTCTGGCCTCAGCGCTCAGTGATTTCGTCTCGCTTCCGTGCGTGTGTCGTCGTGGTGGTGTTCGATTTGAACATGGATGCTGTTTTTCCTTCTCGTGTGCTCGATATGTGCTGCTGATGCTTTTGGATTTGCAAAACCCTGCGAGATTTCGATCGACCCGCGGATTTTGGCCTTGTTGTGAGCACGTCGTTCGTTCCTCCGTGTTTGTGGTGCCGGTGTTTGTTCGTTGCGCCGTTGGTGGTTTTACCGTGTCGTGGTGGTTTTGCGGTGGTGAAGGCGGAGGCTGAGGCGGCCGCGGGGGCACCGATTGCTCCATGGTGATCTCCGATGGCCTCCCTCCTTCGAAGTAGGGCGTACTGCTTCTTCTGGTTCGTCTCGATCTCTTGATACGGGCTACCCTCTGCTTTTGCGTGCTTGGGAGTTGTGCGGTGCTGGTGAACACGAGTTCCATCCTTCTTCGCGAGGCCCTGGATCTCCGAAACTTTTCGCGCGGTTGTGCGCGCCCTCGGTTCGCGCACGTCCCGCTTCGCTTGTGTCGTTGTTGTTGCCTTCCGTATTGTGGTTTTGCTGTTGCTGTTCTCGCAGTGGTTTAGTCGAAGGGAAGGCGGGTACCGAGCACCGCGACTACATGGTGAACTCGATTGGCCTTTCCTCTCGAAAATCTGCCGTCCTTTCATCAACCGTTTATCGTTCAACGCCTTGTCGTTCGTGCCGCAGCGTGTGTGTGTCACAACTCGAGGATAAATCTCTGTCCGTGATCTGTCGATTTCGATTTTTTGGTTGTTTTGGTATCTGCTATGCTCGGCATGTTTGAGAGATCGCTGTTTTGAATGTGGTTTAAAGGGTTTAGAAACGTGTGGATTTGAAGTTTTGAACCACCTTTTTTTTTTTTTGCTTACCCCGTTTTCAGTTGATCTTCTCGACACTATTGGGCCTGCGACAGGGATTGGTCTCTGCCTGTTCGTTTCCCTGTTTCCTTGCATCGTGCCCTTTGTTGGATCTCCATCTTGATTTTCCTTTACTGAGCAATTTCAGATCGTTGTTGTGGTGCCATCATGCCTGCAAACTGCATGCCCTTTTATTTTCTCCCCTTGCCTTTTATTTTTATGTCACGGGGTTGGCATTTCTGGCTTACTTACTAATCGTGGAAGTTAACCTTGCAAAATTGAGTGTGTTTTTCTTGTCTGTTACTATATATTCTTGCCAAGGATGTCATGTAGTGGCATATTGCTATGTAGTTCCTTCCTGTCAGAAAAGTCTGTAATGCTAAAGCATCATTAAATCATGATTGTTGCTTGTTTTCACTTCATCTAGATAGAGTGCCTATATGATTAGTTTGTTATTTTGCATGTTGAAGTAATGGTCCTCAAAATTCATACAAGCTGAAATTGCTATTCTGATTTTGACATGAATCTGTGTGTTATCGCAAAATCTTGGTTCGCTTTAGGTTTAGTTTTTGAAATAGATCTTACGTTTTCATAACTTTGTTAATGCATCCTTGGAAACTGCTATTTCTTCCATATTATACAATTGTCCTGTAATGCACCCAAGGTCCCTGTTTCCAAACCTCGCTAAAATCCTGCATGCCATTCAAAATTTCCTGTGTTGGTTCCTTGACCACAGAAATGGTCAAGATAGGGCGAGTTCTGCAATGAGCTTTCCAAGCAATGGTGTATGCCTATCTAGTTTCTTCCTGCAATGAGATCCTAATTTGCATAGGACAATGCCCGTGATAATGAATCTTTCTAGTTTCTATTTCTAATTCATCAATGTTTTCTGGCACTTCTGTGATCATAAATATGCTGTTAGTCCATCTTAATATAAAGATAAGCCCCCTATGTGCTGGAAAAAAAAAAAAAAAACTGATGTTAGTTTGTTCTTTTCCAAAAAAATTTCCTGGTTATCAATTTTTTAGGACATTATACTCATACTAGTATGCAGCAGGATACCAAGTTCCACTATGCTTGCTGTACCTGTGACCCTGAAGACTACTGAGGTGGGTCAGAATGAAAGACTTGATTACGCCGTGTCAGCTATGCAAGGACACCGTCCAAGTATGGAGGATGCTGTGAGTAACCTACCAGCTTTTGTGTAGGATCATTGGGTGCATAGTTATATGAATTACACATGATTGACTTGCTAGTTGCTATAAGTTGCTGCTAAACAATTGAAGCCTCATTTCAACCTTCTTTCTCTGCAGCATGCAATTGTCTTAAATCTTGATGCTGCAACTGGCACATCATTCTTTGGTGTTTATGATGGCCATGGAGGTCTGATCTTCACCCTAATCCTCTTGAATAAGTTTCAAATGCATGATGCCAAAAGACAGTCCAGATGTTTAGCTACTTGTGTCCATTAAATTCTTACTATGCATTCATGAGTACTGTTGACTCGTTTTTTTTTTTTTTTTTTTGGTAATAGATACCATTTACCATGATATTTGATTTGTTGGAAATTCTGTTTCAGGACCTGCTGTTTCAAAGTACTGTGCGAGACACTTACACATTGAGCTTCGCAGACATGAAAGTTTTCGTGATAATCTCCAAACTGCAATTGAGAGAACGTTCTTAAGGTTTTCAACCTTCTGTAGCTCACTGAATTCATGCATTATACATTTCTAGATGGCTAAGTTATTTCCCTCCATTACTATAGTGGATGACAAAGGACCATTATTGCCACATTCTTTGTTCATAGTTTATAGTTGTACTTTTGCTGCACGTGCAAATGCAAATAAGAAATATGTAATCATTGCTCCAACTTTGCTGCTGCAGGATGGATGAAATGATGAAAGACAGGAGTGCAGGGAAGGAATTATCTGGGTATGGTGGTAATCAAGATTGGGAAGCATATGGACAGGCTATTCGCAAGACTCGATTTCTACCCTTCTGTCAGGTTCTTACTCAACTATTTTTACTTATAAAATCTAGCATATGAAAGCTTGTAAGTTGTAATATTGTATTTCATCTTCAATAATTTTCCAGAAGCCTGACTATCCGGGGCCACGAAACGATGGATGTACAGCGTGTGTGGTTCTCATTAGAGGCAACCAAATCATTGTGGGAAACGCTGGTGATTCTCGCTGTGTACTCTCAAGGAATAATCTGGTCTGTTAACTCATTGTTTTGTCAAGCTTATTTCTGATATTTTGTACCACTAAATGTATTCTAATGGTGCCTAATACTCTGCTATTCCCATTATATGCAAAGGCAATTGATCTATCCAACGACTTCAAACCAAACCTTCCAGCCGAAAGACAAAGAATAGAAGCTGCAGGACATACGGTAGATTTTAGTAACAGAGGAAATATGTATCGTGTTGATGATGGAATTGCGATTTCAAGATCACTTGGTAAAGTTCTGCCTGACTTTTTAGTCCATCGTAGGATTCTACAATTGATTGTGTTATCAGTGTTTTACTCCTTGCATTTCAGGTGACCTGCTGTACAAGAACAACAATGATTTACCTCCCGAACAACAAGCAATTACTGCCTTTCCTGAAGTTCACACTGTAAGAATTACTATATTCGGTCACCAAAATATGATTTTATCCATCTGGGTATCGTCTGATGGAAAATTGTCCCTTATTTGTTAGGAAGAGATAACTCAAGATGACCAGTTTCTTATCATAGCATGTGATGGAATCTGGTAGGTTTTCAGCTAAAAGACACTGGTGCACTGTTTTACAGCCTGTTTTATTTTGTTTGCTTCGAGATGTCCTTGATTCCATGAAAAATACATCAAGTTAAAATAGTAGTTATCTTGCACACATTTGTCTCTTCCAAGTTCTTTATATTAGTGTTGAAGTTGTCCATAAGGAGTGGTGGGTTTGTAAGTTTGGGTTCAGTCAAGTTTTATTTGCTTTGGACTGGGCCACTGCACCACAAGGCTATTTTGTATGGTTTCTTGAATTTCTGGATATAATAAGTCCCAGAGGGGGTCAGAGTTACAGGATGGTGCAATAATATCTGCCAGTCCCCTGTTTTCTTATGTTTATAGTGTGTCCAGATAATTGTGCAAGTTAATCTGCTGAAAATGATCATGAGATTTGTTTGGTTTATTTTGGAAGAACTTTTAAGAACACGAATTTTTACCATAGGTCTGGAACTCTGCATAACATCAGTACTTAATGAAACATAATGGTGAAGTTGCTTGCCCTGAAATTCACACAGCTCTTCCATGTCCTTTTTTTTTGTAGGGATTGCCTATCAAGCCAGCAAGCAGTTGATTTTATAAGGATATACTTAAGTTCTGTAAGTATTCTTCCCCCTTGAGCATATCTGCCCGTTTGACAATGATGCACTATATGGGAAAAATTTTGCTATTAGATCCTTTAAAAAGGTTTGTATGCACGATACACTTATTCATTGAGAAATATACGATGCATGCAAAATATTATCCCATCTGTGTAGTAGTCAAATGTTATTGAAGAATTTTTATCTGCATGGGCAGTTCACAGTTGTGTGCTTGACTGTTTGCCTTTTTTTTTGGGCTACCACCTGACCGATTAGAAATTACAGTCTACACTCAGATAGTATACATGTTTTGCATCTTATTCATCTTTTGTCACTATTACCCCCTAACAAATGTTGTTGTCCAGGGCGTAGGGCTGGCGTTAATCTGCGAGGCCCTCCTTGGACACTGCCTGTCACAACCTAGAGGGAGGGACAACATGACTGTCGTACTGGTTCGGTTCAAGACGCCAGGCGCCTGCCAACTTATGGACCGCAATGTACCGCTACGATCGATCTTCCAAGCTGATGCGGAACAAGCTACTGCTGACGCCCGAGCTGCTGAAGAACGAGCTGCTGCGAACCGAGCTGCTGCCGCCCAATTGCCCCCATCAAACCCGCTGAAAGCTACTACTTCCACACCGTCCACCCCCAGCATGGCTTTCCCAGGCGGATCCAACACCGAGAGCCCAAAGAGTTCCAAGAGCTCAGAGCTTTGAGTTCGTTTTGTCAGGAAAAGATGAACTTGCTTACCCTGGTTCTTTCATGTGGTGCATCTTATCCCCCACAGAGTTTGGATTCGTTTTATCAGGACCCGATGAACTTGGTTTTGTTTTGCGTAGGATGATTTCCTATAAGAGTAGCTTGTCGTTCTAGGCACTGACGGTGGGGGTTTTGCCCGTGAGCCATATGTTTAGGTTATCACAGCAATATTCTTTTTTTCTACGGTCTGGAGGATGCTTAATGTCCTAGTACTGTTTTTTGAATGGATATTGCGATCAGAACTTCTATATGCATTTGTATGTCTTTGATCTTTCATGCCTGGATTTAAGCTTGCGTATGTATTTGCTCTGCCTTAAGATCGAATGTTCCACCTACATCTGATTACAATGCCTTACAATAGGCTTATTGTTGCATATCTGTTTCAACTTCTGTTCTTGAAAGCCTGATTGGAACTGCGAGTGCACCTTAGGCACTCTAGATTGCTGTGATGTGGTACTACCTTGGAGTTTGTAGGATCACTAGATCAAGCCAGCAAGTGTAGATGTAGGATCCAATGCTGAAAACCCTTGTTTGTACAATTGTGCCCATTGCATTCGCAGGCCTTGTCGCCTTGACTATTTGAGATTCCAAGGGCAAGCTGAACCCGCACTCACTCGTATTGCAATTTATTGTGCCTCAAGCTTTGCCTGTCGAGCTCTGGGCTCTGGGAAGCTCCTCCTGACACTCACGCGGTGGAACTGACCAGGGTTCTGCGTGAGCTGAACCGCGCTCCCCCGACGCCGCACCTCGAGATGGGGCTGTCGCTGTTCACGACTTCGTCTCCACCTCGTCCCCCTACTATGTGCTGGGTCAATGGGTCTTCCTACACAATGCTAAATCTGCGCTTCGCTGGGTCTGATCTCCGGCCACTTGAGCTTTCGGTCTCCATGTAGGTGAGCCTGATTTTACCGCCGTCCTCGCTCGTTGAACCCCAGAAGGCAGAGGATAATATGTCGCGCCCTTGCTATCCTCGAAGTGCCCGCGGGCGCGTAACCGAACCGATACGACCGTTTTCGCCCGTTTCAAATCTAAGTGGGCCGATCCACATATAGCCCATCCAGCAGACGGAATCACGATCGCGCAAACATTCCGCGTTCAGCCCACTAGGCCCACCTATTCCATGGGAGTGAGTCACTAGGGTCCATTCTATAAAACCTCTGCCCGGGGGCTAGGGTTTCCTCCCAGCCGTCATCGCTTCGCGTCCGCCTCAGCCCGCCGCCAGGAAGGTAAGGTAAGCCACCCACCAGCGCCCGCCGCCGCTCTCCTCCCGCCCCATCTCTCCCCGGTTCGGCCGTCTTGCTCGTAGCCTTCCGAATTGGATGCGCTTGGGTAGCTGGCTCGGTAGGTTCGAGGAAGTGCCCGGATCTGCTCTGTACGCGCTTGTTCTCGGGAGGTCTTTCGGCGGGGGGTTGTCTCGCGAGGAGCTCGCGAAGATCTCCTCCCCTTGTAGGTTTAATGTATCAGCTCGTATCTGTAGCTTTTGCTATTAATCGTGAGAAGGTTCTGTGGGGGGAGTCTCTTTGACCTTAGTACGCTGATCCCATCGGGGTAATGATATGTAGTGATGCTGTCAAATGTTTCTAATATTCTTGCTATGGTTGATTTGGTTGGGACGTTCATTTAGTAGTGTTTCTATGATTCTGTTTTTTTTGTGTTAAATTTGGGTTGAAGTTAGGCAGAGAACTGTGCTTTCGGTTATCGTTAGACCGACAACTGTTGTTAATCAGTAGCTATTTATTGTAGATGACAAAATCCTTCTATGTTTCACTACAATTTTCATGATTCTGTGTCTTCTCCTTTGCTTCTATACTTCTATATCCATCTAACATAATGGTCTTTCGTTCTCTGTTTTCAGTTCAGGAGAGAGTTTCAAGAAGCTAAAATGGCTCCTAAAGGTACACACCTAACATTGCTCATTTCTATGGATGGCATATACTTGATCAAGAAATGCCTTGTGCCAAGCTTGAGATTGCTATAAGCTGATTGCTTAGAGTCCTGCATTTCCTGATATCTTTGTGTGTCGCGAATTGCAGGTTTTAGTCGGTATTTGTACATTTAGCTCTCTAATTTAACAACTACCTATTTGTTTTACTCATGCCTTGATCAGAACATGTGAATGGTCTCAAAAGTAGGGTATAGAATTAGCAAACTGTAATCTGCACTGTCTCTTGAATGCAGATAGGATCTCGAATGCAATGATATCAATATATTTGCAGTATATTGTTACTATGCACAAAGCTGTTTCTACTTTTGCGCACAATCACCATGCTGAGATTCATGAAGTATTTCTGTTCACTAGGCTTACTGTACTGTATGCATGACCTGACTATTTTATCTAACTGCGTGTTTTGATTAACAGCTCCTGCCAAGAAGGCTGATGCCAAGACCCAGGCCTTGAAGGTTGCCAAGGCTGTGAAGTCTGGGGCTGCCAAGAAGAAGACCAAGAAGATCCGCACCTCCGTGACATTTCACCGCCCCAAGACCCTGAAGAAGGCTAGGGACCCAAAGTACCCAAGAATCAGCACTACAGGAAGGAACAAGCTTGATCAGTACCAAATCCTCAAGTACCCCCTCACCACAGAATCAGCGATGAAGAAGATTGAAGATAACAACACTCTGGTCTTCATTGTTGACCTCAAGGCAGACAAGAAGAAGATCAAGGCTGCTGTCAAGAAGATGTATGACATTCAAGCAAAGAAGGTCAACACCCTTATCAGGTTAGCACTCGCTCCAGATTTGTTTGTTTTTTTGGCATAATATTTTATACTGTACAACTTTTTGAGCTATTCTTATTGCTTTTGTGCAGGCCTGATGGTAAGAAGAAGGCTTATGTGAAGCTGACGCCTGACTACGATGCTCTTGATGTGGCCAACAAAATCGGCATCATCTAAATTACTGCATTAGGCATCTGTGTCCAAGTTCTATGTGAAACCAGAGTTTTGTAGCTATGGCTCTCTGTGGCTCCATTACCATGTCTTTATGCAGACTTATGAATTTGATATCATCCAAGTGACCTGTTGAGCTAGTTTGAGCACTGCACTTAATTATACTTGGATACCATCAGTTTTTCTTATGTCACCAGTAATGTTGTCTGTCATATTGGGTTGGTTTTTTGCAACCAAGCCTTGCTCTTAGCCTCCGAGCTCCGACCAAATAGTTGTTTTGAGTATAATGGCATATTGGCATTTGTTGCTGGAACCTGCTTGATGTGAGATGCTATCGCTTTTTAATTACTGTCGCTGTGATTTACCACCTGGTTGAGTGTGCAAATTGAAACTGTCTAGCGTCCGCGGCCGCCACGCCACACGGTCACGTTACCGCTTTTCGCGCGCCACACTCGAGCAGCCACGAACTCAGCGACGCTCACGGACTTGTCCTGAGCCGTGAAGGCGGATATCAGGTCAGATACGGATGTTATTTTTGCATAATAATAGACATTTATATATGCATATTTTAGTTGGAAACGTATCCTCGCGCATTGTACCAACCTTATGCCACACTATATATCTGGGACGTCCATTTCTCATCCAGTGTCCAGGGATAATTATGTGACGTCCATTTATCATCCGTCCATTTCTCATCCAGTGTCCAGGGAGCGAGCAGGGTAATTTTCCATTTTAACGCCGCACTCGCGTGGTGTTTTTGCAAAAACCCCTCGCTCGGGGCCCTGAGGCCGATCAGATCTCCACCTGCGCCCGTCCCGCACTCGCGAGGAGGGGTTCTTTTCCCCATCGCGGAAAACGGACGCCGCCGGCTAGGGCTAGGGACTCCACCGGCGGCCCCTCGCCGCTCCCTCGCCGGACCGGCCGGGACACGCCCCACGGCGGCGGACGCGCCCCCCGGCGGCGCACCCTCCCCTCCGCTTCCCCAACTGGCGAACATCCGTGCCCCCGCTAGCGCTGGTTGCCATCTACGTATCGCCGGCTGTCGTCTCCATCACGGCTTCTATGTACGGTGAGCATGTCACCACCGTGTATGTCTTCCTATTTTCTTTATCTTTTTATCTGCAAGTTCAGCTTGCCGTCGTCCGTGTACTGTGCTTGTAGATCATCTCCGGCCATACGTCAATGCCGTGTCGGTCACCATAGTTTCACGATGAAACTTCCATGTACTGCAGCGCTACCTCGCTTCCCTTGCTGCACTATGCTGTTCTGCAGATGCTCGGCGTTGACGTCAATGCTCCTGTGCTGAAGCTCAGTTGGCAGTCCTCTGAAGCAGGAATAAAATTCAGCAAAAAAAGGAGGATGGAGCAGCAGTGCTGTGTTTTGACTGTGTATTTGACTATGGTAATTGTGCCTTCTTTGTAGTGAGCATGTGTGTTCAGATCCCTGATGTATTTTGTGACTGCATTTTGACTGCATTGTGATGTGCAACTGTGTGTGAATTTGAAGCTGTAATTCAGTGTACAGATCTCTTCAGTGTAATGTAATTCAAGCATTGTACTCCCTGATGTATGGTTACGAAAAAAAAAAAGAATGAAAATACTGAATGTTGGGAAGTCAATTAACTGTGTTGCACATGTTTCCTAGTTCAAGGTTAAAAATCAGAAAAATTTCTTTTATCCATCTTGTGGATATGTTTCTGTAGCAATTAACTGAATGGAGGAGACATTTGAGAGAGTGAAGGAAGAGCTGAATATCAACATTTTGGGGATATGTTTTGTGAGCTTACAGGAAGTATCAAAATAAAATGTAACCTGCTGTATAAACACTAACACACTAAAGTGCTTACAGGAAGCTTTCCAAAATGTCTCACAAGGTTACATGAACTTAAAATATCAGCTAGCAACCTTATTTGGGCAGTTGCGTGCATCATGAGTCCCTATTTGCTTACATTTTCCGCACTTCCGTTTGCTTGGACCCTTTATCTCCTTTGTCTTCTGTATTCTTTTGCATCTCCCTCTCGACTTGACATCTGTTGGTGGATGTATATTCACTTCATTTGGAATTTTACTACCAAGGAAAGATTCATACTCAGCCTGTTTATCCTCTCTAGCAGCAGGCGTGACCTTTTGGACAGGTTCTACTAGATTGGATAAACCAGAATATATGATGTCCATCCCTTCTGGTGAATTCTTGGCCATTTTGATTAAATCTTCAAACTTTTTGCGTGAATCTGAAATCTTCTTACGCATTGCAACCTCCATAGGATCTTTGGGCTTCTCATCTAGTAGGTTACCTTTGTCATCAAATAATACTTCCCTGTAACAAAACCAACATAATAAATTGAAGAGCATTGTTAAAAAATATGGTTCAAAAAAATTAAAAAGAACATACCTTTTACATCTTTTGTCCCATCTGTTCATAATATAAATTGAAGGTATGTCACTTTGCTTCTCGGTTCTAAGCACTTGTATGATATGACGACACGGGATGCCATAGGACTCATAATATTTACAGGAGCACCTGCAAAACATGTCCGACTTGTTCATCTCAACCACTCGCTCTTTTCCAGATTGGCTACTGATGGTCACAATTTTCTTATCTTCACACTCCGAAAACCCTTGAGTGATGCAGTGGTCTCTTGCAATTATGAGTTGTTCTTGAAAATTTTTTGAAAATTTCGTGTGTATATATCGCACTACATTGCCTCTCCATGTTCCATGGTGTCATCAATTTGCACATGCTGTGAAGACTTGCATGGTCGGCTTTCAACTCCTCTTGTCGCTGGCACTCCAAAGCCATGTCCAACCTTAGCCAGAACTCTACAAAGGTGTAAGGTCCTAGATGGCTAGAGGGGGGGTGAATAGCCTATAAAAATTTTCTACAAGCTCAACTAAACAAACCGATTAGTATAAAACACGGCGTAAAGCGGTTTGCACTAGCTCTATTGTCTTGCAAGCCTCTAGTGACAATTCTAAATATATTCTATAATCTCTATGTCACACAAGAGCTATGTCACTACACTAACTAGTGAGCAATCCTAATATGGTCCTTATGCTAGCAAGAACAACTACACAAAACAAGTGCTAGCTCTCTACTCAAGGTAAACTAGGAAGGTAAATGCAAGAGTAAGAGCGATATACCAACTCGTAGAGGATGTCAACCAATCACCGGGAACAAGATGAACAATCAATCACACGAAGGTGATGATCCACACGTCGGGACAATGAACAAGTCGATTTGTTCACCCGGAGTTCACTTGTACACCGACAAGCTAGTCTCCTACAGCCAACCAACACAAGGATGGTGTTTGAGCTAGGCGGTGCCCTTGCTAGCCTCAACACACCACTCAACAAGTTTGATACCCAAAGCACGAGCAATGTGTTCCTTGCACTTTGTCTTCCCGACGAGGAGTGCGTAATCCTCTCACAAATCAACCGGAGGTGGCCAAGAAACAATCACCTCTTCTTGCCAACAACTCCACCACTTCACCAAGCCGGCTAGGAGCGGTGCCTCCAAGAGAAACGGGAAATCCACCGTGTCACAACGATCCCCAAGTGCCTCTAGATGCAAGAGCTCGATGCAATGCACTTGGATCAACTCTTCTCTCAAGAATGAAGCTCAAATCAAGAATGAGAGAGGAGGGAGGCTTGCTTGCTCGCTCAAAGATGTTAGGAATGATTCAAATGACCAAGAGAGAGAGTAAGGGGCAGCCAAATGGGTATATATAGGCCACACCACGAAATGTGGTGGAAAGGGTGAAAACCACACTTTTTCGGCGGCGGCCGACCGGACGACCGACCGGACTCACCAGTGAGTCCGGGTCGGTGGATCCGGCCACAACCGACAAAGCCAAAATCGACCCGGCCGACCCCCGCCTCCGTCGCGTCCGGTCACAAGATCCGGCCGATGCGTCCGGCCGGGCACCGGATGCTTCCGGCCGGTGCGTCCGGTCACCCGTCGACGCCCGACCCGAAACATGCTCTCTCGCCAGACTCACCGACCGGACCGTCCGGCCACTTCCGACCAACTTCCGGTCGGTGCGTCCCGGCCACGCCCGGCTGCGAAAACTTCGTCGTTTTGTCGCCGTTCCTTCGCCTTTGCTCCAAGCCGACTTCCGTCACTTGTTTCTTGTTGCCGACACGCCGAAGAACACCTCGACACCATGTGTTAGCATTTTCAAAACCATTTTCGACAAGGACGGAGTTAGGACTTTAGGTTAGAATGCATGCATATGAGACTTGAACCTAAAGGCACGTCGGGATCGATATGTACGAAAAGTTTTCCCTCTTTATAGTACGGCTTATCGATCCTATAATCACCCACACCCTATATGGTGTCTTAGGTGTGAAATCAAAAGCCCTATGGTTATACCTTTGCCTTGGGACCTTTGATCTCCAAACTCCACCGAGTTGCATGCTTGATCAAACTTTTTGGATCACCTCGATCCACTCTCCATGATCACCATGCACCAACTCCCAAGACGACCAATCTCCAATCATGTCAAACACTTAGCATTGAGAGATTAGTCCTTAGGTGTCACTAATTAGCCAAAACCAAACTAGAGATCTTCAATCTCCCCCTTTTTGGTAATTGGTGACAACCCGCATAAAGGTTTTATGATTAATGTTTTTGAACATACAACGGTTGTCCAAGCATTTTGCTTACAATCATAGGATTGGACAATCATCATAGTTCGGTTTTGATAGCATAAGCTCCCCCTACATGTATGCCACGAGTTTAGAACGAAGCATTGCATACATGTATGAATATTGAAATTGAGGGTGAGCTATGTTACCAAAATGATGCTTAAGGTGAAAGAAATGGACCTTTGAAGCATGATACCAATCGGAGTTGCGCCATTTTCACCATACAAGCATCAAGGTAACTAGATTTTCATCAAAACTCAAAGTACCACGTGAGATCACATTATAAGCAAGGTACTTGAATTAAGAGCGGAATATAGAAAATCTAGCTAGCTCCTTTGCATGCTAGTTACAATCATTTGTAAACCACTTGTACAAACTAGCATACACCACACAAGCATGTATATATGGAATTTAAATACATGTGCAATGAGCAAGTCATATGTTAGTGCATAATCAAATGCAACAAATTGTCTATGAGCTTGCTCCCCCTACTTGTGTGAACCACTTGTAAACTCATGAACCACATGAGAGGTTTTCAAAAAATATGTGAAATTTTTAATTTTCCAAAACCTTTCATGCACTAATCTCTCCCCCTTTTGTCGACAATTTCCACAAAAGGTATGACCATGTTATGTTATGGAAGAGAATAGTGCTCAAATTTGGTCAAATTTGGATCACTTGTCAAACATATATTTTGGTTTGAACCAAAGACAAGCTTCTTCACACCTCATGACAAGGGTTATCTTGCCTATGTTGAAGCATAAGTGTGAAAAGATAGCCAAATTCAACACTTGAGATTGCAAGCCCATAAACATGCCATATGTCATCACTAGATCAAACAAGCATAAATAGCAATAGAGATGGCATACATACATTGAAATCCTTTTTATTTTCCATGAATGCTTCCTAAGGCACAAGTTATATGTCTATATGTACTAACATGTCCTTAGATATCATGAATGCCATGCCAAACAATTTTACCTTTGCTTTGCTTGAAGGTGGGGCATGTCATGATAGTGGGGTGCATTCAACTCATGTTGGAGAAGTCAAGGATATTCAACTCATTTCTTAGCTTGCAAAACCTCTTCTCATCTAGTGGCTTTGTAAAGATGTCGGCTAGTTGGTCTTCGGTGCCAATAGGTTGGATAGCAATGCCACCCTTTTGTTGATGATCTCTAATGAAGTGGTGCCTTATGTCAATGTGCTTGGTTCTTGTATGTTGAACCGGGTTTTGAGTCATCTTGCAAGCATTTTCATTGTCACAATACAAATGCACATGATGTAAATCAAATCCATAATCCTTCAATGTTGATCTCATCCATAGCAATTGTGCACAACAACTACCGGCACTAATGTATTCGGCCTCGGCGGTTGAAAGTGTCACACCGGTTTGCTTCTTCGAGGACCAAGATACTAGAGATCTTCCAAGGAATTGACAAGTGCCACTTGTGCTTCTTCTATCAACCTTGCATCCCCCATAGTCGGAGTCCGAATATCCAATAAGCTCAAAGTTTGACCCCTTGGGATACCATAGCCCAATATTTTGTGTGTGCTTTGTTGACGTTTCTTAACGTATGCAGAAGAATCCGCAAGCGCACGGAATTGTCGTTATAGCATTTCACCCTAAGATTCGGGTATCGTATTTCCACGAGGAACGGTTTGTGTGACTTCTCTCTGAATAGAGTCACCCTAGGATAACTATGGGTGGTGAGGTATCTTTATGGGCTCAAACTCTCTAGCGAGGATCACTTGGTCGTTATGTCCTCACTTCGGGCACCGCCCACGCCCAAAGGGACGTTGTCCGGCAATTGCACCTTCACCACACCCGAACGTGGGGGGATTACAAGGGACGGACAAGGCTGTCACAACCCGGCCGCCTACCCCCTCAACCGTGGGATGCGCCAAAAAAGATAGAAACCCCTTAGTCTAGACACCACGTCTACACTAGTGATTATTACTTTGGCGTGTCGACAAGGCTTACCCGTCCCCGGGGTCCTTCTACCAGAGTACCGCCCCGAAGGAACGACTATCAATCCCGCAATTCTATAACAGCTAGATAATATACTTAAGAGTAACAAGCCGAAAGAGGGACACAACCATTCTTACCCAAATGATTAGAAGGTTGTAGAGGTACAAGCGTGGCGGGTGCCGACAAGTCCGGCACTCCGGCCACCCGAGATCCGCAATGCACTGGGGGTACACCGGGACTACATGGAGAAGAGGCCAAGCCCTCTTCTAGCCTTCCCTCTCTCACTCTCCATTAGAACTAAGAAGGAGGAAGAAGAAGAATAAGAGTGGAGTGGGAGCTTCTTCCTTTCTTCTACATTATGGCTCTTCCTTGTGTTGTGTATGAATTGGTGTCTTGAGGAAGAGGGAGAGGGCCTCCTTTTATAGGTAGAGGAGAGGGGCTTGTTGGAAAATGTCCTCCCCATATGGAAGGAACCAAACCGACCTTGGTACACCTTCCTAATCAGCCCAAACCGACCAACCAACGTCGGCAACACACTTTTTGGAAGGTAATGCACCGCCGAGAAAGCCGGGCCCGGTTGGCGGCCGCCGGGTGCGCTACAGCCACCACTTGGTGCGGGCGCACAAAGATGTGGGCCGTTTGGCCTGAAATTTTGCAGGAGTGCGTGGGCCTCGGAGTAAGCTTCGTTTTGACCGGTGGATCACTGAAATCCGATTTCGTATGAGAAAGTTATACCCAAAACATTGAACCCATGTCCTGCGGCCCGGTATGATTTCATGTTGGATTTGGGCCTCGACTTCTTAGGCTTATGTATAGATGTTGATATTCATATTTATGGGCATTTCTCCTCTCTTCTCCTTGCTTTGCTCATGTCCATTTAGGGCCTTGTTATTCTTTATACGTTTTCCTTTGCTTTTGGCCCAAAATATGTATGTTTCCAACATTGTCCTCAAAAAACAAGTGAAGTACCAAAACTTGTGGAAATGGTTAGCTCAAAGCCCTATCACTATTGTGTTTTGGTAGTTTTATACTAATGTTGATGGTATAAAATATGTAGTTAACGACCGTCAACAAACTCCCCACACTTAGTCCTTTGCTCGTCCCTCGAGTGAAGGCTTTGGGACTAAAGTGGTTCAATCTCCAAGATGTAGACCTGCATACAAGTTATTCCAGGCTTCACTTGCTTTGTGAGCATTCAAAAGTGGCTACCAAGTTATCTTGAACGATTGAGCAATGGAACGGTCATGAAATCGTATCTCCTTGCTACTACTCATGTGCAAAGACTTGATTGGTTTTTTTTTGAATTTTTAAAGATAAAATAGCAATGCTCCATGGTTGATTTTCACATAGTCACTCATTTTGTGTTTCCTTACCAAAGCACTCTCGCTCACACTCATCCTATCTTTTTGCGGGGTTTTGTGGATCTTTGAGTGGAGTGATGCATACGCACCTTTGTATGTTTTGTCGGGTCAAGCTCGGATCGTTGGAAAGAGGTGTCATACTCCTAGATCGAAATGTGCAAAAGTGTGTGGAAAATATTTGTGGTATTATTATTATGGTTACTCCTTAACTCATGATCCTCTTCCCTTCTTTTTTATATGCTTCTAGAGAGATACAGGCTACTTTTTTTTTTTTTTTTTTTTTTTTTTTTTTTTGGAGATGTGGGCTCTACTCGCCCCTGGACACGTGTCCATTTTTTATCTCTTATTCTTTTCTCTTTTTTTTTTTTTTGCAGCCTGTATCTTTCTCTCGCATTTTTCTTGATAACAGGAGATGATCATGGTATAATGAATGGAGTACTTATTTTGTGGATGGTAAAGATGCATGTTGTGCGCAATTCTCATTGTGAGAACCTGTGTATATGTGGGTGTACGTGTTTTTCGATCTTGGGAGTATGAGCCTCTCTCAACGCGAATCAACGGAGCCCGACAAAACTCAATACAAGAGGGAAGTAGCTATAGTGGATATTCTTGTCATTATTCAGGGCTTTGGTAGGATTTGGCTAAGTCAAACCATGAGCATGCTTTATTTTAAATTTTTTGAAGATAAACCAAGTCTCATTGCATAAGAGAGCAAGTGTCAAGTCATTCTACCATATCTCAAAGCTCAATTGTTTAGATGAACATGGAGTCCCTAACAGTAGTTGCTCATCAAAGAATGGTTTTGGCGAGGAATAAAGAGTATGCATGCCATTTCTCAATTGGTAGACTAGAGATGGAGTTTTTTTTTCAAGAAGTTTTGTCTTTTTTGATTTGTTCAATTTTAAACCTCAAAACTTATGGAGGATGGTGAGAGAGCGAGTTGCACAAACCACCGTTTGAAGAGGAAGGATTTAATGGTAGTTGTTCGCCTCGTCCTTCTCCATCGTGAATTGCTCGGCGCTTCGTGCATTTGTCTTTGGAGATCTCGAATGGGTGTAACTCAATGCTTGAGAGGTCTCCCCACACTTATTCTTGTACCTGTTTTATTCAAACAAAACAAAACAAAAAGAAAACACAAATATGGCTCTACGGGCGAGAATACCGTGGAGCCTTTATTATGATTATTATTTATTTATTATTATATATATCTTTTTTTTTTTCACCTTAGCATCACTCGTGCAAAGCTTAAAATAAAAAAATAGTGTAAACAAAGCCTTGATTCATCTCCAAAGATAAGATACTCCCAAGGATCATGACAATAGAGTTTTTAAGTTCATTAATCAAAATCCAACACCATGTCGAATTTTTGATTAAAGGAGATCTTTTTAACCTAAGCACCATGCTCAATTCAAAAAGATCTATGGATGCAACTTATGTGATCACATCCAAACTTCAAGCATATGACATAGCAAAGGAGGCATGAATTTGTATAACCTTGGAGAGAAAAATGAGTGAAGAGGTGGTGAACGTTACCTTTGCATACCTGAGTATAAATTCCGACCGCTTTTATGGATGAAGTATCGAAATTGTTGCTATGGTTTGCTTGATAGCTCAGCCCAGGTGTATCTCAAGGCTAGGCCACACATACATGACATGTGTGCTGGCCATGGGCCTTGATGGTAGCAAAGAAAGGATGAGAGGAGGGCCTTCTTGCTTGTTGAAGCCATGAAGGGTGGAGCAAAAGACATTGGTATTTATGTGGGGCCAACCTACTCCTCTCTCTCTTATTATTCTTTTTTCTTCTTCTCTTTTTTTTTTCGACATCATTTTTTTTTTTTTTTTTTTTTTCTCACTTTTTTTCACTTTCTCTCTTCTACTTTTTTTTTTTTTTTTTTTTTTTTTTTTACTCTTTTCTCTCCATCTCTATTTCTTTTTTTTTTAGCAAGGCAGGGTTGACATCATCTTTTATTCACCCTCATTTTTTTTGTATGATCTCTTGGTGGATGGAAGTTGGGATTGTCACCATCTTCCCCACACTTAGACTTTTGTGAAAAAGTCAAGTGTACAAAGTCCGGATCTCCTCTTGAGTATGTTCCATCACCCATGGACATCATAGCTTTTTTTTTTTTCTCTCTCTTTTTTGTGATGTAGCCCTCATGTTCTCAAGCGCCGCATGCCTCTTTGTTCTTCTCAATCGATCTCCACCTGAAATGGTTAGCGACAAGAATATCCAAAGGTGCATACTAACTTGATAACATGTTCTTGCTTTTATTAATAAGAAGAGAGAAAGACTTTTTGTACTCTTTTTTTTTATGATAGTCCAGGGTATCTCCCGGCGGTGCTTTCTTTATGGTCGTAAGCTTGACCGTGGGAAAACATCCTGCGCACCGATGGTGGTGAAGTTCCCGTTTCACCACTAAGAATTTAGCATTACGCTCAAGCCGCAAGGTTAGCGTCATCATGCTACCATGAGCCTTGCAACCATTCTTAAAAAGGTTTACAAAGAGAACCAAGAGATGGTTTTCATGGAAGCACTTTCGGCTAGAAGCAAGACAAACTCAAGAAGACCCAAAGGTGAGCATGTACGAAGTCTCAATTGACAACTTATTATGCTCAAAAACAAATTTCTGCTTGGTCTCAAGAGTTGTTGCTTCATGCATGTCCATGGCACATGAGGTTTTCTCCTCAAAAGATGTGTTATGAAGGATGAAACGTTGAATCTTGACTATTGTCGAGAACAACGTTTTGTTAGGCCAGAGGGACATGACTTGTGTTCGGGTGAGAGCGATAGGTGCTTCGTTTCACTAAGATGCAGAAGCAACTTAGGTGAAGCGAACAGAGTTATGAACTTCGCCTCCTCGAACGGGTTTTGGTTGGGGAGATGCTTCGCTTTAGGATGTCTAGGTGTGAGAGGCGGAAACATCCCTTCCCAACTTCTCATCACGGCTCTCCTCTATGGGTTTTTCTTGAAAAAGTTTTTTTTGAGAGGGTAGCCTATGAGAAGATTGAAGTCAAGAATGGGATAGATATGAAAGTCTAAGCGCACCTCGGTTTACGAGGTTCTGCCATCATCCTTGAATTCAATCGCGAACTCCGAAGGACAAAGCATTCCTTCCTTCGGTGTTCGTGGTTTGGGAGAGGGCTCAACAGTCGGTTCCAATGGCGGCACGGGGAATGGCTTGACTGATGAGGGCTCCTCAATGCTTGACATGCCCTTAAAGTGGAGGGGATTAGGTTCTACAACGGGAGAAGGAAGCTTCTCTAGGATGTGTTCAAGGATTTTCCTATGTTCCGTTGTAGGTTTACGTGCAAACGACCCTCCAATGGTCATGTCAAGGCATAGGGCAGCATCTATGTCAAGACCCGAACAAAAGATATGCAAAAGCACATTATCGGGTAATGACAAATCTAGGCCAACGTGTATAAACATTATAAACCTGGCCTAGGCTGCACCTATGGACTCCTTCTCATCCTACTTGAGATCGAGGATTGTCCTTGGTAGGCATTGATGGGGAAGAATGATAGACAAAAATTGTCTTTGAGTTCTTCTCAGTCCCCATTCAAATTTTCTACGACAATAGTGTACTATTGTTTTGCTTTCCCGAAGAGAGAGAGCAGAAACAAATTCCACATGTGAATTAGAATCATGCCAGGAATGCTGAGGCAAGATTATAACTCCTCGAAATCTCATAGGTGGTTACACAGGTTTTCAAAATGGTCACCAAAGAAGGAGTGTACCCGAACCAAAGTTTTTTTTTCTTTAAATTTGGGGTGGAGTTCATGGCCTGGTTGAAAATTTTGATTTTGAAAAAGATTTTGGCCCTGTGAACTCCCCTTTGGAGAAGCGTATAGATTTTGAAATTGGAATAGTTGGCTTCATTTTGAAAAAGAAAAATAAATAACTATTTTTATTTGTTTTTTTAGATACAACACACGGGTGCTCTAGGCTCAGAGAGATTTACGACTACCGTTCCCCGGCAACGGCGCAAGAAATGTTTTTTGACATTTCTTAACGTATGCAGAAGAATCCGCAAGCGCACGGAATTGTCGTTATAGCATTTCACCCGAAGTATTCAGGGGTATCGTATTTCCACGAGGAACGGTTTGTGTGACTTTTCTCTGAATAGAGTCACCCTAGGATAACTATGGGTGGTGAGGTATCTTTATGGGCTCAAATTCTCTCTAGCAGGGGATCACTTGGTCATTTATGTCCTCACTTCGGGCACCGCCCACGCCCAAACGACAGTGTCCGGCAATTGCACTACGCCACACCCAAACGTGGGGGATTACAAGGGACGGACAAGGTCGTCACAACCCAACCGCCTACCCCCTCAACCGTGGGATGCGCCACAAAAGATAGAAAACCCTTAGTCTAGACACCACGCCTACACTAGTGATTATTACTCGGCATGTCGACAAGGCTTACCCATCCCCTGGGGTCCTTCTACCGCAGTACCGCCCGAAGGAACGACTATCAATCCCGCAATTCTATAACAGCTAGATAATATGCTTAAGAGTAACAGGCCGAAAGAGGGACACAACCATTCTTACCCAAATGATTAGAAGGTTGTAGAGGTACAAGCGTGGCGGGTACCGACAAGTCCGGCACTCCGGCCACCCGAGATCCGCAATGCACTGGGGGTACACCGGGACTACATGGAGAAGAGGCCAAGCCCTCTTCTAGCCTTCCCTCTCTCACTCTCCATTAGAACTAAGAAGGAGGAAGAAGAAGAATAAGAGTGGAGTGGGAGCTTCTTCCTTTCTTCTACATTGTGGCTCTTCCTTGTGTTGTGTATGAATTGGTGTCTTGAGGAAGAGGGAGAGGGCCTCTTTTTATAGGTAGAGGAGAGGGGGCTTGTTGGAAAATGTCCCTCCCCATATGGAAGGAACCAAACCGACCTTGGTACACCTTCCTAATCAGCCCAAACCGACCAACCAACGTCGGCAACACACTTTTTGAAGGTAATGCACCGCCTCGAAAGCCGGGCCCTGTTGGCGGCCGCCGAGACTTGGTGCGGGCGCACCAAGATGTGGGCCGTTTGGCCTGAAATTTTGCAGGAGTGCGTGGGCCTCGGAGTAAGCTTCGTTTTGACTTCACTGAAATCCGATTTCGTATGAGAAAGTTATGCCCAAAACATTGAACCCATGTCCTTCTGGGTTGGATTTGGGCCTCGACTTTTATGTATAGATGTTGATATTCATATTTATGGGCATTTCTCCTCTCTTCTCCTTGCTTTGCTCATGTCCATTTAGGGCCTTGTTATTCTTTATACGTTTTCCTTTGCTTTTGGCCCAAAATATGTATGTTTCCAACATTGTTCATTTGCTTGATTTGAAGACCAAGGAAATATGTGAGCTCTCCAAGCATAGACATCTCAAATTCTTTTTGCCATCATCTTGGCAAACTCTTCACAATACTCTTGATTTGTTGATCCAAAGATGATATCATCAACATATATTTGCATGACGAACAAATCCTTTCCAATCTTCTTGGTGAAGAGAGTAGTATCAACTTTGCCCATCTTGAAGCCTTTCTTGAGTAAGAAGTCTCTCAACCTCTCATACCATGCTCTAGGTGCTTGCTTCAACCCATACAATGCCTTGTTCAACTTGTACACATGGTTGGGATGATGGTAATCTTCAAAACCGGGTGGTTGCTCAACATACACTAGCTCATTGATGAAGCCATTGAGAAAAGCACTCTTGACATCCATTTGATAGAGCTTGATGTTGTGTGCACATGCATAGGCCAATAGAATTCTAATTGCCTCTAATCTTGCAACCGAGCATATGTTTCACCAAAGTCAAGACCCTCAACTTGAGTGTAACCTTGTGCAACTAGTCTTGCTTTGTTTCTCACAACAATGCCATCTTCATCTTGCTTGTTCTTAAAAACCCATTTGGTTCCAATGACATTGTAGTTCTTTGGTCTCTCTACCAATTCTCAAACCTTGTTTCTATCAAAGTTGTTGAGCTCCTCTTGCATTGCAATGACCCATTCTTCACCCTTCAAGGCATCATTAACCTTTTCGGGCTCTTCTTGTGACACAAAAGCAAAGTGTTCACAAAATGCCTCTAGTCTTCCTCTAGTTTGCACTCCACTTGTAATGTCACCAACAATTTGATCAATTGGGTGATCTCTAGCAACACTTGAGCTTTGGAGTATTGGAACATGATTGCTTGAGCTTGGTTGATCACTTGTTGTTGCTTGAGATGATGTACTAGCTTGTTGTTGATCTTGAACTTAAGCACCACTAGCTTGAGTGATTTGCACTTCATCTTTGTCATCATCAACTTGAGTTGGCCTAATATCACCAATGTCCATGCCTCTCATTGCATTTACCAATTGAATTTCACTAACATCATTGAGGTTCTCATCTTCATCTTGGGACCCATTGGTTTCATCAAATTCAACATCATGGACTTCTTCCAATACACCACTTGAGTTGTTCCACACTCTATATGCTTTGCTTGTGGTGGAATAACCAAGTAGGAACCCCTCATCACACCTCTTGTCAAACTTTCTAAGTTTTGCACCCTTCTTCAATATGTAGCATTTGCACCCAAATACTCTAAAGTATGTAATAGTTGGCTTTCTTCCATTCAATAGCTCATAAGGTGTCTTGTTCATCATGGGATGGCAATACAATCTATTGATGTAGTGGCATGCGGTGTTGATTGCTTCGGCCCAAAATGATTGACTCACATTGTACTCACTAAGCATTGATCTTGCCATCTCAATGAGAGTCCTATTCTTCCTCTCAACTAGGCCATTTGATTGTGGTGTGTACTTGGCCGAAAGTTGATGCATGATTCCATAATAATCACATAGCTCATCAACTCTTGTGTTCTTGAACTCACTACCATTGTCACTTCTTACTTTCTTCACTATGATATCAAATTCATTGTGCACCCTCTTGAGAAATGTCTTGAACAAAGAATACACATCACTCTTGTCATTGAGAAAGAACACCCAAGTGAATCTTGTATAGTTATCCACAATCACAAATCCATATTTGTTTCCTCCAATGCTTGTGTATGCGGTTGGGCCAAACAAATCAATATGGATCAAGTCATATGCCTTGCAAGTACTCATGAACCTCTTCTTTGGATGAGTATTGGCAAATTGCTTGCCGGCCTGACATGCACTACATAGCTTCTCCTTGTCAAAGTGAACATCCTTCAGGCCTCTTACTAGATCATGAGTCACTAACTTGTTGAGTTGCTTCATGCCAACATGACCAAGCCTTCTATGCCATAGCCAACCCATGCTAGATTGAGATATCAAGTATGTACTAATTTGTGTCTCACTAGCACCAAAATCCACAAGGTAGAGGTTGTCAAATCTTATTCCCATGAAGATCAAGCTTGAATCTTTTGTATTCACTATTTCAACACTATCTTCATCAAAAATGCACTTATAATCAAGATCACAAATTTGTGTCACCGAAAGCAAATTGTACTTCAATATGTCCACAAGTGCCACATTTGATAAGGTCAAATCATTGGTTATTGCTATCTTGCCTATGCCTTGTATCTTGCCGCTCTTGCTATCACCAAATATAATAGGCTTGTCATTCTCTTGAGTTGAATCAATAATGTTGAACTTTCTTGCATCACCGGTCATATGTTGAGTGCACCCACTATCAAGAATCCAATGATTTCCTTCAATCTTGTAATTCACCTACAAGCAAATAAGTAAGATTTAGGTACCCATTTTCCCTTGGGTCCATAGAGGTTAGCAACCAAAGCCTTTGGTACCCAAATTGCCTTTTTCTTTGGGCCAACAATGGGTGAACCAACAAACTTTGCCTTGACACCCTTCTCACCCTTGGTAAGCAAATAACAAGAATCAAAAGATATAGAATGCACTTTGCTTGATTTCTTGTTCATGTTCATTTTAGCACATTTATGCTCTTGATGCCCCACTTGCTTGCATCTATTGCAATAAGTGGCAATGCTCTTCACAAAGCTAGGTTTTGGAGTAGTAAAGGCCTTCTTGCCTTTCTTGGGGACATAGCCTAAGCCTTTCTTGTTAAGGGAAAACCTTTGGCTACCCAAGCACTTTAGCAAGCGGGCATCCCCCACCATATGCCTTCCTCAAGGAATGGGTGAGCTCATCCACCTCTCTTTTGAGAGTCTCATTCTCAACCTTTAATGATGAGTCTAAAATTACTCCATCACTATTAGTAGAGCTTGAGTGGGTTGATGTGGATGTGGAAGGAATGGATGGTTCTTCAACATCAACCACAAGGGGTTCATCTATGATGTCACATGTTGAACCAACATCCTTCTTGATGATTGAGTAAGCTCTATTATTCTCCTCTAAGAGCAAGGCATGGGCTTTTTGAAGCCTTGTATGAGCTAGCTCCAATTCCCCATGGTCTTCCTTTAGACCCTCATGGGTGGCCTCTAGCTCTCTAAAGTTTTGCTCAAGAGTTTTTACACTCTTTTGTAAAGCTTTACATTCCTTGTCCTTAGTCTTAAGCATGATATGCGTTTGCTTAAGCATCTCAAGAAGATCATCTCTAGTGGGTTCATCATCATCATCATCACTATCATATTTTACTTCATTAGCATTTAGTTCTTCATGCTCATACAATGATACCTTAGTGGCCTTAGCCATGAAGCATGAAGGTGATGAGCCGAAGAGGGATGATGTCTTGTGTTGGCCAATTGTACTCATGGCCTTGGGCTTCTCTTCCTCTTCATCGGATGAACCATCACTATCCCAAGAACAAACAAAAGCACCATCATTTGTCTTCTTGAATGTCATGGTCTTGCTCTTCTTGTTTGTCTTGCCACTCTTGTATGCCTTCATCTTTTCCTTTTCTTTCTTGATTGGGCAATCGGTAAGGATGTGATAAGGGCTATCACACTCAAAGCACTTTCTTGGCTCTTCATTGCTTTTGGATGAATCATTTCTTCTTCTAGAGCCTTGCCCAAACTTCTTGCTCTTCAAGACCTTGCTAAACTTCTTCACGAACATAGCAAACTCTTGATCAATCTCCTCAAGGTTGACTTCCTTATCATCTTCTTCTTGAACCTTGGACTTGCCCTTGGCCTTGGATGAGGTGGCGGCGGCCTTGAATGCCACAACCTTCTTGTTCTTGTCATCTTCCTTCTCCACTTCATCTTCCATGCCATCAACTTGCTCATCGGTTAGCACCTCACCAAGCAAGTTACTAGGTGTCATTGTGTCCAATGCACCTCTAAAGAGAATCTTCCTCAACATAGCAAATCTCTTGGGCAAACACATCAAAAATTTGTGCCCAAAGTCTCTATCCAAAGTCTTCACTCCCAATGACTTGAGATCATTCACAATTACTTGGAGCCTATGAAATGTCTTCGGGATGGTCTCGTCCTTCTTCATCTTGAAGTTCTCAAATTCACTCTTGAAAACATATAATTTGGCACTTTTCATAACTTTGGTGCCCTCATAGGTCTCACAAAGCTTCTCCCAAACCTCACTTGCCTTTTCAAGGTCTTTGATGCCCTCAAACACGTTGATATCCATGCCATTGTACAATGTGTTCAATGCCATGGTGTTGCATTGCTTGTTGGACTTGTCGGTGGGAGTGAGGTTGGTTGGATCAAGGATGACATAGTCCTTCTCGGTCACTTCCCATACTTGGTCGTTGATTGATCCCAAGTACATTCTCATACATCTCTTCCAATAATTAAAATTCTTGACCCCATCAAAGAAAGGAGGTTTTCCCCCAACATGGTTGAACACAACATTTGCCATACTATCACACCAAGGTTGTTAAGCCTTCAAATATGGTGACCACGGCTCTGATACCACTTGTAAGGTCCTAGATGGCTAGAGGGGGGTGAATAGCCTATAAAAATTTTCTACAAGCTGTGAAGACTTGCACATGCTGTGAAGACTTGCATGGTCGGCTTTCAACTCCTCTTGTCGCTGGCACTCCAAAGCCATGTCCAACCTTAGCCAGAACTCTACAAAGGTGTAAGGTCCTAGATGGCAGGAGGGGGGGTGAATAGCCTATAAAAATTTTCTACAAGCTCAACTAAACAAACCGATTAGTATAAAACACGGCGTAAAGCGGTTTGCACTAGCTCTATTGTCTTGCAAGCCTCTAGTGACAATTCTAAATATATTCTATAATCTCTATGTCACACAAGAGCTATGTCACTACACTAACTAGTGAGCAATCCTAATATGGTCCTTATGCTAGCAAGAACAACTACACAAAACAAGTGCTAGCTCTCTACTCAAGGTAAACTAGGAAGGTAAATGCAAGAGTAAGAGCGATATACCAACTCGTAGAGGATGTCAACCAATCACCGAAACAAGATGAACAATCAATCACACGAAGGTGATGATCCACACGTCGGGACAATGAACAAGTCGATTTGTTCACCCGGAGTTCACTTGTACACCGACAAGCTAGTCTCCTAAGTTGTGCCGACCAACACAAGGATGGTGTTTGAGCTAGGGCGGTGCCCTTGCTAGCCTCAACACACCACTCAACAAGTTTGGTACCCAAAGCACGAGCAATGTATTCCTTGCACTTTGTCTTCCCCGACGAGGAGTGCGTAATCCTCTCACAAATCAACCTGAGGTGGCCAAAAACAATCACCTCTTCTTGCCAACAACTCCACCACTTCACCAAGCCGGCTAGGAGCGGTGCCTCCAAGAGAAACGGGAAATCCACCGTCTCACAACGATCCCCAAGTGCCTCTAGATGCAAGAGCTCGATGCAATGCACTTGGATCAACTCTTCTCTCAAGAATGAAGCTCAAATCAAGAATGAGAGAGGAGGGAGGCTTGCTTGCTCGCTCAAAGATGTTAGGAATGATTCAAATGACCAAGAGAGAGAGCAAGGGGCAGCCAAATGGGTATATATAGGCCACACCACGAAATGTGGTGGAAAGGGTGAAAACCACACTTTCTGCGGCCTGACCGGACCTTGACCGGACTCACCCGGTGAGTCCGGTCGGTGGATCCGGTCACAACCGACAAGCCAAAATCGACCCGGGCCGACCCACGCCTCCGTGCGTCCGGTCGGCGCATCCGGTCGATGCGTCCGGCCGGCACCGGATGCTTCCGGCCGGTCGCGTCCGGTCACCCGTCGACGCCCGACCCGGAAACATGCTCTCGCCGACTCACGACCGGACCGTCCGGTCACTTCCGACCGATTTCCGGCCGGTGCGTCCGGCCACGCCGAGCTGCGAAAAACTTCGTCGTTTTGTCGCCGTTCCTTCGCCTTTGCTCCAAGCCGACTTCCGTCACTTGTTTCTTGTTGCCGACACGCCGAAGAACACCTCGACACCATGTGTTAGCATTTTCAAAACCATTTTCGACAAGGACGGAGTTAGCACTTTAGGTTAGAATGCATGCATATGAGACTTGAACCTAAAGGCACGTCGGGGATCGATATGTACGAAAGTTTTCCCCTCTTTATAGTACGGCTTATCGATCCTATAATCACCCACACCCTATATGGTGTCTTGGGTGTGAAATCAAAAGCCCTATGGTTATACCTTTGCCTTGGGACCTTTGATCTCCAAACTCCACCGAGTTGCATGCTTGATCAAACTTTTTGGATCACCTCGATCCACTCTCCATGATCACCATGCACCAACTCCCAAGACGACCAATCTCCAATCATGTCAAACACTTAGCATTAAGAGATTAGTCCTTAGGTGTCACTAATTAGCCAAAACCAAACTAGAGATCTTCAAAAGGTCAATTTCCGTTTAATAAAACGGCTGAAAAAAGAATTCGCACTCTCAGATCGTTGAGTAGTCCTAAGGAGTCCTGCTAGAGGTACGTCCATGAAGTATGCGGGAATCCAAGACTGGCGAATATCAAACTTTGTGGAAAACCACTCATTACTCACTAGTCCATATTTTGTCATGATGGAATTCCACCGAGACTCAAATTCATCTGAAGTTTCAGAGCCCCACACACACCTGTCTAATAAGCTCCAGAACTCCTGATCCGCGTTTATTTTTGGTCCCACCCTCTCAGGTACCTTGTCCAAGATATGCCACATGCAAAACCTATAAACTGTATCAGGTAGAATATGAGCAATAGCAGCCTTCATGCTTGCATCTTCGTCTGTTATGATCGGATGAGGTGCTACTCCACCCTTGGCCTTAAGAAAGGTCTCAACAACACCACATATGACTCGATCTTTTCATTATACATGAATGCTTTGCCGAGGAAAACACTTTGCAAGTGGTGATTGACTCCGATGAATGGCACAAATTTCATGTTGTACTTGATTGGTGGTGTATGTTGCATCTACCGAAATGATGTCTCCGAAAATTCTATAGTTCTTCCCCGCACGGTACCTATAAACGTGGAATAAACCTATAAAATACACGAACAAGTCGTCCTTGACCATCAACCATGAAGTCATAAAAAAAATGCAGAATTTACTTCCTTCTTTCGCTCAAGCTGCCCGACAAACATCTCTGCATCTGCATCCGTGATTTTGCTACGGAGATCACGATAATAGTTCTCGCAAATCCCTCAACGTGCATCCAACATTTTCAAAACCACCTTCACTGACATGGATCCCGGCCCATTTTAGTTTGTACTGTACTACGTATTTCCAGTTACAGATGAGACGACTTCGATGCTCTTTCAATTGAAAAAAGGGAAATATTACCATTTGGGCTTTCGGCCAAATACGCTGGGCTAGGCCAGCCTCGGCTCTACCGTTTTACACCAACCCACTCCTAAGATCCCGGCCCATTCAAAATTGGAGAAAAATGCCTCATTATTTAACTTTCTAGTCCCAAAAAAATGCTTCCTCATTATTGATTTTTCTGAAAGGCCGATAAACATTTCAGAGAAAAATAAAAAACTAAATATATACGGAGAACTAAAATTCAATCAGGAGGGTTCGCTGTCCTACCACGGTGCCCAATCGATCAGCAAAGGTGCATCGAGTCGAGTCGCTTTCAGGCCAGCCCGACCCCGCTTACCGTGACGGAGAAACAATAATTGCAGGAGCCCCCCGAAATCTACCAACCCCAGTCCCCGCCTCCCCAGTGTCCACATGATCCCGCCTCCCTTGACACGTCACTACTGCCCCAGCGCAGCCGCGGACGCCTGCCCCCGCCCCCGCCCCCGCCATGGACCACGACCACCTCAAGGACCGCCTGCTCCTTCCGTCCTCCCGCGCCGCCGCGACGAACGGGCCCCACCACCGCCGCGCCACGCCCGCGCCGGCGGGCACCGGCGCTGGCGGCGCGTCGTCCATGATCGACGTCAACGGCCTGAAGCGTCGCGGCGGCGGGAGGCGCTCGTGGGTGCGCGTGGACGCGGCGACGGGCGCCGCGGAGGCGGTCGAGGTCGCCAAGCCGGCGCTGATGCGGCGGCTGGACCTGCCGGCGCGGGACCTCCGCCTCCTCGACCCGCTCTTCGTCTACCCGTCCGCCATCCTCGGCCGCGAGCGCGCCGTCGTCTGCAACCTCGAGCGCCTGCGCTGCATCATCACCGCCGACGAGGCGCTCGTCCTGCGCGAGCCTGACGCCGCTGGGGGCGCCGCGGCGGAGGAGGCCGTGCGGAGGTACGTCGACGAGCTGCAGCGCCGCCTCGTCGACCGCGCTGACGACCTGCCTTTCGAGTTCATCGCGCTGGAGGTCGCGCTCGAGGCCGCTTGCTCCTTCCTGGACTCGCAGGTGCCACTCTTATTATCTGGACTGGACGGATCAGTTTATTTCTGGGTCCTAGTGGAGAGCTCTGATTCGCATTGCCTCCTTAATGTCTCTGCTAATGGTCTTTGCTGTTCGGCTGGTGGTTTTTGCCCGGCTGATTCGTCTTGTTGGGAAAGAAAAACATTGTACCAATCATGGCTGATAAGCCTAGTAGTACTACTTTGAACCCTCTCAATGGGCTATGTCTGATAAGCACCGTCAGCGTTTCAGTCTGCTATCATGTCCGTTTTTGGTTTTTCTACTTCCCATCCACATTGTTCATCAAAGATGGTTCATCTTTATTGTATTTTATAGATGGAACCATGGGGTGATAGGATTGTAGGAAGGTATCTCGGGGTGAATTAAGTTCTGAAGTTGATTATCGGCTTCCTTTAAAATTATCTTTGTCGATCATCAAATAGCCAAGTTTGTCAGTGAAGTAATACTGTGAAGTTTGGAGCACAGTGTGCAGTTTTTTGTTTCAGCGGTTCTGCCTTTGTCTGATTCCAGCATCTCAGATTGCTTACCAGTTACCACCACCAAATTTTACTTATAATGAAACTGTCTTAACATATTGTTTATAGTGAACTTGAAAACCCATACTGCATTATCAGCCTGTGCACTTTTAGTTACGCCTAATGTTACTGATAATGATTCTGTGGATCATCAGAAAAAATAAAGTTATTGCACATTTTTTTCAGGCTATTGAATTAGAGGCTGAAGCTTATCCGTTATTAGATGAGCTGACAACAAAAATTAGTACCCTCAACTTGGAACGAGTCCGACGCCTAAAGAGCAAGCTGGTTGCATTGACAAGAAGAGTTCAGAAGGTAAAAGGATGGTCATAGTAATGCTTTTGCTTGCTGTGACCCCTTAATAACTTTTTTTTCAATATTCTCATCCATTTGTTCTCTTAAGGTCAGAGATGAGATAGAGCAGCTGATGGATGACGATGGTGATATGGCTGAAATGTATCTCACTGAGAAGAAGATGATGAGGATGGAAGCATCAATGTTAGATGACGAGGATCTTCAGGGAATTTCCAATAGTCATAATGGGTTTGATCCATCCCTGCCGGCTCCTGTTTCACCAGTTTCCACACACCCTGCAACTCGTAGGCTTGAGAAGGAATTCAGTTTTGCCAGAAGCAGGCACAGCAGCTTCAAGAGCTCAGATAGCAGCCAGTACAATATAGAAGAACTGGAAATGTTGTTGGAGGCCTACTTTGTTGTTATTGACTACACTCTCAGCAAGTTGACTTCGGTATAAATTCTAAACTGTATATATATTAGCATTGTTTCTATTTTACAGATTATTGTGAGTGACAATTTTGCTACTCACACATTTTTTCAGCTGAAGGAGTATATTGATGATACAGAAGATTTCATCAACATACAGCTGGTAATTCACCCTCAAAATCAATTAAATTCCCAATATGTAGATGCAGGAATATGCTTGTTGCACAGCAAAGCTGCGAAGTTAGGAGTTGTCTATAGCAACTCGTCTACTCCTGAGCAACTGTGAGAAAGCACATATATGATTATTCATCTCTTAATGTTTAGTTGGCATCGAAGACTGGATAGCATAACTAAGCAAGATTGAATGCTGCCGTTTGTTTTTGGTTTTTGACAATAGCATTAAAGTTAGCATGAAAATGTTAGGCGCACTACTCAGCAAGGTTGAATGCTCCTTTTCTGTTTTGAGAATGACATATTAAGTTAGCTCGGAAATGTTAGGCAAAATACATAATAAGGTTGAATGATCCTTTGGATTTGTCAATATAGCATTGCAAGTTTCGGTAATATGATGGGGACAGTAGCATGAGCTCCTCAGTTGAGCTGCAGCATTGTGCAAACGAGCTTAATGTTGGCATAGAGAAGCTTTAGGTAAACTCCAAGTTGGCTTGCATATCAGTTGCCTGAAGGAGACTGCTGGCCTTCAACTGAAAATATCTTCCATGTTGCTCTATTAATATGGATTTTCAGATTTCTGTGTAGCAAAAATCTTTCCTTTTTGACAACCTTATGAGGTAGACAGCCAGTAGTCATTGTGTTTTCACAGTATACATTTGAACCTAGTGGCCATTAGGACCAACTCATATGGTGACATGAGGGTACTAATTTCGATTGCAGCAAAAACTTGTGCCTGGTTCCCCACAAGAGAAGAACCTTTATTCCAAAATTCAAAAAAAAAAATCTATTCGCGTCGAAATTAGGGATATTTTGTTTCTCCATAATCTAACTCCAATGCAGTGGACTTTATAAAGATGGGGCATAGAACCAATAACTTAGGTTACTAGGTTGCTAAACATTAAACACATGGAACCCTGCAATGACTTTGTACAGAACATATTCAGCCATTCAGGTTGTACACATTTCCGTGAACGAGGGAGATGCATTTTCTCTTGGGCTATTTTTGTTACAACTTGTGCCCCCAATCCTTTATAGTATACAAAAGAAAGATTCTCACATGATCGTCACAAATGCTGATGTTGCAGGATAACGTCCGGAACCAACTGATCCAATTCGAGCTGCTCCTGACCACTGCCACATTTGTGGTGGCCATCTTCGGGGTGGTCTCGGGGGTTTTCGGCATGAACTTCGAGGTACCTCTTTTCTCGGCGCCCCACGCGTTCGAGTGGACCCTTGTCATAACGGGGGTCTGCGGCACCGTTCTCTTCTGCTGCTTCCTCTGGTACTTCAAGAAGAGGAGGTTTTTCCCCTTGTAGGCGAAAAGCTTCCAGCCCGTCTGCTTCAGAGTTCAGACTCCTCCAGACAACGGCGTATGGAAGTTGGTTACGGCAATTGTGCATTCATTTTTCTCGATTAGAAACTTGGAGCAGCGTTGTTGCACACATCTTTGAGGTTAGCATTGTTGATCGTCAAGTTTGTAATCGGATATCTACATTATGCGTAAAAATAATTCAAATTTTGGTTTTGCCATGCCATCTCGGAGTTGACCGTTGTTAATCTTGTAGCTCCTGTACTTGGATAGCTAGATTAGCCATAAATAAAATAAATCGAAGTTTGGGATAGAAGATAGTCATACTTTTTCCTTCTTTGTGCCAGCTTTCAGGCCTTGCCAGGGAAGTCCTACAGACTCACTTAATCCTCAAATACTGATGATACACCACATATACTCCCTCCGTCCCATTGAAATTGTCGTTTTGGACTCGTGCCATTTCATTTGACCATTCTTCTTATTCAAAAAATTTATACAAATATTATTTTTTTTATTACTTATTTTATTATTGGACATACTTTAATCATAACTTATTTATTTTATGATTTTCCAAAATAAGTTGAATAAGACGGGTACTTAAAAGTTAAAAGAGAATTGCTTCTGTATTCCCAAATGATTGTGGACCGCCCATTTTTTTTTTCGATCGGACGGTCCGACATCTATTACCTCCTAGGAGGTAATAGTATTTATTGATTTCTTATTTTACAAAATAGGGTAAATAAGGAAAGTTTTAAATAAAAAATATATTTTTTAGTTTTTTTGATGCATGTGTAATCCGTATGATATGGAAAATGTTTTTATTTTTTTTATGCGTGATATTCATTGCCTTATATAACTGTAGATGTCACGCATGTGTGGTGTCTTTTTATTTATTTTTTATTCTTGATATTCCTTGCCTTATAATTCATTACCTTATACTTGTATAGGCCATGCATTCATGTCACGCATGTGTGGTGTCCTTTTTTTTTTTTTTTATATTCATTGCCTTATAATTGTATAGGTCATGCATGTGGTGTGCGTCAGTCATGAACTTTTTTTTTTTTTTGGAAATGTGTGTCATGCACGTTAAAGTTAGATATAAGAGTACAAGGTGCATAGATGCTAAAAAAGGAAACAAAATGTGTAACTAGTTTGTTAATGCATATTAGTGTGTGTGGTTAGGTGTGTTGAAGAACACTTATTTTTCTTTTTAATCCATGGCAAAAATTTGTAACCAGTCGTTCTCCCTCACATGAACTCCGAATGTGATGATTTTTTTTTCTAAATTTTTCCAAAATCATGATCCATCAAGTTATTATGCACTTACCACTATTGTCTTATTCACCGTTTCTTGTGCATATTTTGAAATTCAAATTTTAAAAATGACAACTTTAGACGTCATTTCGAACACTAAATGACTTCATCTAAAAAAATCATAAACATAGAAGTTGTATAACTCATGAAGATGTACATTTTTTTATTTTGGTCAATTCTTCATTTCACAAAGTGATAGTATCATGGTTCCGCGAAATCTAAATAGCTCTCATATAGTTTATGAAACTACTAGGGAGAGATATAAGATTTGTGAACGTTGTTACTAACACTATGTGAGACGAACAAATGACAAAAATAAACATTGTAGATTCTGAGAAGATATAAAACTTTGTTGTTGACAAGTTTTTGAATTGAAATCATCTTGTCATACAAAATAAGTTTGAATTTTTAACATTCAAAATTTGATTTTTTTTTTAAAAAGGCCTATGATGGAGAAACAACTATTCTAAACATTGATCATGAGAGGAAATGAAACTTTGCAGTTCTCAAGTTTTTTTATTTGAAACCATCTGATCAAGCAATACTAAATTTGAATTTTTCAAATTTGAAATTCAAGGGAAATGATATCAGATGGATTTTTTTTATTACAACGGGCCTAAAATGTGAAATGTCCTTTTAGCAGGCCCAAGCCCATGACGGAAGACGCCTGTGCTGGAAGTCCTCTCGACCGAAGAGTTGAGTCACGGCCGGGCACGCGCCGACGCCTTGAGTCACGGCCGGGCACGCGCGGCGGCGCCGCTGCTCCGCGACCTCGCCTCCTCCAGCCGACCAGGACCAGCCCTCCCTCCACATCCGGCCCCTCATCCACTCCTCCACTCCTCCTACTAGGGAGGCGCGGCGGTCTGCAGTAGGGCGGGGGCGGCTGCGGCGGCGGCCTCGGCGGCGCAGAGCAGTTCGGGGCGGCGGTGCTCAGGGTGCGGCGCCCTAAGTCGCAGCGCGGACGCGCGCGGCAGAGCAGGTGGGGGCACGGGGTTTGGTGCATCGCCCGGTCACCCCGACCGAAGACCTAGCCGCGAGTTGCCGGTCCGAGGAAGGCCAGTCTCGACGGCATCCGCCGGCCGGTCTCGACGACATCCACCAGCGAGGGCGAGTTGCCGGCGGTGGACAGCGTGAGGCGGCGACGCGCCGACGCGGCGTCAGGCGCCGGTCTCTGGTATGCGTTCCCCACCAATTTCAGAGAATTTGCAAGCTAGATGTCAACTTAGTAAATCATTTGTGACCTTTTAAATTTTTTTGCAACATGTTACAGTAATAATGTCAACACACACTCAGACACTTGAAGAGTTATCAGAGTATGAATATATCATACAGAGGACCTTCCAGTCCGAGGACGAGGGCTATGAGTTTTTCAATGCTTTTGCTAGGTCTAAGGGGTTTAGTTTAAGGAAGGGTAAAACTCAACGTGCAGCAAACAAAGTGGATATATTATGGCGACAGCATGTCTGCTCAAAAGAAGGGGTCAGGCAATCTAGGTTTTTGAATATAAAAAACATGAAAAGGCGGCCGAAACCACTTACACGATTTGATTGTCCATTTGAGGTAGTGATTAAACATAACCATGACATGAATGTATGGTATGTGCACAAGTATGTCGACACACACAACCATGAGATGGCCAGATTGTCTGAAGTAGGCTTTATGTTCTCACACCGTAGAATATCGGAGGTGCAAAAAAAGGAAATCTTGGCATACCAGACTGCGGGCCTTAGGAAGTGTCAAATTATGGATGTTATGGAGCAGCAATACGGGGGTCCCCTTAACGTTGGCTATGCAATTAAGGATTTATATAATTTTTCATGTTTGAATAAGAAGTCAAAGATTGCAAATGGTGATGCAAATGCAGTATTGCAGTATATGAAACAAAGGCAACTTGATGACTCTGAATTCTTCTTTGACTATCAGAATAATTTGGAAGTAGATGAAGATGCACTAAATATTCTAGATCCTGAGCCAGTCCAAAGCAAAGGTGCCCCAAAAAGATGAAAAGTTTCTTGGACAAGCCTAAGAAAAGGAAATGTTCAGAATGCAAGGCGACTGATCATGACAAGAGGACTTGCCCCAAAAAGAAAAGGTAATGTCATTTCACCTCTAATTTAAACTGAAAAATACATTGAAATTATATCTGACTACTTCCCATTACTGCAGGAGGTGATGCCAAGAAACGGGTTCAACAACTTGTATCTCAAGGTGCCTCATTAAAGTAATTTGTGGTCATAGCATGCAGATTTTATATTGTCAACAACTACTTCCCATTCACTAGCTATATATTGAACTTATTGCTTGACAGATTGTTGGTTGTGTTGGCTACTTGGCTTCCACAAATTGTATAATGAATGCAGTTTTGTGACCATATCCGTAATTATCGAAATCATAGTGTAATCGTAGCAACTCTAATTTTTGTCTTGTGTTCTTTGCATTTACAGGTAACAGAACAACCATCAGCTCTCGAAGGTGGGGAATTGAGGCCGTATCAACTGTAGGGTCTCCAAGCCACCCTAAGTCAACATAGTTTTGTCTTCCAGCCTTGGGACAATTCTTTATGATGGTCGTCCAGAAGAGAGGAGGCTTTTAAGGGAAAATAATTTTGATGGATTGCATTTTAATGTTGAGTGGTTTTGGTGAGCTGTACGTGTAAATAAATGAGTGCTCTTTGTTCTTCCTTCCAGGACCTAGGACTAGAGTGGCTTGATGCCATTTTTAATGAGTGCTCTGTGCATGCTTGTTCAAATAAAGGTTGAGAGGTTATGGATATTATGGCTGACAGGAGGCGGAGCCTTACTGTGTTTCCCTGCATCAGTCATAAAAAAAATGTAATGGTTGATATGAAGAATTGTATATCATTATGTGTGCCAATGTCTGCACGCCTTTTTTAATCCAGGGTCAGATGTGTTAGCACTCCTGTTCTGCCACTGATCGCTTATTAGCTGGCATACTATTATTTGTTAATCATGTGTTACCACTCTGTTAGCACTCTGTTAGCACTCCTATGAAATCAGAACATGTGCAGGCACTGCCCAACAACTTTGCCATTATATATAGGAGGATGATGCCTTCGATAAAATCCCACATCACCTTAGCACATAAGCGACTTCTGTGCTGTCAGTTACTCCAAGTTACTCCAACTTAGCAATTCATTTGCATACAACCTGTCTGTGTCTTTCATGCAATAAAAAATACATTTCTTTTGACAATGATTATGAAAGTCCCCAACACTGGGCTGCGTACAGGCAACTCGCTGTGAACCACAAGGACATCAGGATTCAGTAAGGCACAGGCCGGTGCAAATGAAAATGAAGTTATGACCTTATTTAAACTGCAGTAAGGCACAAGCCGGTGAAAATTTTGCATAACTAAAGGACACAGCAAAACACATATGAGCAGCACCATAAGTATGCTTCTTATTATTTAACAGCACAAGTAGTAGCAACATGACCTTAAACATGAATCTGATACTTTAGGCACAAACAAGGAGTACCACTAATGAAAATAGTTGGAGCACCATTAACAGGAACCTGTTGTAGTACGTACTCCTAGATACAAACTAAAAGTTGTGCATGGCATTTACATGATCTTTGATGCTAGTAAGACTATTTAAGGGCGAAAGTATCAGTTCTGCAGGCATCTTCTTTCTAAATGTCTCCATGTCATTTTGAGAGAACGTATTTGTTATTTCTCTCCCATTCCAGTATTGCATATACTTTATGGCAAAAATTCCACATGAACACCTGCGATTACAATTTTGTAACTTAACAACACTAGTTCATTACAAATCATGATTTATGACGACATATTGAATCATAAAGGACACTTACCCATCACTTTGCCGTGGAATGTTCTTCTTCACAACAACTTCCCAATTTAAAATATCATAGTTAGACCACCTGGACTTGAACTTGTCCATTGAAGACTTGCCAGCTTGCAAAAGTGAATAAATTCCAATTCTCTGCAACATTGTTTATGTCAGTACCTTGTACAACAGATCGTCAATTGTATCTTAGTTGCTTCACAAATTAATGCACCTACCAAATTTTCTGTTACTTGTTCATAATAATGTGTTAGCCGATTGAAAGAATCTAAAACTTGAATTTCCTTTTCAGCAGGACACAGAACACAAAGCCACCAGTGAGTGTTGCTAGTGTTCATGGGAATGAAGACCTAAATTCACATAGAGCAACATTTAGGATCTGGTTTTACATATGAATGGTAAATTATGATCTTAGTCTTACCATATCAGCTTGTACTAATTCTTCGCATACCGTACGGAAATAATGAAACGGCAAACCAGTTTCTCTCCAGGCTTGTGCAACGACCTCTTGTAGCCATTGACCTGTCTCAGCTGCAATTGCATGTTTCTTGTTCGGGGTATGCTTATCCCATTGAGAGTTTAACTTACTTACATATGAGCTCATTATCTGCATGCGACATAATAATATTATTTAGCGACAAATTTATGAAGAAGGACATAAGTTAAAGAACATGACTTACCCAAGTACATAACCATTTTGAATGTCCATCCTCTCTCACAGGTCTAACTAGACAGTCCAATTGGCTTGCATTTATTGTCCTTCCATCTATACATACTAAATTTTTTTTTGGGTGCAACGACAATTTGCTCTAGAACATATGTAATGGCAACAACTTCAATTTCACTTAAATTCAGACCTTCAGTGACCTTATCTGCATAAATATAAAGATAAGAAATAGAAAACTCTTTTGTAAAGAAGAACCAAAGCATGAAACCATACCAACAGAAGCAGTTGTTTTGTTTTTAGACCCCCTCTTTTTGGTTTTTACGCTCTGCGTCACGGGGACTTCAAGACTTTGCTTGGTTTCCTATTTTTCCTTGTTTTCACCTTTTCAACAAGTGTAGGACTCATAATAAAATCAATTTTCCTCTTTACTCCTGAAGGAAAGTTCGACCGATCTCTGGTTCGAGAAGAAAACTCCCTTTCAGCAACAGTACCCGGTTGGCAGGGTCTTTCTCTCTCTGATTTCTCTGATGCAGGAATTGCCTTGTCACTTTCATCATCTACATTGAAATGGGATTCTCCCCGGTTTGATATTAGCTGCTGAACCACACCGTTTTTCCTCACACTTTGCTGACTTATTATTTCCATCAGCTAACTTTACAAGCAGCTAATATTTCAAATGGAAATGGTGTAAGAAAATTTATGCTGATAACTCACATTTAAGCAAGGTAAATGGCAAACAAATAGACATTTCAACCTGTATAATCATATGCACTTCTGGTACCGTATTTTTGTTTTCCAAAAGCAACTTTACTGATTCCATGGTATCCTGAAATTTATGGACACTTACATAAATATACATTAATTAAGATCTGTATGTAGGCATTTGTATGTACCTTTATCTTGATTTTGTCATCCTCGTTACCATGATGCAGCCCATCAACATTTACCTTTTCCTTTTCAACCTAAAAAAGAAGGAAGATGTACTTCACACACATTTATCCGGCTACAAACAGTTAAAAGAACAATTACCTTGTCATCTGTATCCTCCCTTTGATCAAAGTTATTATTAGCAGTGTGCACTTTAGACTCATTCGAATCTAGTTCAATGACTACCTGCGATGTGCCAAAAAAATCAAATCCATCACTTATATGAACACATAAAGAATAACAACAGTCTGAATCTACCTTTTCAGCTCCAAATTTCTTTATGCCTTCGAGGCGCCCCGCTTTACAACTTTAGCTTCATGCCAATTTTTTATTAAAGGATGCTCATGCAAGTCATAGTCAAAGCAATCACCAGTTGCCCGAAAGTGTTCAAAGTACCAAACCTGAACACATTACGAAAAAACTTTACTTTATTATGCAAGCACAAACAGTAGTTAAACTAATTTAAAAAATCACATGGAGGAATGCCAAATTTCCAGCAAGTCCAGTTCTTCTATTCTTCTTGAACATAGCTAGGTGCTCCGACAAATGGTCTAGTGTAAAACTAGCCCAATTAAGGCCCTTGATTTTCGATACATCAGCCACAAGGTGCAGGTAGTTGCTACCAACATATTCCTTAGAGGTAGGGGCTAAAATTGTACCAATTGCATAGAGCACAAAAAAGTCTAGTAAAGTGAACCTCATCGGACTCCCTTGGTATCCTTTGCTCCATGTATTTGAACGTGATGGCTGTATCACCCTTTTCTTTATAAAGGTTAAACAATGTAGGGTCTGCTTGTTTCCTACTAATTTCAATTTTCTCTCCTTCGTCTAATAAACCTAAGATACAGTACATATCCCAAGTGGACATAGGAATCACATGGCCACAAAATTGAAGGTCCTATCAATTTCATTGAAATTTTCAGCGAGAGACTCCACTAACATGCGTTGAATAGGCATAGACGGTATACTAAGCAGGCCGCCTAATCTAATTTTTTCTAACAATACACTTTTGTTCTTCTGTCAAATTCCTACACAGTTTCACAAATTTCCCGGCATACAAACGGTTTGAACCTGCTTGTCAATCATATAAAAGAGGAAAAACATCAAAATTAGACTATTCCATTCAAACCTTATACAAAAAACAATGCAATAGAAAATTACCATTTTATAGTATCAGCTAAGGCCCACACTCCACCAACATCAACAATCTGAATTCAATTGTGATTACAAAAAATAAAGAACAATGTAAGTACTGTATCAGCAGTACGTCAATAAACAAATGCTAACAGTAATACTTTATAGATCTCAGATTAGGATCTAGTACTGTATCAGCAGTACATCAATAAACAAATGCTAACAGTAATACTTTATAGATCTCAGATTAGGATCTACTGCAACAAAAGCCACATTTTTTATTTTAGTATTTCTGGATGCACATTGTAGTGAGGCTGGTACCCAAGTCACATTAAAAAAAATTGCTGTGAACTGTGTTTTCCCAAGTACAAATAACAAAGAACTAAGTGACCATTAATCAAAGCACCGAGTTTATAATAGGAAAAACACAACTGAAGCTACAATTTCAATAGTTGTCAGACCAAATTGCTACCCAAGTGCGATGAATCATACCAAAATTCTATGAATTCTAGGAACATATCCATGAACGGGGGGGGGGGTGGGGGTGGGTGGGGGGGGCATGACCCCATTTCGCCTCCAGGAAGCTCCATCCGTGATGGGAGTAGGAGTGGAGCACATACCGTTCTTGATGCAGGTGACCCGTTCCTTCTGCCGGTGATGACCTTGTCGTTGTGAAGCCGCCGCTCACCGTGCCTGCTCTTCCAACGGCAAGGTCCGGTTGGAGTGCTCCACGATGGCCGGCTTCCAATCGCGGTGTAGGTGGCGGTGGATGCTATGTAGTGGGTTGCACGTCGATGGAAATCTGTGGATTTGGTCCCGTGAAAGCGTTCCCTGATTCAACGAGATATGATTCAGAAATTTGATGGACAAATCAGATCGAGAATTGATGGGGAAGAAGATGTACACACCTGGATGGAAGGTTCCTCCATCGGCAGCACCGCGCGAGGGGATCTGGCGCTGCTCTCCGTGATTTCTTCCATCGGCGTTGGCGCTGCTCTCCGTGATTTCTTCCATCGGCGTTGGCGCTGCTCTCCGTGATTTCTTCCATCGGCGTTGTTCTCCTTGTCCCGTGCGCGTTTGGAAGGGGGCGGACATGCGGGGCAGACATGCAGTCCATGCGCGTTTGGAAGGGGGCGGACATGCGGGGCGGACATGCAGGGGATTGCCGTAACAGAGGATGCGGATTTTCCTATTCTTGTATTTATTAATTCATTTATTAATTCATTAATTTGTAAATAATCAACGGTCCAGATCAATCTGAGATCTTACCTCCCACCGGTAACAGGAGTACCTCAGCATTGCCCAAGTTAAAAACGACAATCTTCGTGGGACGGAGGGAGTATGTATTTACAAGACAAACTCTACCTATTCCAAGATGGGTATTTAGGGCTTCTTTGCGAGGGCTCCGTCGGCTCTGTGTAAAGTAGAGAGAGTGAGAGAAACGGATTCTACGGTGTACGAAGGTGACCGTCGTCAGGTGGAGCCAGAGCTGCTGAATCTGTACCAAAGAGGGTTTTACACTGACGTATCACGTTGTTCCTATGATATACTTGTTTTCCCCTGTAGCACGACATAGAAAATGTATAGCTTTATTATAAATATAATACCACACATAAATGCCACGTGGAGTAAAAGTAATAACTAGTTCGTTAATGACAACTCAAGTCATGGTCTCACAATCTCACGGGGTCCAGTAAATAGTAATAGCCGTCATGATTCATATGGAGCCTCCTAAACCTTCCTACAAATTACAAATTTACACTTCAAAAAACAAATTACAAATTTGAGGAGAAAGGAGGAAAGGAGGGGCGTGGGGACGAAGAAAACGAAGGAGCCTCTGCAGTCAATCCCGCATCCGCCACTAAGTGTACTAGTTAGAGGGTGTTTGGCAAGACTCCTCGAGAGGGGGTTCACTAGAGGAGCCAGAGCCGTTTTGGAGAAGCTCGAAATTGGGGCTCCTCCAAAACGGCTCCGGCTCCTCCTCTTTTCACTGAAAAACTGCTCTAAACAGTTTCTCCTCTCAGACCGTTTGGTAGGGCTCCTCTGGAGGAGTCGGAGCTGGAGCCGGAGCCAAGAAGAAGCCCTACCAAACAGGCGCTTAGTAATGATACTTGAAGTCATGGTCTCATAGTCTCATGAAGTCTAGTAAATGGTAACAACTCCAGTAGTCCAGGCGCCTGGTGGGGCACATTGCTGACGCCAACGCCCTAGAGCTGGAGATGGCCGAATGCCCTCATCAACTGATAGTGAGCGGCCTTTGTTGTGATTGCCCTCAGTACAAGGTCTTCATCTGCGCTTGCCACGCAACGCTTGTCGGTAGCCCATTGCGCCCGAATCGGGGGGTAGGGGGCCGTGGTCCCCCTCCCAAGCACGGTAGATTTCATGTAATATGTATCTAAATATTTGAATTTATAGCACACAAAATATCAATTTCACCCATTTTTATTAAAATATTATGATTTTGGTTAAAAATAGTGCAAATTTATTTCACAAGTTGTCGTAACATATAATTATGTATATTTTTATCGCACTAAAATATACAATCACATTTGTTTGCCCCCACCCCACCCCTAATCAAAATCGCTGGTTCCGTCTCTAGGAGCCTGGCTGGGTTATAGTCGACCTTCACTTGGTCAGCCAACCAACTTGTGTGAAACAAAAGCATTCAGTTAGTGCACTGCATATCACCGAGAGATGTAACACTCAACTTAGAGTTGACACAGTACTTAAACTTGACATGCTCCAAAATTGTTGATTGGCTCCTAATTTGGGATATAGGGGTATTTATTTATTATATTTATTGCCGGGTGTAGTGTACTTCACGTGCCACTGTTCCGCCGCCGTGGAAGAGGAAAGGAGCCCAACAGATCAACAGATCAGTGATGTTCTCTCAGCCTTGCAGTGCGTGTTGTTTGCTGCGGTGACTCTCCACGAAGCCTTATGCTCCAGTGGTAGCCGAAGCTTTGCCTTCACGTGATGACGACAAGAGAGAGCAATACCGACGCGTTATTGCAGGCACTAGCAGTTGTACACTTTGAGCTGCAACTGCCACCGTGAATTTGCACTTGCGTGTGCTTGAGTAAACCAAAAAAAAAAAAATCGCCCCTGAAACTGAAACTGCCCTTTGCTCCCTGCTAAAACTGAACAGGCACACACATCACACATTTCCATTGGTGCGTTTTGGGAGGGACCAGCATGTAGTATTTTCGTGGCGATCGATGGATGGCTCATGGCTGTCGTTTCTAATAATATTTCTTCCCTGAAAAAGCGACGCTGATACACGTGGAAAAAATGACAGCAGATGGTAGACCACTAGACCACCCACGCAGACGATTTCCGTTTGTACCGGGGCCCTGTGTATGTGCTGGCGCACCGAGTTCTCCAGCTCCGTTCTAGAGGGATCTCCAGTGCCGCGGAGGTGCGCTCCTCGGTGCAGGAACACCGGGTGCACCCACCCAGCAGTCCTAGCTGATCATCGGGTCAAACTGCGCAGTAAAAAACTCCCCAAGTGGTCCAATCGGTGGCTTTGGCCCCGAGTTCAGAATTATTTGATCCAGTGATTACTCACTAGCGCTCCTCCGTCCCAAAATAAATGACGCAGACATTTTAGGAAAATCATCTACCTACCCAATTATATATTAAAATAGGATTAATATTTATATTACATAATTAGTACCATTGGGAACACCAAGTCATTTGAGGATTAAAGATCTTTTGATCTAATTTTTAATAAATTTATTTGAAGATTTAAATTTTCTATATATTTTCTATAAATCGAAATCAAATTTGTTTGGCCCCGAACCCAAAATGTCGCTTATTTTGGGACGGAGGGAGTAGTCACTAGGCGGATTAATTTTCGTTGCTGTTGTTGACCACGTCAAAGAAGAAGAAGAAAACGACACTCTATTTTTATCTTAAGTTATCAAAGTATTTTAAATTTAGGCCGATTGTGCAAATGCCCTATTTTGGAGTCTAATTGCTCGTTAGCCTTTTTAGTTTTCCAATTGTTTTGAGGTCGAAAATGCCCCTAATAGGGGCAAGCGAGCAATTAAAACAATTGCACAAATGCCTCTAGTAGGGTCAAACGAGCAATTGGAAGACTAAAAACAGAGGCAAACGAGCACGTCTTTTAAAAAACAGAAATAAATAAATATTTTCGAGCAATTAGACAAACTCTCTATTTTGGAGGGGGCAATTTGCACAATTATTCCTTTAAATTTTATCAGCGTTTAAAAAGAAAGAGGTACTTCATGAAGCAACATTTCATGATGGTTAACCTAATAACACTACTCACTAGTATGTGTCATTATCATTTTGTCGGGAAGTAATTTATTTTTTAACTTTGAATAAAAATGAAAAGAAAATTAGTAATATTTTATGGTAAATAATTAATATCACTAGAAGAATCTTGTTCAATATAGTTTCATATCAACTTATTTGCATACAATCTTACTAACATTTTCTACAAACCTAGTTAAAGTTAATAAAGTTTGACTAGCAGACGTTTCTCATTACGACACTTTGTATGGACAAAGGAAGAATTTAGTAATATAAATATTTTTATAGCTAATATAAATTTGGTTAAATCTAAGGCTTAAGATAAAACAATGACATTTTTTAGAGGAGAAATCACAGTGACTAATCTAGTAATTACAACCGTTGCAATTAGTCACAGGTATACTCCCTCCGTCCCATGGAGTTCGCTGTTTTTTTGACTTTTGAACTTCATGTTTGACCATCCGTCTTATTCAAAATATTTATGCAAATCATAAAATAAATTAATCAATATTCAAGTATCTTCATTGATAAAATAAGTCATACCGAAATAAATTATATTTGTGTAAACAATTTGAATAAGACGAAGCATTGAATAAGATGGCGTGTATATGGAATCCGGGGTGACAAACTCAATTGGGACGGAGGGAGTAAGATTCAAAAAAAAAAAAAAAGGTCACAGGTATATGGGCCAGCAAGTCATTTGTTGATTATTTTAAGACGCCAACAGGAACACAATCTCTGCACAAATCTCACTTTAAATTTGAAACTACTGCTAAAAATAAAATTGCTTTTGGGCAGCTGCAGGCAGCAAACAAACCCTGCTGCCAGTTGCCCCTCATTCCCCCAGATCTCGTTCCCCTCTCCCTGTCCTTTTCACCATAGTTCAAACAAACCACAACACACGCGACGAGCCACCCAAGTCAGAAGACACAAGTCACCGAGAGAGAGCTCGAGCTACCTCGCCAAGCCAGCCAAATCTACTGCCACCACCTCGGCATCGCCTCCATCCACCCACCCACCAATACCAGCGGCAGTAAATTCCGAGCAGCCGCTGCCTGCCGAAGCGGGGAAGCTCTCCTCTCCTCCTCGCTCCCCCACCTCCTCCTGTCCTAGGGTTTCCTCTCGGCTCGCCGGCGTGCCGCGTCGCCTCGCCATTGCCGCGGGTCCTGGCGCGGGGTGTCCCGAATCGAGCCTCGAGGGAGCTGTTCGTGCTGATTCCTACCTGCCGGGTCTGGGGGCGTCGGGTGGGAAAGGTTTTGACGCCCGGCCGGCCCGTTGGGGTTTGGATCGAGGGCCTGAGCTGCGTCTCCGCAATGACGGGCTCGTCTGGCGGCGACTGCTAGGGTTTTCTGGTCGGATTTCGAGCTGAGGTTTCGCTTCCAGTGCGGGAGCTGTCTGCAATCCGCCGCTCGCCTCGGCCCGAGCTAGCTCGGTGTGTGTTTCCGCTATAGCAATGCCTCGCCGATTTTAGCTCGGCTCTGGGGTTCTGACGGGCGGCGGAGCTGTCGGGCGGGTCGGATTGCAAGGAGGGAGTCAGTGGCGGCTCGGTCCAATGTCTGGGGCTAGCGCGAGGGGGCGGCTGTCGCCGGCGTCTGCCGGCAGCGGTGGAGGGGACTCCGAGCCGCGGTCCGCGGGTGGCAGGACGCGCTCGGTGTCCGCTACTGCGGCCGGAAGCCCTCGCCGAGGCCCGGAGGGATGCGGCGGCAGGGGCGACGACGGAGGAGAAGAAACCCGCCGCCGTGCCCACATTGCTGCCCTCGCTCAGCGTGCCCGCGGGGATGCGTCGGCAGGAGCTGCTGCTGCGCTCGGGGCTGTCTCTTGACGCGTCCTGCTCCTCGGACGCGTCCACGGACTCCTTCTGCAGCCGGGCATCCACGGGCCGGATTGGGAGGCCGGCGTTTGGGGCTAGGAAGAAGAAGACCCTCTCTCAGACCGATTACAGGCCTGTTTCCATGCTGGAAAGGGAGTCTGGATTGGCTTTCCAGGCCGATGCTGCTGGTGTGAAGAGGAGGTGCGCGTGGGTGACAGCAAATACTGGTGCGTGCTTCTGGTTTTGCTTGGATGTTTTGAGCATTTGATTTATTTAGTGGTAACCTGCATTTGGTCTAGTACAACAGTTTCTAGTCCTTCATTTGTTATTCTGTTGTAAATAAACAGAGAAGCTGAACTTTGGATCTACAATGCACAATTAAAGGCCCACCTCTCAGTAAGATAGAATCCATAATGCTAGTTGACTTAAGCTTGGGCGTTGCATAGTGGGAACTGGGAGCCATGTCAATGGTTTATAATTGGGCACTGTAGTCTTCAGTTCTCCTATGAGCATTATTCTAAGATCCCTGAAATGAAAATGACAAGAATGCTGTTTATGTATGTTTACACTGCATTCTCTATGCTATTTTACACATGACTGGTCCATTTTGGAGCAGAGGTTAGGACGATGTGGTAGTATAGAATTAGGTTGCAGACTTTTTTTTTCATTAGATTCATGTTCTACAGTTTTTATTTATTTAGGACCCTGATTTCTGGTCATCCAATTAATCAAAATGGGAGGTGCCAATCTTATGCACCAAGGTTCCTTGCTAACCTCTACTTTGATCATGAAAACTACTGAAATTGAGTCTGCTAATGAGGGTTACAAATTTGGTCAAGGTGGAGGTTTTTTGTCACCAGTTTGCTCAATAATAGACATGTTGAAGTGAACTAGATGATTTCTTTATTTGTAGATTGTGTTAGCTTAATCTGCCCCTTATTCACTCAAAAGTGGTAGTTCAATCTGAAATCAAGTTTATGACCGGTTAATATCCAAAGACTAATTGAATTTCCATCTAAAATACAAATTTGATTATATGTTTCAATGCATGAGACTCGTGACAGAGCAATAGAACTTCTATTTTATTCTCCTTATACTATTTTACTCATGTTCTTGAATATTAATTTTTATTTTATATCATTTACAATTGCAGATCCCTGTTATGCTGCATTTCACGATGAAGAGTGGGGAGTTCCCGTTCACGATGACAAGTAAGCAGAAACTACTGTTGATCTTTTTTTTACTCATAAGTCACAACCGCATCGACTATTAATAATCAAATGCTTCATATAAATTGCAGGAAATTATTTGAGCTTCTAGTGCTGTCAGGGGCATTAGCTGAACTGACATGGCCAGCAATTCTGAATAAGAGAGACATATTCAGGTATCTGTTTGCATTTCCTTCTTTTCCTGAACCTTATTACTGAGTAAATCTTAGTAAACTACTTGTATGGTTCACAGGGAAGTTTTCATGGATTTTGACCCAGTATTGGTCTCAAAATTAAGTGAGAAGAAGATTATTGCACCTGGAAGTCCTAGCAGTTCCTTGTTATCTGAACAAAAACTGCGTGGTGTTATTGAAAATGCACGCCAAATTCTCAAGGTTAGCACTCCACACGCTTGAACTTTTATTTGGCATGATAGATTCTAGATACTGCTTTATTTAAAAATGATGATGCGGCATAGCTTGAAATACAATCACATGTATTTACCCTGACCTTCTTAAAACAAGCACCATATATGCCTTTAGCAATTTTGCTAAATCCTTTGTTGGATAATACTTGTTCTTGTCTGAATTAACTGCATGTCATTGCAGATCATAGAGGAATTTGGATCATTTGATAAATATTGTTGGAGCTTCGTGAACCACAAACCTATATTGAGCCGATTCAGGTACTCTCGTCAAGTGCCTGTCAAAACATCGAAAGCAGATGCCATAAGCAAAGACTTGGTTCGAAGGGGTTTCCGCAGCGTTGGCCCAACAGTCGTTTATACCTTCATGCAAGTCTCTGGCATGACTAACGACCACCTTATCTCCTGCTACCGTTTTGCTGAATGCGCAGCCTCCTCTGCTGGCACTGCTAAACTTACTGATGGAAGCCTAGCAAATTCAAGTGATAGCAACCATGCCACGGCAGAGCAGAAGATGAATGGGACGAATGGGCTGGTTTCGGATATTGAACTCTCCAGGACTATAGATGAACTCAGCATTTCATAGCGGTTAGGAGTGCTGCTGAAGCGAGATGGTGTTAGCTTGTGTATTTTGTGTGCTGTAATGTAGGTGTGATTCGGTGTACTTTTCTTCTATAGTTTTACCACTTGTCAATGTAGGGTAGAATAATCTTAGTCTTCGGCGCGTCAGAACCATTGAACGACAGCAGTGTAATGATGTATATTCTTTGTGATGCGAGTGCACCTGTTTTTCCTGCATTTCAGTTGAGCTGGCTTTTGCCTGTGTCATCAGTGCTGTTCCTCTTATTGGCATCTGAGTAGTGTCGTTGACTCGTTGGTTATATTAAACTTGTATTTCACGAATATGAAGCCATATGCTTTTGTTCCCTAATCCCTCGTGTGCTTAATATCTGCATTTGCTCGTTCTCGTTCGTTAAAACCAGTCGTCGACAAGAACGAGGTTATGAAAGGGATTTGTCTACCCATGTGTTTTTTTAGCAATCCAGCACATGAAATTTGTTTGGCCATAGGACCAAGATCCAACAGCCCCCACCTCTTCTATCTCCAGCCACCTTCATCTAACACAATCACATATCACAGATTATAGATAGGGATAGGGCCCATAGGGGTATCTACAAAATTGATATGGAACATTGCATGTACATTTTACACTAGCGAGCCAATAAAAATATAATTTCCCTTGCTCGATATATTTTTCTGGTTCATAAGTTCAAAAGTGATACCAGTATTACCAAGCCACATTTGATAAATTAAAGGAAACATCACACAACATAAAAAATCAGAAAATATGTTTCACAAAAGTGATAGATGGGACAATTTCGAGCGTCGATCTTATTGAAATGTGTAACATAACATATCCGGTGAACACTACATCTTGTATTTTCCCCAAGTCAAGCTACTGATTGGTATGCTAAAAGGCTTTTCAAAAACTAGGATGGTGTAATTCACCTAGATTCTGCATAGCCGTGGGATGACTTGCTTTATCAGGGATGAATCCATCACGCTGACTACCAAATGTGGTGTATTCTTTTGCTGGTGGAGGTTTAGGTGTCCCAGGTGGACGACCTGGAGGTACGAGAGGCGTCCAACTACCTCTCATTGGTTTGGCCGATGGTTTTGCTTGAACCATGAGTGGCGAAACCAATATGATAAGAAGATTGTCATGAGCCACAAAGATGTTATGCTTTTTTTTCCTGTCATCTTTGGTGGATTGAGTGACTCTTCTTTTGGGATTTGTGTTATATGGGAGTGCCATCGTGCTTATATATAGCAAATTTTGGCATTCCTTGATTCTGTTTGATATTTGCTAATGAATACGTGTTAATCATTATGTTCATTGTATACGGACAGAACGCTAACAGGTGTTACAGTATGGCAAAATTAGAATTCATTCACTTTTATGGCGAAATGATTACTTTAGCAAATAATATTACCACCACATGAATTGATGCATAATTATCAGATTTCTTCCACTATTAATAGATGGATGATGTGTCAAATATAAAGGCCACAAATTGATAATACTAGGTTAATTGTTTGGTCACAACCAAATTGTTTCTTACTTTGACGTGCATAATACTTAGTTACCAGACATGTTTTTGAGACATCCATTTTTTTTTTTTAAGAGAATGTAAGTACAATTTATTAAAATAAGTAGGTGTCTACATATTCAAAACAAGATCTATACATATTGCTCAATTCCAACACTACAAACCAGAGTTTTCACTAGCAATGCTCCCTTATTCATGGAAGGTCACGGAAACACTAGCAATGCTCCCCTCTGCTACTTAGGTTACCTTCGATACTGCTTCGAGTTCATCATCGAATGTACCTTTCACAACAAGAGTCGAGCACCCATGGTCCATGTGGAGGCCTTAACATTTTCATCGAGGCGTTCTCTATGGTATGATGATTACTTCATATGGCGTTAACATTTGAGCTATGCAGGAGGGTCAACAGTAAGATGTTCCTCAACCTTCTCTTTACCTTTAGAACTTGAGGGAATGGTCAATGGTTTCTCTGTGTTCTCTTCGAGATCAAACATCAATTGCAACGATTCGATAGACAGCTTATTGGGATAGATGTAGATAAACAACCCCTAGAAACGTATAGGAGGTTTTCTCCTCATACGGCTCGAGAAAATGATTCGAATTTCTGTCTATAATGCAAATAGATAGAAATTGATTATGACTTGCATTAATTTCCTTAAAGAAAAAAAAAAAACAGATTTCATTTATACTCATGACTCAAGTTGGCTAATTTTAACTGACAAACTTCAAAAAAAAACCCTTCAAAATTTTTTGAGTCGTCTCTAAACTCTTTTCTTTATCTCATCTCGAACAAATTCTTTTATTCCTTGATCTAATTCTACTAAACAACCAGACAAAGAAGGAAAGCAATGGAGATTTTTCTGTTATCTATTATACATTCCTTGAGAAAGGAAAGCCTTCGCATACTCCCCCTAGCTCTGAGGCCTTGTCAATGACTTTATTGCTTGGGTTAGTTGCCCTAGGTCAAAAGGGGACTACTCCTGAATCACATTAAGTATATAGGAAACGTAAAGGGAGATGGGAGCATCTCTCCATCCGACTTCTTCCTCTCACTCGGCCATCTCTCCCACATAATCCTATTATTTACCAAAAACATGATTCAGCATGAGGACGCGCTGACTCAATAAAGGGGGAGATGTCTGTTGGCGGTTTTTATCGATCAAAACTAACCGCTAATTAAGACACAAAAAAAGGAGAAATTGACAAACTTAATCACAATATGCATTTACTATTAACCAAGTTCCACGTATATTTGGAGAGTATTATTTTTACAGGGCATAAACACAAATACATGAAGGATACGCTTTCAAACTCTGATTTACGCAAAGAAACAAGGAGGCGGCCACCAAAAACAGCCCAAAAGCAGTGAAGCACCAATGGGCCTTGATCCACACCGGGTCCAGAGCCTGCCACGCGAGGGCGGTGGCAACCAGGCTCGGTCAGGGAGTGGCCACTCCCTAACACAATCACATATCACAGATAGCATTCCCCCTACGAAAAAAAATGGAATGGTTGAAACAACAATTAACAGAAATGGTTCCAATAGCAAGTTAAGACTTCACGGATGCTGTTGACAAAAAGGGATAGTATCATAGTTGATAGGATAACGTATCCAGCTTTTTTTTGTCCTTTTTTTGATCCAAGGATAACGTATCCAGCTGGAACAGCAAGGTCAGGGTATATCTGAAAAGCTGAGTGCCACTGCATTTTGTTGTAAAGCAACCGGACTGAACTTGTAAACTAACCAGTCATCGACACCACAGCCAAGCCAAGCTAAAGTCCTCCCTCTGAACTTGCTGCTTGTAGCTCTGTCTGAACCTTTTGTGATGGTAATCGCTGCTGCGGCCTCTTTCTGGAGTGGTGCTCTACAGGGTCGCTTGTTTCACTGGCTATATGCACTTGCGGACTGACCGAGCAATTGAGACAAACGGCGAGTGAGTGACTTAAAACCCAAGGTAGTATTATGAAGAACGAACATACGTACCATGCCATATATACCATCTATCTTGGAAAGCATTTCGGATATACCCATGTCTAGATACATAGTGAATTTGGTACATAGACATAATGTATATCGGTATGAAGTGTAGTGAATTTTGTGTCGCTTGTAGTGAATCAGATCAACCATATGGGGCATAAGAGTTCACACTGGTTCGTTGCATAAAAAGAAAATACAAGCTTAGCTCTCTTAACTAGTACACTTCATGGCTACACTAGAGAGCTAAACTAGCAAAGTTCTAACTACTTAACTAAACAAACTAATACTACTCTAGTGAGCTACTCAAACAGCTACAACACACACAATCTATTAATATAAATACAAGTGTGATTTTAGTACTAGCAAACCACATAGACACAAGAGATGAACCCGAGATTCATCCCCGTGGTTCAGTTGCTTGTTGGCAACATATGTCCATGTTGTGGCGAGTCTCCAATTGATGGGCCGTGCACTAACTAGCCATTCTAGTACCACAATTTGGGTGCCACGAGAATCAAGCACAAGGTGTAGTACTCCAACTAACCACGAACATTCCACTAGAGTAGATCCCTACATCACTTTATCAGAGGTGGCAACGATCACCAACAAAACCTCAACGGTCTCCCCCCACCGAGCCATCTAGCTAGGTGTCGACTACCACAAAGAGTAAAAAAGAAAACCAAGGCTCAACTGATGAACTACTGCAACTATATGAAAATAAACTAAGAAAGTGCACTCTGGAACAAATAAAAATATTCTCCTTTTTTAAAAATAGATATAAATTGATTTAATTATGAATTTTTGTGCTCATGAAGCATATATGAAGATAATATTTTTTTAGTAAATTAAAATTCATCATAAGATGTAGCAACATTACTGAGAATACATGCTATTGCATATTGTTTTGCCTTTGGAATGTTCAGATTAACTTTTTTAAAAAAATATCTCAAATGCCTTTGGAAAGTTTTACATTTTTTAAAATATAAACTTTCACGAAAGTTTATTTTTTTTCCTCCTTTTCCTCTCAAAACCGGACAAACCAAAGAGCTCCTTCAACTTTTCAAACCATGCATTGTACCTCCCTGGAGCGGTTTTGAAGGCGGTTTTTTAACTCAGTGAAGAAAATACAGTTTTGCTACAGTGATGATGGTTTTTTTCTTTTGTTTTAATTTATTTATTTAACTACTGAATCTTTGAAAAATCATAGTAAATCACTAAAAATTATAAAATAGAAAATCCAATTTTGTTAGACTCCACTTGAGCATATCTACACATTGAACATATAATATGGTATGGTTTAGTACAAGATTTCTACTAAAGCATACCATAATTGATTTTTTTACTAAAGTATACCAAAATTTTGTACTAAATCATACCATATTATATGTTTACTATGTAGACCTACTCATGTGGAATCCAACAAAATTAGATTTTTTATTTTATGATTTTCCTATGATTTACTATGATTTTTTAAAGATTCAACTGATGAACTAAAATAAATAAATAAAAAGAAAAATACAAAACCGCTGTCCTGTAGCAAAACTGGCTTCAAAAATTTTTCCAGGGAGGTAAAATGCATGGTTTGAAAAATTTGATGGATGTAGTTTGTCCGGTTTTTGAGTTGAGGGAGGAAAAGTAGACTTTCGTGAAAATTGGAGGAGGAGGAAAAGTAGACTTCTTCCATAAAACAAAATAAAAAGAAGAAAAGACTCCCTCACTCTTTTTGGCCCAATCGGCCTAGTTCTCTTTCACTTTAGCCCTGAAGGCCCAAACCCTCACCCTCCCGGTCTTGTTCTCCTCCCCTTCACCACAGCCTAGTTCAGCCGCGAAGGCCCAATATCCCCACTTTCTAGTTTCACAGTCAGGCCGGCCCAGACAAAGCAGCTGAAGCCCACGAGGGGTACACCTTCTACTTCCTCAACACCCCCTGCATTGTTACACAAATCACACCAACCGGTTAATTTTGGTTGCCTTTTCACAGTCAGGCCTGGCTACGATGGCTATGTCTACCAATCAAGAAACAAGATAGACACATCTCAAACCATAGAAGATTGATTAATCCCAAAAGTTGGGGGTTCTACAAATCAATGACGGGCGAAACAGTAGGTTAATCCAAGCAAAAACATAAGCCATAACATAGGTTGTAACACTAAACATATAGTCCTGTATACACGTCTTTAATGGATTATGACACGTACACATGGTCCAATAATAATATAAAAGATGTGGTCTTATCCATTTGGAAGATTACATAAGCTTTTGCCAATTTCTATAAAGATCATTATTCTGTCACTTAAACACCATATTCTTAGCGCTATGCTCTTAGTACCTGTAACGTGGACCACACCTAGAGGGATGCATTTTTAGGAGCTGCCTCTTCAAATGGTGAGTAAGGTCCTAGGGAAACGCCTGTCTTTGTTATCATTTATAGAGTGAGACATCCTAATGAGACGACCGTCTCCATTAATCGAAAATTTATGGAGAGAATGTGTTAGGATGCATCCATCTATTAATCAATATAAATAGGAGCATACGTTTTAAGATGCCTACCTCTAAAAACCCACATTTTAAATAGCGCGCTATATTCGCTATAGTGCCGCTTATAGACTAAAACAACCATCTTGACGCTATTGCACTTTTTCGCTATTGACACTATTGCGCCGCTATTGGCGCTATTCGTGATTATGCTTCTTGCGCGCGATATTTGTGCCGCTATTCACGCTATATAGCGGCGAAGCGATATTGATATAAATAGCGGCGCAATAAAGCCCAATAGCATGTGAAAAAGCAAAAACACTTTTTTCATAGCCCGCTATTTAAAAACATGGCTAAAAACGGTTATTTAATAGAGGTGGTCATTCTAAGAAGTCGACTAACAGAGGCAACCATCTTGAGAGGTGTATGTGAGACAGAGGGAGCTGTGAGTGGGATTGGTACCTTTACGTGTGCTGCTCCCATCTTTAAAGTAGCACGCGTTGTGTTGTTACGTCATGTTTCCATATGTAAATAAGTGAAACTTTTGCCAATTTATATGTGTTATTCTTTCATTTCTAAACTATATGTGAAATCTCCAAAGTTAAACTAGTTAGATTTACTCGTTATTCCTCGTTCCAAATTCTAAATTATTTTGTTCTTTTAGGTATAATATAGATTTTGCTACACATCTATATGCAACGTAGCGAAACTAATTATATAGGAAAAAGTATTCAACTTGGAACGAAGGAAGTCGAAATTTCGAATAAATTTTGGTTTCTGTCTAACAAAAGCATATGAGTACATAATAGTGCCTTGGAGATCTTAATTCATTTGAAGAAAGGACGCGATCTCCAAGGCCCTATTTGATTTAGCACCGTTGCGTCTACAAGCCGAAGCGAACATGCACACCTTCTTTTTTTCTTTTTTTGAAACGAACATGCACATCTTCCGTGAGTTTAAAGATAACTTTTTCATTTTAGTTGAAACTTGACATACATGGCCTGACTTCTATTCATAAAGATGCAGGACTTATTATATTGCAGCATCATGTCTACTCTGATTATGAACTTGTGTGCATTTCATGGCCACAATGGCTATGTTTGTGGGTCAAGAAACAAGATAGATAGGCACATCTCAAAACCTAGAAGATATATTATTTCCATAAGTTGGAGGCTCCATAGATCAATGATTGGCGAAATAGTTCACTGATAAGTTAATCTAAGCAAAACATAATTTGTAACATAGGCTATAACTATTGAATATATAGGGGTTTGTTTGGTTGGCAATGTGGCATGGGTGCTCTCGCCCAAGTAATTCTATCCGACCACCATGCGCCCAAAATCGACGACCTAGGGAGCTGCCTGGCCCGACACCTTTTGACAGGGTCGGAACCAATCCTATAGTCTTTGGAATGACCAATGACCCGTCGACACGTCTCTAATGGACTCTGACACGATACACATGGTCCAATAATAATCTAAAAGATGTGGTCTTATCCATTTGGAAAAAAGTACACAAGCTTTTGCCATTTTCTATAAAGATCGTTATTCTCTCCCTAAACTAAAAACCCCAAAGTAATTCTTAACGCTGTGCTCGTAGCACCCGTACCGTGGACCACCGATACCAAATTGTGTGCTCGTACCGGGGGGCACTGGGCCTATGGCCGTAGCATATCTTGGTCTCAGCGGAACGGTTAGCAAAGGCGCAGCAGGGTACTCCATGCCATGCATGCTTTGGGACTCGCAGCGGTTGCAGGCACGCTCCAGAAAAAGAAATCCACGGGGGAGGCATGCCGCTGCTCTGCTCTGCTGCGGTCACCGGCCGGCCTCGGTGCCGGCGCCGATCGCCCAGGCCACCCCGTCGTCGTACTGTCATCATAGCGCTCGGTCGCTGCCGGTTTCCACAACGCAAGTCTACTGACGCCACTCTTGATCCTTTGCGGCACTCCTTCTCTGTAGCTCAAGCTCTGGTACGGTACACTTGCAAGCACTTGGCCACTTCCACTTGCCAAGAAAGCTGGAGCTTCCTTCCTTTTACCCATCAATTTCATGGCTGGAAAGGTTTTACCAATCATTTTCAACGTGAATCAGTACTCTTGGATCGGCTTTTAACTTGTCCGGACTAGAAGCGGCCACGTACGTAACCGATCCCCCCGCTGTAATGTAATGCGATCTCGTGTGTTTTTTTCTTTGTGATGAGCTTGCAGTGGAAAATTGGAAAAGCTAGCAGCCAAGGACATGTGCTGCGTGTCAAGCCCCTACTGGCCCTCCATTTTAATATCCTTATCTCCTGGAGCAAGAGCAAACCCCACCTCGCAGGAAGGCTACTGTTTGTATGTAAACCGGCCGGGCTGGCCGGCCGCCGCCTGCCTACCTTACCTACCAAGCTAGCCAGCGAGGCCGGCCGGCCGGCCGGAGCCGGACGATCGAGCTGCTGCAGCTCCTCACTCCACTCACTGTTGCGAAAAGCTCCCACACCTCTCATGGTGGTGGGCATGGGCGGCAGGGTCCGTGGCCGGTAGAGAGGCAGCCGCCGCCCGCGTTCGTCGCGCATGCAGATGCAGCATCCACCAGGCGGACCGATGGATGGATGGATGGCGCAGCGCGCGCGCGAACCCTAAAGCCTCCTATGGATCGGATCAGCGGGAGCGTCCAGCCTGCGCCCACGCGCGCCTTGGCTGGTGCGCGCGCGGGCCCACCTTCCCCGCTATAAAGCGGAGCCGCCGGTACGCGCTCCTCCTCGACCCACGGCCAGTCGCCCAGGTTAGCAAAGCGGCCAAAACACCCAGGTTTTCCCGTCTCCCTCACCGTTCTGTGGCTGTGTGCTAGCACTTTGGCGGCGGCAAGGCGGCCAGGCCAGAGGGGATGGCTGCCGGTCCGGCGGTGGCGGTGGGGCGCGCGCGGGGTGACAGAAGAGAGTGAGCACACGGCCGGGCGTGACGGCACCGGCAAGGATGTGCCGTCGCGGCCGCGTGCTCACTGCTCTTTCTGTCATCCGCTGGCCCCCTCACGCACGCCACACACACGGCGGCAGGGCGCGGCTCTCGCTCGCTCACCGCCGGCCGGCGCCACACCCCCGATGGCTAGATATAGCCCTTAGCCGTCTCGTGCTGCGCCTCCATCCCATGACCTGGCCGGCTGGACCAAGTTGGTCGTCTCACCTTCTTTCACAAGAGAGTTTGCATCTCATCTTTTGGATCTCTTCGATTTATCGGCCGTCGTTCTACTCCGACATTCATGCCACTGTTTGATTTGATTTGATTTGATGATTTGATAGAACCGGGGGTTTAGTTTTTCTGCTGCTGTACTTTTTCTCGTTGTTTCTTCCTCGTTGGCCTTCCTCGGCCTCGTACGACGCCCCTCCGTTCATCTTTTCCGAGGAGCCCTATACCATTAGGGGAAGTATACCACCAATTTTTTTTAAAGAGTGCTCCCTTCCCGGGACGGATTTATTTACTGTGCCATTGATGAATCTTTGGAACCTGCAATATGGCAGCGGCATCGTCAGAAAAATCTACCGGCCCGATGGATCCGTAGTTCCTTCCATGGTGTTTTTGGCCAGATCTAGTAGCTATTTGTCGCTCAGTTAATTGTTCCTCTCCCGTACTGTTTCTTTCTTGGTTTCTTCTGTAACTTTTCAGGGTTACTGCTAAAACTCTAGAGCTGATCCACAAGCAACGCGCCGCCGTGTGTGTCAGAGATAAGATGAGCCCAACACAAGACAGAGAACAGAACGGAGAAGGCGAGAAGAAGAGCAAGAAAAATGCATGGAATTGTGATGTCAAGAAGGAAAAGGCACAGCACGGTGACACGGTCGGCAGATCTGTCGCTGCCGCCGGCCGTTTCGATCCTCACCTTCAGTATCATCGCTCTCGATCGATCGGTCAGTTATCTTATTCTACTGCCGTCCTTTGTGCATGTTCTTGAATAGTCATGTCGCTGGTTGGTATTGAAAGTAGGAGTAATGGTGCAACGATACATTTGTCTGTCCCCTAATGGCTCCGGATATGAAGGATACTGTTGAGATAGCTAGCCGCTGTTCCATTCATGGTGCCTTGTACTCGTCACAATTCCTGGCCGCACACGCCATTTCTTTTGACTTTCTGCTGTCGGTCTAATAAATAACTCTCCACGGATTAATTTCCTTTTTTTGTGCAAATTAAGCTGATATGTTGGCGTTTCAGTTCATAAAAATCGATTATATTGAATAATAATGAAACAGATATAGTTCTGCGAATTTTGGTTGAATACTATGATTATACTTGCTAGTATACTATGATTAGGAGGATTATACTTGCTAGTATACTATGATTAGTTGGGATATATAAATTTAACTGAATATCCTGGCCTCGCCGTTTGCCCGTTTCTAATTGAAGCTTCAAAAATTATTTTGCTGTCTTTTAAATGGGCAAGTAAGTGTTATCAAGTCGTCTAGCATTGAACGTTCAATATAATGCCCAAGCAGGACGCGCTGGTGAAATTTGTAGATTGGTTGGTTAAGAAATAAACATTTTTTGAGTATATTTCTAGGCAAGCTTGCATTGGGGTTTTAAAATTTGAACCTACGTTTTTCGCACACAAAATGACAAGTTTTCCGTATGTTCATGGTTGAAAAGGCATGGCATCGGTGCAAGTGAGTGTACAAGCTAGCTGCCTCTATTCTTTTTACTGGACAACCACCGTTGAACTTTCAACTGCTACTTAGGTTGCAATATTGCATGCTTCCTTTGCAATATAATAAAGTCTGATTATTGCTTTAAAACCTACTGGCAAAAAACTAGTTCTGTCCGTTTTCCGGTTCCAATTCCGGCTTCTCACTACCGGTTAATGGTCGTATATATAAAGTTTCAAGTTTATAAAGCCTTGATCCAACATAGTTAAAATCACGATGATATATACTTTCTTTCATAAGCATGTAAACCATTTGTCCCACTTCTGTTCCATGTATATGTTTGCTCAATCTAATCTTACATCATCTAATTCTATGTACTATGTACTATTAACTTATCTGTCATGTGATAAAGGAGCTATATATATGCATCTGCACATCAAACCTTCCTTTTTTATGTAACAAATAATTTTTTGAGAAACAAATAATGTAATGAAGCTATGGCAGGGTACAGTGTTCATGTAGGCCTGGGTGTAATCTCCAACCAAGGCATTATTGCACTATTAACTTGTCTGTCATGTGATAAAGGATGCAAACTAAACCAGAGCCTACAGGTTTGTTCCTACACTAGTGTGGCATATGAATGTGTCCTTAGCCAAGCTATAACTACCATGCAAGCATACTTGAAGTGATCAAGAAATTAAAACAAGAGACAGGTTTTATTTCAAGTTTGAGTAGAATTGCTCGTTAGATTTAACCGTATATCATTTAGGTACTGATGGCTCAATGAAGCTTTGATCAATTGCATATATATGTCATTTTAGGATTCTTGCAATCAAGTCTTTTCAACTTTGACAATGATGTAAGACTGATGTTATTGAATTTATCCTGAAAATACTTGCATATAATTTTTTGTTTGGATTTTATATTTTCACAGAAATTACCTGTAAAAGTGTATCTTGTTGAACTTGTCAATGTAGCAAACAACTTAGTTGTGATAAAGGAAAGTATATACACTTAATAATACATTACAACAATTAATGAAAATACAATGTAACAACCTATGCATGGCAGGACTAAGCCAGCATATAGCACTGTGAGCTCAGCATGTGGTTCTAGAGTATTTGTTTACCTCCTTGGATCGGTGCAGCATATAATTATGTCTGGGATTTTACATGTTACTGATGAGGTAATGTCAATTAAAGTGGAAGAGGCATACAATTATTTTATTTTGGTCATCATTTTGCGGCCTACATGAATTGATGCAACTTATTAGCTCTCTATATATGGTCGAGCTAACTCTGTTTTTCTTGGTCAAATTATGTAAGGTTTGACCAAGTCTAGAGGATAGTATCAAAACTTATGACACAAAATAAGCGAAGTTATAAACATATATTATCATGCATATATACTCTGTTTAACTCAATTTGTACTCTGCTATTCATATATATGAGTTATCTTATGAGTGTTCCAATGGTATCCTACATAAGCATGCATATATAATCCGGCCATGCCCTGAAGTTAAAGTTGCAGACTACACAGCCGAGCAGTTCATTGAATAGGGAAATGACTAGATAATGTTGTTGTTAGTTAACAAAAGGGACTGATATATGACTTCACACACATCACCGTGGTACTACTACATTTTAGCATTAAAAGTTCTACTGTACTACTACATTTTAGCATCAAAAGTCATATATAATAATTAAGGTTAATGTGGATATATATTTTGGCTGTTCCATGTACAGTGTGTATCGTAGTGATAACGATGTTAAGAAGTTCATTAAATCAACATATGTGGTCGCTGGTTGTTGTATATTACCATGTAAGCAACGTATCCTATGCAACCCAGCTTCATAGGTGGATTGCATAGGTTGCACGGGATATGTTGCCTACTATGTAACTGAAAGTTACTCTCATGAGTGGCCTTTACATGAATTCAAATTAATTGAATGGATTCCATGTTTAACCATTTTATGATTGAGAAGTAAGTGGTGGACATCTCTGGAGAGAATGTCTTGAACCTTTCATTTGCTTGATTGTAGTTAGCACAGCTCTCATGGTTAGTGAGAGGATACCATCACATATACATGCCATTTAATTAAAGTGCGCCGTACTGGAGTTCTAATCCCATGACTCTAATTAAACTCTACGCACATATTGCTGTGTCGCACATGTAATTGCAGTGCCACATTGACTGCCCCTCTACCGGTTACAACCCATATATGGATGGAGAGGTAGAGAACCATGTGTAAAAGGTATATAGATCGTGAGAGATCTGTCAGCTCAGTCCTTTTTGGAAGATGCTCATAAAGTTAGATAATTACTTACGTGTGTTTATAGAGTTGAGTGTGTGTGCGTGTTGGCCTGTATTGTGTAATCTAAACGAAGGATGGAGGTAGAAAAGAGTAAGCGCGATCTCACAGGTCAAGCTTACGCCGGTAACCTTGGTTACCATGTAATCCCCAAGAAGATCCAAAGATATGGAACCTGGTTACCATGTAAGACTCTTGTGAGAATGAAAAACACGTTGAAGGGCGTGATCTCGAAAAGAAAAAGCTCACAGGTAGCACGAGGAATATGAAGGTGTCATCGAGAACCAGCTAAAATGCCCAACCTTGTGGTGGGCATGTTTGACCATGTAATAGGGTCCCGGAATCTCCTTTTAGGAAATACTCTTTGGTATTAGAAGTCGTTTTGGACAAGGTTTGGGTCAAACATCGGGAATATAAATCATCAATAAATTTTAAGTTATTGAGTTTGTAAATATAAAAATTATATGAGTAGATTTATTTTAAAAAATACTTTGATAAAAGTATACATATATCACATCTCCATAAATATTTTTATAATAATAAGAGGTCAAAGTTGTGTTTTGGAGATCTTGTCGCTGTCCCTAAACGACTTCTAAGGGCAATGGTTAGCTATTTGGCTATCTAGATGTGATGTGGCAAGCAAAAAGGAGAAAGCTTTGCAAATAATAATATTTCACGTGGCCCGAAACATGTGAGATGAACATGTGGGGCCAATAACTTAAAATAGTCTTTGTTTGTGTGTCTCTCACCTCCACATCACCAAACCAAATAGCTAGCACTAGCTATTACCATTGGGGACGCCCTAAGGGCACTCATAATGCACTCTATCATAGAGTCTAAGTGTATATTTATTACATTCGTATTTATTGCATTTTGATGATGTGGCGATGTGATGGGAAAAACCAAGATTTTATAGGAAAACCAAGACTCCTTAGTCTTATTTAGACTCAAGTCCATACAATAAAACCTTGTGCATGGTAAACGAAATGATCTTTTAGACTATTATTTGATCATCGCATGTAAAAAACGGACTTGGATTGTCTTCTAATACCATACCGAAGGGAGTACCAAACCTTGTGCATGGTGCGGGCCAAACGATATGATTCGTGTTTACAGTAGGTATATATTATTTGATCATCAGGGCATGCAAAAACGGACTTGGCTGACTTTTGTTTTGGAGCTCGCCACCACGCGCACCACCTCGCAAGTTCGGCCTATCATTCGGCAGACTTTTGGGCACCAATGAACCTGAACCGACGCCATACCTCCGGTTTGCTACACCACATCCCAGTGTATATCTGTGGACGGGACGGCAACCAAACAACTTTAGGCTTATGTCAGCTTCTAGGTCTTGCGCGTCGTCACGCATGCGATGCGATGATTCGGATTCGCTTCAAATGCCTCTGCATAGTGGCATTTGTTAAAACCAGCAGGCACGCACGCATGCTTTTTGTGGTCCTGTCTATATACAGTACCACCGTAGTAGTATTTGTTTACCTGCGTGTGCCATCGATTGCGCGCTTTACATAGGCTACAGTACTATATATATACTCCAATCAAAGGCTACTGAGTATGTATGTATACTACTATTATAGTACAATGGTGTGGTACATGCGAGTTCATTCTCCCATCAAAGGCTAAAGCTGGAGTCGCTAATAAGAATTGAAAGGTCGAGATGCTAGCAAAATACAAATCAAATCGGTCGTCGCACCTAGCAATGTTCCGTGGTATTGTGGTCCCTCGAATATTTGGGCATTTTGCACGCAAACACAACGCATGCAGCCACCCACTGGTACCTAGCTCCCGATCCAGTACTGCTATATAGCTCTCCCGTTCCAAATTATAATTCGTTGATTTTTTTGACCCACCACTAAAAAAAAAAATTATATAAAAATAGTAAATTTAAGCTATTCTTAAAAACCATATGTTAATAAAGCAAGCTACAATTTGAAAGTTAGGGTTGAAAAATCAAATGAATACAATTTAAAATAGATTCAATACAATTTGAAATGGATTTAGTACTAGCTAATACTATCTTTTGAGATTAATTCCGCGTACAGTTCAGAAGTAACCGGGGCACGCACAAAGGCAACAGCGTCTCGGCCCGTACGGCGCGGCGCGCGCGCTCAGCGTGACTACCGTGCATGCACAGCGTAGCACGCCGATCGAGTGATGCGCGCCGGTCGCTCGATCAGCGCCATGGACCCCGCCACACTGCCAGGTGCCTAGCTTGCATCGATATGCCTGGCAAGGCCGGCCGGTTGCGTAGCATGGGCACGGCGGTCCTCGTCTAGCGCCAATAGAGAATCCTCGTCTCGGCTCTGTTCGACGGATCGGGACATCGCCGCATCGGGCAAGGGGCACCGGGCGATCGTGCAGTTCACTGTAGCAGCGCCGTGGCAATGTCACCGTCAATGAGTAGGAGTAGTAGTCCCCTGGCCTACATGACGACACGGTCGACCGGACGTGTCGAGACTGGACTGGCCAGCCGCTAGCTAGCTGCTTGGGGTACTAGGAGGGTACTGTACGTACCACCTCGCGGTCAGAGAGTCACGTCGGTCCACCTCGCGGATCCACTGGCTGGACGCTTCGCCGACCGTCGCCGTACGTGCAGTGCTGCAGCTCTAGCAGTAGTACTTCGTACGTGCACACGCATTCTTCGCACATGCGATGCGTGGCTGCCTGCAATTGTTCTTCACCGTTCCAGTCAGGTTCAGGCAGCCGCTTTTGTGAAAGTTTATACGGTAGGAGCAGCTCCCGACTCTCTCACCTCCTGGTTAACACGCCTATGGATCCACTGGCACTGATCCAGATGCACCCGATGACACAGAGTAGGAGCTACCTAGAAGACACTGGGTTACTGGGTGCAATCGCACTCACAAAATTTTTGGAAATAACCATAAGACCCAAATTCCACTATATATACACCGATATGTTGCAAACACTTGCACGCACAAAGGCAAATGGACCCCCTCAATTTTGTTCTAGCTCCGCCACTGCGATGACATCCCGAGAGATGATACTAGTCAAGTCACGCCTCTGCAGGTCGGCCAGGTGTCATATGGCAGTATAATGGGCGGTGAAGAAAGTAGTAGTCGTCGGCTGATTTTGCTCATATATAAGCAGACTGATTTTGGTTGATTCAACAGTATTATATAAGAGAGAATAATTTAAACTAGCTAAATCAATAAAAAATATTTTGTATGAAAAATGGCAGAGCCATCGAGCCAATGGCTAGCTGACTTTCATGTCCCCACTATGCTTTTCGAATTTAGACTTTGGTTGGTTCCAACGATTCTATTCGAGCTCGGACTACAAAAAAAAAAATCCCTTTTATTCTTACGTAGGAAACTAAATAGGAGGACTTTTAGACTTTTTCCCCTAGAAGTCCCTAAAGTACCTTACGCAGGAACCTATTTTGACTTTTGGAAACAAACGAGCCCTTAATAGAAAGCGCTTCCCAGTCGGATCCAAGGCCCGAACGTCTGTGAGTCCATTATACTATGGGAGAATTGCCTATTTGGCCTCCGAAAAACTTCATCTTGCTTTTTTGGCTCTTTTTTCTTTTTTTTTTTTTTTTTTTTTTGAGAATTACACAGTACAACGCAGACGCTCACAACACGCACGCACACTCACCCCTATGAACACACGCACGCAAAACCCTACCCCTATGAGCACCTCCGAAGGACCGGGTAGCCGAGATCTGGAGATTCTCGAAGTCACCATAGGCGCCTCGTCGTCGACGGAACGTCGCTACCACTTAATGCATAACGCCGGTAAATCCTTGGGAAAATCCCGGAAAGGTGCGAGCACCGTGATTTGAACCCCGGTGGGTAGCGTCCCCACCTGGACCGTCCCTACCATTGGACTACAAGCCAATTAAGCCTATTTGGCCTCCAAATGAAACTTTCTTTCTCCTATGGCCTTCCGTCGGTTTCAGCAAAGGTAACGGTGTTAAGTGGCAGCTGAAAAGTCCATTTTACCCCGACTACTGTGTTTCTGCATTTGCAACCCTCAAGCACGTATGTACTGTGTGTGACACTGCTACTCCAGTTCCAGCCACGCACCTAGCTACCTACTTTTTTTTTTTGACTCTGCTAGCTACCGACCTTGAGCTGGTGATCGTGCGGTGGCAATTTACTATACTATTGATGCACGTACACGTAGTGATCAAGCAGGCGCGCGCATCACGCACCAGCACCGTCGACTGGCGTCTGCTGCCCACGGCGCGCGGACCACAGGTCCACCGTCCACGGCACACACGCATCCGGATTCCGAGACACAGACGCATCAGCTAGCGTGCGCATGTACCTACACGTGCACATGTATAGCAGCAGCTCCACTTCCTGATTTCCACTCCACACCAGCACCATATGCTGGCCGGCTGTCGTTAGAAGAGAAGAACGGCAGAATATGGGAGGGAGTTGCTCCTCTCCTGCAGACGGACGGACGGACGGGCCGCCCACTCAGTAAGAGATGCTAAGGGTATTCGCGTCATTTCGCGTGAGTTAGACTCCTTAACCTAACGGAATCAGCCCAAAATGGTAACAGAAGGCCAAAGAAGAAAGAAAATTTCACGTCGAGGCCAAATAAGCAAGTTCGGGAAAAAAAAGGCCAAATAGTCAAGATGAAGTTTTTCCGCGCCATAGAAGCAATTCTCCCTTATACTATTAGCACAGAGTTGACCTAGGATGTCTGTCGTTGTTCTTGTCACAACGATCGATAGTCTAGTCGTCCTAGTTGTCATTGTCACAGTATATAGTCACAACCGCTGTCACGGCGGTCATGGCAACCGTAATCGTCATAGCCTCACTCGTCCCTCACGGTCGTGACTTGTTGTCGTGGCCATCAATGCAATAGGCACAGTCTTCATACTGTAAGTTCATAGTCATTGAGGTTGCCTTCATAGTGATCACGGTTTGTCAGTGTCACAATATTTGAGGCACTCCTCCTGGGCTTATTGCAACTTTTCCTCCTTGTGCCGCTAGTGCAGTCAACCTGTCATTATTTACTAGCCCGCAAAAACAAGTATAATAATATAGGCGGCTACTGGTGTCGACTTCTTACAAACTAGGAGGATTCCCCGCGCGTTGCGGCGGGTATGCAAAAAAAGAAATATAAATGTGATAGGATGTTAATCACTAAGTGGATTAAGCCAATTATAATCCTAAAATAATGTTTGAACATAATTGATAAGTAAAATGATGCAAAGACTACTCCCCATGCGGTCCTGCTGAACTTTGTAGTGCTTTGCAGGAGGATTTAGTTAAGTGAATCCTTTGTTCTGGTTTCTTATGCAGCCAAGAAAACTCATGAATCATAGGGTAGACATAAGACTTACACATGTTAATAGACCAAGTTCTTAGTTCAGATCATATACATATATACCTGCGATGAAGATAGCACCATCATATACATATATCCTTTCCTGAATTTCTTTCTCACCATCAATGCCTCGTGGGAAGAAGACGTGGAGCACGACCTGGGCGGATCAAAGAGGACGCTGACCTCGAAGAGACAAAGACCTTCAAAAGCTTTCGGCGGTGCTTAGAGAAGTGCACCTAGAGGCAGTCCTCGATTTTGCATCTCTGCATGCAACCGCACGACGGCATCGTCGGTCAGCCTGTCTATTTCGATTTGGGACGCGTCCGCAGGCCTTGCAGTCGTGGGTATTGGTGAAGGTGAGCTGCTCCTTGTAGCGCCGCGACCGCGCGTGCGCGCTCAGGATCTCCCGCTCGTCCTGCCCCGGACTGCTCGATGGCGTCACCGCAGTCCGGGCACACCACGACGGTGCGGCCCTGGTCCGCCTCCTTGGCGCACCCGTGGTCACGGTACGTCCGGTGCGCGGCGCAGAAGACCTTGCCGCAGCCTTCGCAGTCGAAGGGCAAGAAGTCGAGCTGGTTGCAGTCGGGCTCGTCGCAGTGCACCCCAAGGTCCGAGAACGCCTCCGTGCCTCGCCGCGCCATCAATCGCCCGGGAAATTATTGAACAGATGTGAAATCGGATCGTCGCTACTCACTGGTTTCTTGCTGCGTCCGCGATTGGTTGCGTGATGAGCGAGCGAGCGGCGAGTGCTGTCCGTTGCCTTGAGAAAGCTTGGCCGAGGATGATATATAAGTATTATAGTCAGCCGACCGCTCGGTTGCTTAGCGTCAGTTTTCAGTTTCTCATGCATCAATTGTGTGAGGAGGCCGTCGGTGTCTCTTCGTGACTTCGTATAGGCAGTTTCATATTAACCGAGCTCGAATGGTTCTTAATGAAGCACTGGGAAAGGAAGAGATAGGTGATGACAGTTTCTTAGACTTTTATGATATCGATCAATGGATTTGAGACCTATATTTCAGTTACTACTCACGTGAGCCAATCAATCGGGCCGAGAACTCCCAAATAAACCCCTAATAGGGGATAGGCTTATTGGAGTTTTAGATTTTCCGTCAGGGAAGTACGGTCAACACGACTCTTGACCATGTGCGAGCACCTCTGTCAACACGGGGACACCACAACCTATCAGCCCACAAGCCTCATCTGACTCCTGAGGTGGTAATTTACAGCCAATCTATCAGCCCACTCGTGTATAATAGTTAGCTAGCTTACAACCCACTTGACTATATATCTCACATAATTACATGTTTTTTGTGCATAAGCATTGTAAATTTACAACCCGTTTCTCTTCTCTCCTCCTCTCTCTCTCTCTCTGCCACATCAATATTCAACCCACTTACAACCTCTTATTATACTTGCTCTAAGAATGATTGGGGCCATTCTGCCAACTGCTTGGAGTGGTCTAGTGGACCAGAGACTAATTGCATAGGTTATTGATGCTATTATGCTAATCCACCTGTGCGGACTAGATTGACTGAGGCTGCACATAACCTAGATGCGAAGCGAGGAAATGTCGAAACGGCGAGAGGTCGACCCGCAGGTCAACGAGGTTGATTTATTAGCAAGTTGACAACCAAACTAACAAATTAGTGAGGGCCAAGTTCTTTTATTGGACTTTGGTACTGAAATTAGATAGATATTCCCTTCACTGTGAAATACAGTTCATTATGTCTTCTAAATTTTGCACTGGACTATAATGCAGTCTATATGGTGCCCCCCATAACTTGATTAGCAAAAATTGATCAAAAGAAATCAATAATTTGAGAAGAAACTCCTTAATTGGGGGTTCATCCATGGATGCATGTGTCATTACTTTATTTGTTCTAATTTATGTAATGCATTATACTATCGAATATCTCATAGATTTTCTTGGAATGTAGTATTGTATTACAGTACTGAGGGATATTTCAGGATGTATGAGTGTTTACGAGTGGACATGACGTATGAAATTGAGATGGAAAGCCCATATGGCATCACTTTTTATCTGCTGTGTTGGCCCAGCCCAACCAACTCGCAGTCCATTGCGTGGATGGGCTTAATTTTTAGTCTGGGCTGGGTTTAATTTTCGATGAGCTGACATCACCTGATTACATCTGCGAGGCCGAGGACTTGCTAAAAAGGGGGCACTGCGAGGCCGAGGAATTCGTCAAAAAAAAAAAAAAAGACAAAAGATTTGCAAAAAAAGAAGGAAAAAGAACTGTGAGACCGAGGAAACGGACGATAAAACTGAATCACATCATTCCTTGTTAACTTGTAGGAAAGTACAGATGGACTCCGCGTATAGACACGTATCGTTAATCTGCAGTAGATGCTCACGGCCACACCATAAGAACCGCCCCCATTTTCTCTCTCCAAAGCAGATCCATCATTTCTTAGAACCGCCCCCATTTACCCATCTACCACGGCCACGGTCTACTGTCGATGGCTCCATCACAAGTAGGGTGCAAGCTAAGCAGAAAGGAAACCGTGGGGCACTAGGATCTGAACCAGATCCATATCGACCAAATTATGGCCCGTACATGATTGATCGGCCCATCACCCGGCCCGGCACACATATGGATCGTAGGGGCTCCTGCCGTGTTCCTCCTCGATTCAGTTATTTCAGCTGTCCGATAGCGATAGGCATCTCTATGGATGGTCACCTACTCCGCCACTCTAGATTTTTAAACCCGGGTGTACTTGGCAGCAGATTAATTCAAGTACAGTACCAGCAAGAAGCACGGGTTCATCAGTTGTTCGATCAGGTTTCACCTCAAGCCAAGTATCCGTGCACCATCAGTTCAGCTTCGTGATGCTGATGCTGTAGCCAACCCCGGCCTCTCAGGTAATACCGTTACAACACATCTAATGTCTGACCGTATAATTTGAATAAGTGTTACATACGTTATATTTAGATACATAGCAAAGATAATGTAGATCCATATCAGCGATGCATCAAGCGAATCGAGCGAACAATCAGGCAGCTTCTATACCATTACCATTATTTGACCTGAGCCACAGTACAGAATGTTCCATGTCACAACATTTATGGAAATGTGATTTTTTACCCAGTCAGGATAGCTGGCAATTGCAATAGCATGGCAGCGAGCCAGCGACACACATCCTTTTCGTGTGCGCTTTACGCCAGTGGTAAGCTAAGCTTCGCCCCCATGATAGGTCGGCCAGATGAGCTCTGTCCAAGTCAAGTCACAGCAGGATAGGAAATTCTTCAGAGGCTGTCTATATGCCCCTACTACTAGATGGATAGATATATGCAGACAAGGACTGTCATCGCCAACACCAAATCCAAAAGGCCAAAGCTCACGCACTCGCTTCGTCTCCACCGACGGATGATGATGATGCAGTGTCCTGGCCAGTGGGAGTGCCAATCCATGGTTCCTGAAAGGTTGAAAGTGGTCAGGATACTGCTGAAGAACCGAGCAGAAACATGTACCTACTGAAAAATAGATGAGTAGATCACTTTTTTGAGGAAATAGATGGGTCGATCGTGGAGGCTCAGGCGCAGGCTTAACAATATTTATGCGAGCGATCGTGATCAACTACTAAACAAGGCATCCAAACGTGCCGTACGGCCCTAGTTTGAAAACGCAGGGCTACCTGCAGGGAGGGTCTCACATGAACCGACATTGTACTGCCGATTAGAGTCCATTTGCCATGATTTCGACAGCACATCTCGCAGTCGCTAGCCCAGTACAGTAACAGTATACACGCAGAGAGGGACTCACATGATTTAGTCCCTGACCCCAGGATCATCACAAAAATGATTTGAGTATTCATCCATCTTTTGTCCTACCTACAAAGTTTGAATGCACCGCCGACAAATTCTCTAATCAAATGTTATTCAGTCTGCAGAAACATTTCTGAATATTTCTTTGGGGTGTTAATTAAGGTGCGCAGTTGCAAGCTGCCAATTTGCAATGCTAGAAGGGAAAATCACAAGTACACACACAGCAACAAAAGAGGACCGGAGTCCACTGGCGTTCAGTTGAGTCAGATGATCGGCGGCGGCGGCGTCTCCCAGACGTCGAACACGTTCTCCTCGTTGTGCAGGGCGAAGAGGCGGTCGCCACCAATGGAGAAGTCGCAGATGGCGCCGCCGTGGCTGCGCCGGAGCGTCGACGTCAGCACGTACTCGGGCCCGCTGAACACGGAGATGCTGTCGTTCATCGACGAGAAGAGCTGGCCGCCGTGCGTGGCGAGCTTCGGGTAGCAGCTCTCCTCGCCGGGCACCTTCCGGTTCATCAGCTTGCTCCGGGAGCTCCACCTCACGCCGCCGGAGCTGCTCCGGAGGTCGAGGAAGCCGAGGTCGTCGTACTGGTTGATCACGCAGACGGAGCGCTCGTCCTCCATGGCGATGGCGTGGAGCACGCGCTTGTCGTCCAGTGACGCGGCCGCGCCGGCGTCCGACCAGGACCAGACCACGTTCTTGGCCCGGAAGTCGAGCAGGCCGATGAAACAGTTGTCCGCCTTGGGGAACACCGTGGCCACCATGAGCGCGCCGGTGGCGTCCAGCCACTGCAGCTTATCGGCGTCGCCCAGGGCCACGCCGGGCTGCTCGTAGAAGAAGTCGGCCTGCTCTCCCGTGGCGCGGTCCCAGACGCCGATGCCGTACTCGTTGAGCCGGCCCTTGCAGCTGGCGAAGATCCTCCAGTCCTGATCGAAGGCCAGCGCGCCGGCGGTGAAGGACTTGACCTGTCGGTCGTGCTCGACGCGGAAGCGGTGGCGGAGCTCGCCGGAGACCGCGGAGAAGGCGGCCATGCCGCCGTCGCACTTGCCGAGCCGCTCGCGGGCCGCGATCAGGAGCGTGGCGGCGTCCAGGTAGGCCGCGTCGTTGACCTGCGAGTGGTCGAGCGACACCGGTCGGCGCTCGTCGAGCATCCAGTTGTAGACGCGCACGGCGCCGCCGTGCGCGACGCAGCACCCGCCGTCGGGCGCGGCGCGGATGGCCGTGCCGTCCCCGGGCGCGCGGCCAGGCACGGACGCGGCGAGGCGGAGGCGGTCGCCGTCGAACGCGCCCCCACCGCGCGGCGCGCACGTGGTCGAGCAGGCCGTAGTAGAGCGCCTCGCGGTAGAGCAGCTTCTCCGGGAGGTGCGGGGGCACGTGGAGGCTGCCCGTGCGGAGCAGGTCCAGCAGCACCGCGAAGCAGGCCGGGTTGCGGTCGACGAAGTACTCGGCCACTCCGCCGCCCGGGGACGAGGAGGAGACGTTCCAGGAGGAGTCCAGCAGCGCGCCGAGCATGGAGTCCCGGCCGGCGTTGGCGAGCGTGGTGGTCGTCGTCTCGAACACCTGCCCGCCCACGTTGAACCGCACGCGCCCGCCGGCCGCCATCGTCGCCGGTCGCCAGCCAAACAACTGATCCTTCCTTACCACACCATCTCCGCTTCGAGCAGCATCTTCCGGCTCCCAATCCGGGTCGATTCGGCGTCAATTACCGAAGGAATCCGCGACGAATCCGGTGGGGATCGAATTGTCGAGCTGCCGCCGCCCGCTGCTGCGCTGTATCGGGCGGTTGGGGAGACGGCGGACTGCGCCTTCCAATTACTCGTACCCGCGTTTGTACGAGGTGGCGGCGTGTGTATACGAATACGAGCGAGCGAGCATCAAGGGGGTTGGTTGGATTGGATGGCTGCCTCCTCGGCTGAGGTGGTGGTGGGGGCGGTGTCGCTTTGACGTGAAGGCGGCCCTTGATTGGAAAGGACAAGGGAAACGTCAGAAAGTCCCCTGTCGCCAGCGCGGCGGCGTGGTCGGATCTCGTTTTCTACTACTCCCCAGTGTCACTCGCGTGTCGAGTGAGGCCAATAAAACGCAAGTGACAGAAATTTCGGTGCCTCAATTTCAGTGATCTTGCTACGCTGCGTTCAGTCAACGATCTGAACAAGGAAGCTGGAGCTCGTCATTCGCCAAGTCTTCATTGTGAATAGAGTCGCCCTCTAGTACTCCGATCATTTATCTGGAGGAGTATCTATCAATCACACTGCCGGCCTGTTGGTAGCTGCAACCGTGCAACCGCCCGACCCGAAAGGTGGGCACTGACTGGTAGGCGCGCAAACCCACACATAGTTCTGACTTCACCTCACGTCGTCGGTCGTCGCACAGCATCGTGCGCGCCGCCGGCCGCCGGGTGACGTGCGGGTCCCGACCGACCCCGCACGTCGGCCGCTCGAAAACCACGCCCTCGCGGTCGGCCTCCGTGTTCTGCTCCGGCTTTACGGCCTGAATGAAAGTCAAGCCTGCCTGCCTGCCTATCAATCATCGGCGCCGGCGAATCTTTCGGCTTCGTTTCGCGCGCTTTGTGGCTTTTTTTGACCGTGTCCCGACTCCCGAGTCCATTAGCGGTCGCGGGGTAGCCTTGTTTGTGGCTTGTCGGTCGAGGTGGTTGGTGGGAAATGGAGACGGCGCGGCGGCCGTGCCGGTGCGTGCCGCGTTTGGCCCTGCTTCTGCCTTCTGCACTGCACGGTTGTTGCGTTGGGGATCCTCGTGTCGGCCGGCGCCACGGCGGATCCCGGTAAATGGCGGACCGCGAAAAGCTTCTGTGGTTCAGGATGATGCTTGGATGGATACGCTTCCTGTGCAATGCTCATAGCCCGATCGGAGCTCGCCACTGTCAGACGGACACGCCCGTACATTAGACATCGAACAAAAATTACTTCGATCCTTGATTCCTTATACAGTATGAGAAGAAGGAAAGCGTCATGCAGATTGACAATCACGGTACGGTACAACACCAAACCTTTACGGCTCGCGCGCTATCGCAAGCTGAACAAATGCTTATGGATAAAACAAGGGCATAGAGCGAAGAAATTCTTCACTAAATTAATATAATTTACATGAAGTACTTCTTTGGTAAAATATTTTTTGATGAGTCAAACTTTTCAAAGTTGGCTTAATATATGCATATAAAAAATTTATGACGTGCATCATTAAATTAAGAGTAACCGTCGTCCTTAAACTTGTAACGTTGTGCCCACTTAGCTCCATGAACTCTCAAAACCGAATTCGCCTATCTAAACTTGTAGAGTTGTGCCACTTGATGTTCACGAACTCACGAAAACCAAAATCCGCTTCCCAAAACTTATCAAGTGGTGCAATCGCAAGTCTATACCCTTCGAAAAGTCTTTGGGTGCACCACTTGACAAGTTCGAGGGAGCGTATTTCGTGTTTAAGAGTTTGTGGACCTGAAAGTGGCACAACACTACAAGTTTAAGGGGAATTTCGGTTTTCGGTTTTGAGAGTTTATGGACCAAAGGGCCGCAGCGTATTTCACTCTTAAATTATTATTACAATATATTTCCACAATAAACATGTTATAAGATACATTTCTTCATTATTTTCTATAGATCTAGTTAAACTTTTAAAACGTGGCAGCGAGCGGCAGCTGCTGCTGGTGGCTAGAGCAAGGAGCCAAAGGCCTGCCCAGCCCCAGGTTCAAAACCTGGTGACATGGTATTTCCTGCAAAATGCATGGGAATGAGGAGAAAAGGCTCCTTAACTCAAAAAAAAAAAAAAAAAAAAAAAAAACTTTTAAAACGTGAAATATTCATACATATTTTTTCAATGAATCTGACCAAACTTATAAAAACTGACTCCTCGGAAAGTGAGATATAGGACGGAAGAATAAGATTTCGGTAAAATTTGCAACCCTTAATTTGAGCTACAGATTACTAAAATCCTGAAACAGCTTCTAGTTAGATGCCCGAATACCCAGGGGGAAGGGGCAGTCAGGCAAAATTTTCCTTGGCAGCAGATAAGTCGAGTTAGAAGAGAAATAAAGGAAAATAAAATGGGGAAACCACATTTTTTTTAAAGGACAGGGGAAATCACGTTACATACTACGAACTTGGAGTACCTTTCTTTTGCCACATTCTCTTCACAACATGAACATATTATTCCAAAAAGAAGAAAACACAGGCACATATTTTGTTTGCCAGCAGATAACTCGAACTGCATTACGATTTAACACAAAAACTTGAACCAAAGCAAGCATGTAATCCATTTTTGTCAGAGGCACATCCACTAGCAAGGAGAAACAAAATAAAGTTAGGCCAAACCTTACAGCTCCGATTGAGAGTTTAAGACTGCTACAACTACGAGCTGACTCATGATGCCAATTACCAGAACGCTAAGCTGGTAACCAGTAAAAGGGAACAAAAAGCAACATGGCATGCCTCATGCCAACATTTTGAGACTTAGACTGACAGGGCAGAACGCCCCTGAGATGATGAGCTGCATAGCTTCCGACCAACTAATTGCGGCTCTTTCTTCTGCGCTTCTTTCTGCTAATGGTTTTAGTAGACCCCTTCTCCTCCTCTGATGACTCACCTTCATTCTCCTCTGGCTTCCTTTTGGATTTAAGACCATTGGCCTTGGATCCGTCAGTAGCTTCACTGGATTTCACTTCATCTTTTGAATCCTTGTCCTCACTGCCATCATCATCCTTTGAGTTGTCGGTGTTTTCAGGCTCGTCCTTACTGCTTGCCTTGACAACAGAATCCTTAGCCTTTCCAGTAGATCGAGAAGGCCTTGCAGAGTTACTAACAGTCTTGGGCGTTTCTTGAGTATCCTTCTCAGAACTTTTTCCCTTCAGTTTGGCTGGAGTCACAGAGCTATCAGCATTTGACAAATTATTGCTGGAGCGCACGCCTTTTGGACGCCCTCTCTTCTTGGGAGGATCCTTAACATCACTGCCACTGTGCATAAAAAAGTTTATTTTGACATAAACGACCGAAAGTGTACGATGTATCAAGATAGCACATCCATAATAGTACACAGTTACCTTTGAGGTGTTCCTGTTTTTCCTTCCTTAATTTGTTGACTCGAGCTCCCTCTAGCTTTTCTGCCACGTGATCTGGTTTACAAGAAACAACTCATAATTTAAGAAATGAAACCTTTGGCATTAAGTTATACAATGAATGGGAATGGAATATCAGGACATTGACATAGAACAGTGTGTGTGTGTGTGTGTGAACAAAAGAACCAAAGTTAATCAATCGGGATAGAAAGTAACTCGGATGTAAAAACACACACACACACACACACACACACACATTAGGAATAAATCAACTTCAGAATTTCCATTTGCTGGCTACCATCAAATAGCAAAGTTATAGCTAGATAATCAAATAGATCAAAGGCATATTAGCAGGTTAAGTTGGAGATAAGGAGAGAGACAAAAGCACATGGAAGAATTCACATTAAAGCTTAATACATATGAGACTAACATTGGTTGTTTGAGAAAAATCAAGCATGTGCATGCCACCCCATGTTTTCAAGACGCCTGGACGCCTGGACGAACCATGGGACCGTCCAGGGCGATTAATCGCGATTAATCGCCCTGGACGGACGATTAATTGACTGGTCGACATTACCAGACCTGGACGCCATGGGACCGTCCAGGACGATCAATCGGACGTCTTGAAAACAGGGATGCCACCACTGCTTTGTTTTTAATGTTGAAACTAGTAACCCAGTAAGTTTAAGAAGCTGCTCCTAGCAATTTAGGCAGAAACCAGTTCTTAATACGAGGTAGGGGAAACTGCAGATGTGCACAGAATCACATATTATACTGTTTAACACTCTGGCATAATTATAGTTGTCATCTCAAACACAGAACATACAGAAGGCGCAAAGTAGATATTTTTCTTACATATTAGATGCCGCATCAGGATCAGTGTCTTGTTCCTGCAGGATGGCAAATGAATCAGAAAAAGGAACAGAGGAGGATACATATAACAGTATCAAATTCAAACCTAATGGAAATACCTCAGCAATGAACTCCCATCTTTCCTTCTTAAGTGCTAGTACCTCAACATCACCATCATCATATGAAACCTGAGTGCCAAGAGGAAGGGGTCCAAAATCATAATCAGTTTTGTTTAAGAAAAAAAAATCCATCACTAATAGTGTTTCTCATTCAGACAGGCTGAACGCTCAAGGAACAAATGAAGTGTGAATGGACACCTTGTGTTTTTTAGTAGATGCATTGAACGATTCCACAACGCCCACATAGAACCTGCAAAACAAGAAAAAAAATTCAAAACCAACCAAACTGCATGCTAGCATAACTCACGGAGCAAATAGCATTTTCATCTGTTAAACACTGTTATCAAATAGAAGATTTAAGGAAACAAAAAGAAAAATTATAGGTGTACAGTTCCAACCAGAATAACAATTCACCAAGCAGATATTATTTATATAAAAAGGAAGAAAAAGCAACCACAATGCAGATTTGGAAGCCTTCAGAAATAGCAACCACGGTGCATCAAAAAGGTGGTCGTCAGAAATAAAATAAATGCTCACAAATAATCAAATGCTGAAATATCCATGACATTGTCACAGAAAAAATAAACATCAGTGCAGAAACAAAAGATATATATATTAACTACGGTAAGAACACATTACTGATAAGAAAATGCCATCAGACTTACTTTTTGTCATCTGGCCACCAAACTTTAATTCTTGATCCGACAAGGTTTTCATCAAGCATTTTGTTTTTCTTTGGTAGAGGGTCTGCCAACAGAATAGAAAAGGTTCTGACAAACTGAAACAGAAATAAGGCAAGGACAATTCACTGTGTGTCAAGCATGCATACCTCTTGAGCTTCCTGCAGACGTTTCCTTTTTGATGATGCCCCACTATCCTCTTGTTGGCTTTTTGATTTATCGATCTTTGTTGGAGACACCATTTCCTGAATTATGATAATTGATAAAAAAGATCAAGTCATTGTGGAAGACCACATTAGGAGAAAAAAAAAAGTAAACAGAAAAGGTCAAAAACATGATGAACACCAACATAGGGTGATATTAGTATTACTTTACCTACCAATTATCTTATTATTATAGATAAGAAAAGCATGTAAACATGAAACTATAAATAGGCACTATCACTATAGAAACCCAACCTTCAGCTAGTAAGATATAAGCATGGCTTAAGTAAAAAAAAAAAAAAAAAAAAAAAAAAAAGCGACTTCAAAGCATGTACTGTAGCCAGGTGAGAACAAGAAAGCTACCTTCAAGCTAATATCCTCATCAGTGTCTTCATCAGAGGCAGCATCTTCTTTCTGCAATTTCTTACTGGTTTTATGTTGCTTCTTCCCAGATTCTCTGTCAGCGGCCTTAATTGATGAAAACTTCGCAACATCTTTATTCAGTTGCCTTGTAGCTCTCCCTCCAGAATCAATGACAGGATCAAGTTTTGCAGATTTTAGGTCTGATGCCTGTTTCTTTCCAACAGGCTTTTTCTCCTGAGACTTTGCTACTGGAGGTCGGCCTCTCTTTGGTTTAACCACGGCAGGCTTAGTATCAATTGGTTTTGATGATTCCTCAGCAGTTATATTGCCAGTCTCTGTTAGCTGCTTTTTATCACCATCATTTGACTCTGGGGACAACTCCTTGGATGCTACTAGACTCTCATTGTCTTTAACAACCTTGCGTTGTTCAGTCATCTCGAATCCAGTGGAAGAACCAAGCTTGCGATCTTTCTTTGAATTGACATCAGATAGCTTTTCAGTTTCAACAGTCACTGGTTCTTGTACTTCTTCATCACAAGATATCAATTGCTCAGAACTTTTGGTCTGCTTGTCAAGAGAAGTCAGTTCTGGCCTCTGTTTAGAAGAATCCGGTGTCTGCTCGTCACTAGAAGTCAGTTCTTGCTTCTGCTTAGAAGAATCTGGTGTCTGCTCGTCACCAGAAGTCAGTTCTTGCTTCTGTTTTGAAGAATCTAGTCCATCTGGAGACTTGACATTGTCAACTGGAGCACCACCATTGCTAATGGCAGTTGTGGGAGTACTGCTTGGGCTAGTACCTTCTTGGCCTTGGCAATTGACATTTTGATCTACCTTCGAAGTTTCCTGAAAAATAAGAAAATAAACTTGTGGCATCTACCTCGCTCCACAGATAATTAGATACTGAATATCTGTAGATGTGTATACCTGTGGTGACTCGTCAGAAACAGACTTTTCAGAAAGTTTACCTTCAGCTACCTGCATAATAATAATTTAGAGGAACTTAGCATGCAACAATAATGGTGGATAATGCTAATGACAGTACCAGGGCCCAACATGACTATATATACCATCATCATATAAGGAATTAGTACATAACAAAAATGTTTCTTAGAAATTTCACGTGTTATATTATTGCTAATATAGCTCCCTTTCCAGATAGCACCATTTAAAATTCTGACCACGCCCCTTTTTGAGGAATGGCCTGAATTTGAAGTTTAAGATACGTTTAATACGACATATAACTGAATACATGCCTCCAGTATATAGATCCCATGTTCCTCTCCTACCACTCTACCACTATCTCAATGACAGAAGAAATAGCACCATTTTCTGTCAAACTCTTACAATAGCAGCCTTTCTCATTTGATTACGCATCTAAAAATAGATCAACCATGTCACAAAAATGAACTGATACTTAGACCAACAAATTTTCAACATGTATTCATCCGTCCATAAACTCAATTTGTAATATACTTGCGGTTTAACTAACCATGTCTTTTCCTGATGCATCAACATTGCTTTCTCCAGCATCTGAAGCATCTTGGAACAATGTTGTAACAACATTGCTGTATTCATCCAAGGGAGTGCCCTTAAGTAACTCATGAAGCACTGGTTTGAGCTTGTCCCTGCATAGGCCTAGTACCCTCTCTGCAAGTCCAAAAGATGCTGGGAGAGTTTCCTGTGAAGTAAGGACAGAAATTTTAGTACAAGATGAAAATAACTACCTGTTAATGCAAACAACAGAGGTATGGAATTACTTGTGCTTCTTTAGTCAGGTTCTGAAGCAGGCATGATGCCAGTTCAGCATGGACATCATCGCTCTCCTGAATTACAAACATCATTATAATTTCCATACAGTGGGTAACTTGTTCTGAATGCCTGGTGCTGAAATATACACACAAAAATGAATAAGATGAGAAATAAAAATTCACGCTAGATAAATAAGGACAGCATTCATGCACGTTGCACGACAGGTATGTATATATAGGAACACATGCATTCTATGACTACCATCACAGTCACAGCAATGAAATCCTTCTTTGGGATCTAAAGATGCCACAATTACATTATTGGCCCAGTCCCTTTGTCAGATCTTAAAAATATGGCACCAAGTGTATGCAAAAATTATATTGAAGATCAATGTGAGGGAAGTTGCTTACGAGGCAGTTTTGAAGAAATGACGGAACATGTCCAGTATCAGATGGTCCAAATCAAGATCCAACATCAGAACACAACAGCGAACCCTTGCAACAGAATCAAGGATCGAAACCCTCCTTGAAAAGGAGGGACTGCTCATATCATCCAACTCAGCAAAAGTCTCGACGATTCTCTTAAATACGTCCTGCAACAAGGCAAATACCAATGGTCAGTACATATAGACACCACCGTTCCATCACAAGAAGGGCAACAAATCTCACCTTCATAACATCATCATCATACGGGGCCTCTGGCGCAGTAATCCTGGTAACTTCAGTTAAGCATGAGGTGACAGCAACCTTCACGTTGGGATCAGGGTGCTCCAATAGATCATTTGTGATCAAAACAGCCATGGTGGGGCGAATAGCATTGTACATGCCCTCGGGCGGAGATTGATCCACCCTGGACAACCATGTTTCGGCTTCCTACACAAATGAACAAGCAATTCCAACTCTAATATGAAAAAGGGCAAACATTGTGTATAGTCCTGAGCTAAATGCGCTACCACCATAAATCACACATCATAATTCATAAACAATCTCCAAAAGAAGAAAAAGGAACTAAGCCATTGCAATGCAAGCAATATCTCCACGCAAACTACTCAGGATCACATGGACTCGTCAACCAACAGAGCAGCCTTTGCATACTTCGCACTATAAAGAATATCCAAATAAAACCTAAATGATTGCAAGCCCAGCTCTATCTCTGTTCGACTGTTCCAACCTACTCAAAACCGCACAGATTAATCAATCAACAGAGAATCATTTTCTCCTATCCTAAGCTGGATGAGCCACCGGCAAATGCAGATTTCGTAAGAAAAAATCCCCAAAACGATAAACGAAACTACATCTCGACACGCCTGATTGACGAACACAGCGGGGACAGAGCACGATAGCTAGGCAGAACGATAAACAATTGCAAAGCAAGTTACGTCTCGCGTTCCCGACACGCTCAATTGATGAACACAAATACACAATGGGACAGAGCACGATAGCTAGGGCAAAAAGCAAAGGGTTCGCTACGGCGGCGCTCACCTCGAGTAACCGGAACAGCTCGTCGTGGTCCTTCGGGATAGCGCCAAAGCGCTGACCTATTTCGCGCATCCGCTGCTCGGCCTCAAGCTGCACTTCGTCCGGCGTCATCACAAGGGCTTCCTCCTCCGCCATCGTCGGGGCCCGAGGGGGAGACCTAACGGGGAGAAGGGTTTAGGGTTTCGGCGAGGGGGCCGGTGGCGACGGGAAGACTAGCGGGGGTAGGGTTTTATGGCCGACGAGACGCCGGTGGTTGCGGCGGCGGCGGCGGTGAAGAGGCGTTCGCACTCGACCTCTCCCACCTTCCGATTTTTCGCGATTCGCCGGCGTTCGAATCGTGCAACGGGAACATCTGGGTTGGCTGAGGTTGAGCAGGGGCTGAGCTGTGGACGCACCTTCAACCAGTTTACCAAATACCGGCCGCAAATACTGCGACGAGACAGACAGGTCACACGAGCACGAGTCAGGTTGGCTCTGCAAATACTGCGACGTGACAGGTCACACGAATTCGGATATGGATGCAGACACAAAACATTTGATGTGATACGTAAATAGTAAATTTTAAAGGGTGTGTTTCATTTCCCGATCACATCAACCAAAAAATCAAAATTCCTAAAATTCCTATCACATCTCATCACATCGAAAACATTTAACGATCTAAAAAACGCCACGCCACTATATAAAATTTAGGTAATTAAAAAACTAATTGCACAGTTTAGATGTACATCGCGAAAATTCTTTTGAGCCTAGTTACGCCATGGTAGGATAATATTTATCACTAACAAACGAAACGTCTTTACGCATGCGATGTATTTACATGAATTTTACACCTAAATTTTGGGATCTAAACACACCCAAAGAGAGAATTTGAGATCTAAACACAGCCAACTCTCAAAATTTCTTTTTATTTTGTTCTCTCTATCACATTAATCTAAGGACACATGCGTAGATAGAGCAAGAATATAGCTAAAAAATGCACAGTTTGGTTAAAAATCACGAGACAATCTTTTTTGCCAAATTAAATTTTAATAATTAGACAATATTTAACAAATACTCCCTCCGTCCGCGTTTAAAACGTTTGCACTTCAAAATTTTTTCCCAAAATAACTGTTCACTTGCGGACAGCAGAGCATCCAGGCGCACAGTCTTGACAGGAGCAGAACTGAAAAAAAAAAAAAAAGAAAACAGATACTTGTGACTCCCTATCCACTCGTTCACTGGATTTGTCAATTAAAAAAAGGAAAGCGGGTCCAGCCAAGCCTGGATCCTTTGAAAGGTTTGGGTTCAGTTCAGGAATCTTCGGTAGTGGCATGAGAGCTGAGGAGACCGGAAATCAGACTGAACTTCCTAGGGGTATTATTGTAATTTTACATATGCCCTTGGTATTTGTGCCTAGGCCTAGACGCACTTAATCTTGGACGGAGGGAGTACAAATTAAAGTGCTACAGGAGTTTAAATTCTAATATTTTAAATTTTACATGAAACTAAACAAGGCCTTCAAAGGACATGGAAGGAAAAAAAAACTTGTGGTTTATAGGATTCATATTCATATGCTAGAGTTAATTTGAAAAAGAAAATGTCGGGGTTCATTTCAAAAATACAAATGTTTATTATAAATTGTAGGATTTAGAGGTTTTGTGTAAGGTTTTTGATATTTTTTATTTACTTGTGATATATGAACCGGTCATAGGGGCTACTCCCTCAGTCCAAAATATTGGTCGTTTTTAGCTTTTGAGCACAAGTTTGACTTGATTTGTACAAAATACGTGCAACATTTATTTCTCCAAATAGATTTAATAAAAAATAGATTTTAAATCTTTCCAATGATACTTATTATGTATAATAAATATTAATATTTTTAAATATATATAATTTTTCAAAATTATTTCTCGAAGTGTAAGCAAATGACATTTTAAGACGCATGGGGTATTTGTTATAAGCCACAACCTACCACAGTTCAAGCGCAAACGATGCCATGGTTGTGGTAAAAACCAAGGCCACAATTTTTTTTTTATTACATGGTACCTCGACTTTTTCATTAACTAGACATGAGCCTTAATTTTGTGGTGTCATCATTAGTTTGTTACGTGGTAAACAGTGATGGTGTAGAATCAAACTGACTCATATATCTCATCATACCATGTATGTAGGCAACATGGTCAAGCATCTTAGCCACCAAATAGGCAAGATCGATATACTCCCATGGTTCACAAACCTCTTGTGGCACAAACGTACCATTCCTCCCTCCTGCAATGATCAAACATCAGTATTTAGATAGAGCACACATTACCTATTAACCATTTTGAGTAGAAATAAACATAGAATGTAAGAAATTGCTCACATCTAGTGGAACAAAGAAGATGAAGACTTGTGGATGATGGCGGGTCGGCAAAATGATAGGGAGGTGTTGTGTGAGCCTTCCTTCATATGTTTGATCTTCATCTCCACCATCTCCTAGCCTTTGCCCATCAACATCACGTGGAACCTAGCTCATTCATCAATCATCATCTCATAACTAAATTTGGGGCTTTCACCATGGCAAAGAGGGGGAGGGGGTCCAAGACCGCGACGATGAGATGCTTGACCAATGACCATGGCAGTCTCTTGTAACGAAGAAAAAACCAGAACAACTTTGTGATCCATCTCTATAAGTTTCAAACAAAATCTGTATTTGTATCCATCCTTATATGCAAAATTTATATTTCTTTGGCAAGTGGTTCAGAAATATAAATTCAGCCAATTTTGATGGCGTAAAATTCTACAGTATTTTTTAATTTAGACTTTTTTTTTTTGCAAATGTATTTTTTATTGAGTGAGCAAAATACGAATTTAAAAATATATGTATCCTTTCGAATGTAGGGAGGAATCCCTTCATTTTTTTTCATAAGAAAAGACAAAAAAAAAAAAAAAAAAAAAAAAAATCCAGCATTCCAAAGGGCCAGAAAAGCCGAATCAGGCTGCTGTCTGCTGCAGCAGGCAACCGCCCCTCGGCGCTCTGTGACCTCTTCCCCAACAGTTGCTGCTTCCTTCTTCCACACTCGCTCCACCCGCTGCCCTGAGATGGATCCCGCGCCGGCGACCCTGCGCTGGAATCTGGAGCGGCCGTACCTCACTGGACGCTTCCACCAGGTATGCCCCTTTGTCGCATACTGTCCGCATTACCACCTCAACGCCCATCTCAAGAACCTCACAAGCTCTGGCAGGAGACGAAGGCAGCTGCGGCGGCGCAGGGACCCGGATCCAAGCCGTTCTCCCTCGACTCCTTCAGGTAGGTACTACGGTGGAATTCGTGCGGTTTAGGCGCAATAATCCGATGATTCTGCTGTTCCCGGTGGTTCCTAATTCCTGAACTGGTTTGAATCTGCAGCCGTGGCGCCGGCGCCGGCACTGGAAGTGTCATCGGATCGTACGCAGTATCGGTGCAGGTAAGGGGGCTGGAGGTCAAATAGTGGAGTTGAGCTTTCAAGTGGATTTTTAGCCAACTGTATAACTGGAGCTAGGGTTTAGGTTCTGGTTATGGTGTTTGAATTTTAGGAATAGGTATAGAATTTGACCTGTCTGTATTTATTATCGACCTGTGAATTTAAATTGCTGGATCTCAGCAGGCAGGATTTTGTATCTGCTGTTGCTGCGGTGTGGATTCCTGAGTATTAGTTTTGACATTGCCTGCTTCCTGGAGCTTAGCAAATCATGTTTCATGTCTCCCTTTTAGTAGTGTAATCATGCTGAGTTAGACTTTTGCTTCATTTTTCTGGGTCAAGTACTCATTGTGTGGCTCTGCAAATAGTTTGAGAAATGTTACAGATATGTGAATTTTGGTTGAGTGTCAATTCTTTTAGTTTGAATTGCATTTGGAGCCCAAGGGTCGGTCAGCTGGTGCAGGTTTACAAAATGTGCCTAAATATGACCTTGTGAAACATCATCACTTTTTAGAAATATTATGAACTATGTAGCTTTCACAGAACAACTGTGAAATGTAAGTTTGTGCAATGTTGCTGATATAATTGTAATGCAGGAGCTTTTGGTTATCGATGATCTGCTATCAGCTCTGGTGGGTGTTGAGGGACGATATATTTCTATTAAGAGAGTTCGTGGAAAGGAGGGCTCTGTTGTCTTTCAGATTGATTCTTCAATGGACCTTGCCCTCCAGGTACACCCTAAATGTAGAGTCCATTAGATCAGACATACAATAAAGGATATGGTTGCCGCTTTACTGATCTTTCTCTTGCAGGAATTGACTCGCCGGATTTTTCCTTTGTGTGAGGATTATGTGTTGGTAAGCCAGTTTGTGGAATCCAGGTCACATTTCAAGAATGGTTTGGTCAACCATGCTCTGGCTGCAGCTCTAAGAGCATTCCTACTGGTACAACAACTATCTGTACAAAGAAAAAAAAAAAAAACGAGGCTTCTATTTTCGTGTTAGAGCTAAATTGTGCAGATGTTAAAGAAGTATTCTTCTATTATTGGTAGGAGAATGTGGAGTACTTTTAACATTTGCAATTTTCACGAGGAGAGCATTGAAGCACCCTTTGTTATGGGCTATGGGCCAATGACTAGCTTATCTGCCATGCTAGGAGATAAGCTATTTGTTTTGTTAGCCTAAACATAATTCTGTTGGTTTGTTAGCTCAGTTTGCTAATTTGTTTGATTGAAGCCAGCTCTATATAATAGGCATTGCCAGATATAAATTGGCAAGCAAGAAGAACCCTAAAAGCAGTCAAAGCCTCCAGAGAGTTGACGACTAGCCAGTTGCTCAGTTCTTTCTACCATCGCCAACCTAAACCACAGCCCTGTAGAAATGCAGTTTCGATATGTGATTTATATGCTCTTCTGTTTGAAAAAGGCAATAAAACCAGAAAGAATGAAAAAAAGCTGTATCATGTGCTAGAGTTCAGTTGTTCTATTCTGTCATGATTTTTTTAACGAATTGTATTGTTCTGAGATTATCCCATTGATAATACATTGACTTTCTAAAAATCACTATATATTGACTTCCAGGGAAGGTCTATGTTGGTACTTCTGTATGGTGCTTATCTGAAATTTTTTCACTCTGCACATAGTCACCAAGTTTTTTTTTTTCATATATGATCAGGACTATCAGGCAATGGTTGCTCAACTGGAGCACCAGTTCCGTCTCGAAGGCTTTCTGTTCAGGGATTATGGTTCTTTTGTCAGGTGAGTATTCTTTTACTACGTTTGCCTTTCTTTGATTATTGGTTTTAGCATTAAAAGTTATTTTTTCTCTTTGGCAGAGGATGATGAGTTCACTGAATGCACTGGCAGTTCTTGTGGAGAAGGCTTCCACCAACAATACTAATGGTTCTGCGACACTTAATCTACTTCAAAGCCAGGTACTCTTTCACAAGGAGTTTATGCCTCTGAGATAACACACTGTTCCTTCTGTGCCTATTCTCTTCTTCCGTATGCCTACTGACTACTGTAAATCTAAGCTAAATGGAGCTATCCAGTTTAATTTTCTTATAGATGAAACAATAAAGCAAATTTTCAATAGGACTGGTTTCTTACTTCACATTTTTCTCTCAGAGCTTGGTTCTCCAGAATTCACATTATTTCTTATTTAAACATATAATGCATCTATCATATCCTTCGACTCAGGCAAAGGCGATGGGTGGTGATAGTGCTGTTCGGTCTTTATTGGAGAAGATGACAGAATATGCAAGCGAGCATACCTCAGGATGCTAGAAAGGTTTATGATTGTTCATAGCTTCTTTCCTTGTTTGTCTTAGGAGTGACAAACACCTTTTCAACCGTTTGGTAGCTTTCACGTTTTAGCTGAAGTCAACACACATCTTCTCGTTATTGTCTTGTCTTGTTTAAAGTCCTAGTGTTTGGAGGGGGGAAAAAAGGTTCAAGTAGTAACTTGCTATTATGTGACTTTTTTTTGGCCATATTAGGTGGGTGTATGAGGGAGTTATAGACGATCCTTATGGTGAATTCTTCATTGCTGAAAACAAATCTCTGCAAAAGGTACCTTTTGTCTTCTAAATCTTTGGACCTTTGTATCTTAATGTTGTTTGCATCATATTAAGACTAACATGTTGAGTCTAGTTTTACTTAATTTAACCAGGTGCTTGGTTTATTTCTTTTCCTTTTGGTTTTGCTAGGAGAGTCTCACTCAAGATTATGATGCCAAATATTGGCAGCAACGATACAGCCTAAAAGAAGGGATTCCTAGTTTCCTTATGAATGTTGCTGCAATGATTCTAACAACAGGAAAGTATCTTAATGTTATGAGAGAATGTGGGCACAATGTTCAGGTATACATGATTCATTTTTTCCTGGAATCAAATCATCAAATATTTAAATGCCATGTTAGTAGTATGCCTCAATTACTTTAAATCACACAATTACTTTGGATATTTTATATAGGTTTCCTTGTCAGACAATTCTAAGCTTATGAGCTTCGGCTCAAACCACCAGTATCTTGAATGTATAAAATCTGCATATGACTTTGCAAGTGGTGAATTGCTGACTCTGATGAAAGATAAGGTAATGAATGTTTTATAGTAAACTTGGGGTTACATTTTGTTCATTTATAAGCTAGGTTGCTAATTTGATCACATTAAATGTGCAGTATGATCTCATCGGGAAACTGCGATCCCTGAAGCGCTATCTACTCCTTGACCAAGTATGCTGAAAATACGGAGAATATTTACTCTTTATATTTTCATATGTGTACTTTTGTGCTTTAGCATAACATGTAGTGACAGTAATAAAATTCAGAAAATATTTTCTATATTCTTTTGCATGTCCTATGTTCCAAAGTGTAAAGTCTGTTTAGGTTTATTGTCCTAAGTCAGAAGTCTTCAAGTTTGACCAAATTTATAGAAAGATAAAGCAACATTTCCAACACTAAACAAATATGCTATAACGATATTCAATAGTGGATTTATTGAAACTGATCTACTGTTGTTTATGTTGCTATGTTTTTTGATAAACTTGGTCAAACTTAAAAGTTTGACTTAGGACAAAACCAGAACACCTTCAATTTTGGACGGAGAGAGTATGAAATTATCTTAGCTGACTGAACAAACTATTAAAATTTGATGTATCTTAGCTGTTTACAATTTTTTTTTATAATGAATGCCATGTTTCCTGATTTGATTTTGACAGTCCATATTGATTTTTCTTGAGCTACTTATCTTATCTGTTTTATCTAGTTTACAGGGTGACTTTTTGGTTCATTTTATGGATATTGCTCGAGACGAGCTTACAAAGAAACCAGAAGAAATATCTGCTGAAAAACTTCAGGTTTGTTGTACTATGTGTTTTCTGTGTGTTTGTGCCATGACAAAACAGATTTTTTTGTCAACTCTGATTATGAAAAGTCTGGTTCTCCTTTTTGTTTTGCTAAAGCTTTCTTTGTTCATTTTACATGGCAGTCTCTCCTAGACATTGCTTTGCGGAGTACTGCAGCTGCTTCAGATCCAAGCCACGAGGAATTAATCTGCTGCGTGGTAAATATTATCTGGATCTGATCATACTATATGATGTTTTATATTATCATCTTTGTTTACAGCTGTGTTCAACAGGAAAGAAGTTCCCTCCTTAAGAAACTGGCCACTCTGAAAGATTTGGATTGTGCTTACCCTGCAGATAAGGTTGCTGCAGCAGATGTTGATCAGTCAATGCAATTAAGCATCACGGGTTTGGAAACATTCTGCCTTAGCAATAAGGTTTTCTATTTTAATAGTTTGTTTAAAACTTCCCTCATGTTTGTCTTGTGATAATGAAATGATATACTTGTTGTAACCTGCAGGTCCAGTGGCCGTTATCTCTTGTAATTTCAAGGAAGGCTTTGACAAAATACCAATTGATCTTTCGCCTATTGTTCCACTGTAAGCATGTTAGTCGCCAGCTGTGTGCAGCATGGCAAATACAACAAGTATGAATGAACCCCTTTTGTCCGTCAAAATCTGTTTAACATTTTTTTGCGTATGCGAACTTTGACTGGATATTAACTCTTGGACAGGTATTTCGGTCTGTCAAGATTATAGGGACACCAATTTTGCGGTCATCAATTCTTTGTCGTAGCATGCTCAAGTTTGTAAATAGCCTTTTGCATTATCTAACATTTGAGGTAAACCATACATACCAGCATGGTAAACTATTCTTTTGGTCATGCTCAACTACAGATTATCTAACGTTTGGTGTATTGCTGGCAAGTTCTAAACTATTCATTTGATCCCTAGGTTCTTGAACCAAATTGGCATATGATGCATGACCGCCTTCAAACAGCAAGGAGCATAGATGAGGTTTTGCACTTTTTTTACAATTTGATATTTTTTAGGGGGATATTTTTGCAATTAAAATTAATCTGCAGTTTTAACCTTTGATTTTAATACTGCTTGCAGGTTATCCAGATCCATGATTTCTTCCTCAAGAAGTGTCTAAAAGAATGCTTGCTGTTGTCGCCTGAACTCCTTGTGGTGTGTCCTTTTACCTTTTTTTTTCTTTATAACTAAAAGAAAAGAGGATAAAACAGTAACTTTTGGTTGATAACTTTACTTAGTACTCCCTTCGTTTCAAGTTGTAAGCCATTTTGGCTTTTGGGGACTCAATTTTTACTATGTATCTAGACATACTATATCTAGGTGCATAGAAAAAGCTATGAACCCAAAATAGTCAAAAACGACTTAAAATTTGGAATGGAGGAAGTATCATTCAAGATTTTTGAATGAATCAATTCTTATTCTTGTATTTATTTGCATGCACAGAAAGTTGAGAAGCTGAAAGGTTTATGCCTTCAGTATGCCACTTCCATCCAGCTCTTGATGCCATCTATCGATGTCACTAACTCTGAGAACACATCAAAGTCAAAGTCGGGGAAGTCAAGATCAAGGATAAATAAATCACAAGACAGAGACCAGCAGTTGAAACTAGCATCAGAGAATATTGTCATGTCAGAGTCGATCCTGTGCGTATCCAGCATCTCTATCTATCCTTGAAGCAATGAGATTAAAATTCCAGCCCAGTATCATATAGCATCATCACATTGGTCTTTACTGCAGGAAATTTGAAGCAGCGTTCAATTCAGAGCTCCAGAGTCTTGCTCCCACATTGAGTAACAGTTCACATGCGGAGCCGTATCTGACTCATCTCGCGCAGTGCATTCTTGGTGTGCGAATCGACCAATGAGTTATTTGATGGGCTTGGTACAACGCCATATCCTGCATGTCTGGCTGCAGCGTTGCATTCCCATACCATCCCAATCAAGGTTGGTGTATGCTTGTTTCATGTGAAGGATAATGTTAAGCTGCAATTCACTTCGGCGTGATAGATTGTAGATAGGCTGGTGCCTTATTGGTGTTGGCATATCAGTGTTATTATTATCTTGAGCTCTCGAGCCTTGATGTGTGTTTATCAGCTGCGACTCAGCATTTCCGTGCTGTTGATATCTGACAATAGCAATGTGTGATGTGTTGTGTTGTGAGTAGTTCCAGACGTGTAGACCAGCGTGTAAACTTTGCTAAGTTTATTCCATGTGTGTGGCAAAAGTGTTTGGTTTGAATCGAACTAGGCATTGACGCTGGGATGGTGATGACTGATGATTTTGCGTTTCGCGTTACACGTCATATCTCCTTTGGACTTTGGTGATTGGTGAAACACCGCACCGAGCTCGTGAGTCATGGTGGGCTTCACTGAATCATGAAAAGACTCCTAAACTGTACATGGCTGATGGTTTCTGTGATCATGAAAAGACCCCTAAACTGTACATGGCTGATGGTTTCTGTGTCTGATACTGTTTTGTTAAGAAAGGAAAGCTCTGTACTATGGCTCACATGTACTCCTCCGTCCACGTGTGTCGCCCGAAAGCGTGTTTGTGGCGGAAACACGGTTTCTGCAGACAAACATTTGCGACAGTAGAGAAAGATGCAAGCGAACAGGCTATCCACGCGACCATGTAGTCACCATCCATGTAGTGCAGTCGCCGGCCCTGGCGACGATGCTGTGCTACGGCGGCTGGCACTGGCAGAGGTTGACGGGAAGGCTGGCGGGCGAGCGTGAGCGTAGCCTCATGCTGACTGGTTCATGTTGGTACTGAACTACTGTTAAAACTTAGCGACTTGATTTTGATTTCATCACGGAATCTTAAAACGAGGAGTGATGTAACGGTGTAGTTGCACTCATGAGTTTTTTAAACTTGATTTTAACTTTTTAAAGGTGACACACGGGAGTTGGCTAGCGGCCAGTAATGTAAGGCCTATCCAGGCAATTAGCTCTACAGCTAATTACTCCCAAAAATAAAAGCTCTACTTTTAGCTGATAATAAATTAAAGAGCAAAATGCACGGTCCATACCTTTTTGCTATGTGTCATCTAGGTCAATCACATTTAAAAATGTATTTTTGATCTATTACCTTTCTTTGAGGTCGGATCCAAATCTACCTAGAAGTAGCCTCGCAACCTACCGACCACACATGCTCCTTCTGTTTTTCTTTGTTCAAAATTACTCACAATTTCTTATGAAAACTTCAAAAACTTGTAACATGAAAGCTGCTCAAAATTTAAAACTCTACAAATTTTTATTTTTAGACCAAAATCAAATTCCAAATATTTTAGATTTTTTCATGTTTTTAATTTGAATTCCAAAAATTAAGGATTGAAAATAATTATTTTTAAAACTTTGGTATTTAATTAGGAACAAATCATTTTTTTTACGAAAACAACTTTATATATTAAGCTGCCATCTTACAAAAACTTCATGTTTTTTTTTTTCAAAGAAGGCCGTATAACAAAGAGGTCCACAAACCGGATTAGCACAACTACTACATTGGCGAAGATGAAGACGAGCTCGTCGGCGGAGGGCCGTAGAGGCGCCGTAGGCGCATACACCCGGATGGAGGGACCGCGCTATGCGTCGGTTGTAGGAGGGACGACGGAGCCGTTGATGGAGACCACACCAGACGACCGAAAGATGAGTAGTAATCTCGTTGTCGGCAGCAGAGGATGGTGCTTGATGTCGATACCCAAGTGGAGACGAGGTCATCAGATCAGCACCAGTAGGGGTTGTGCTTGAATTGACTGGATGTTCAATATTGGATGATGCGAAGGAACGGAGGAGGCAGGAGCGAGTGGTGGAAACTGGTCGGTGATAAACCAAAGGCGTTGTCCACCACATACCTCTCCCATCGTGGCCTCCTGCATGCAGGACACCTCCTGGACCTCCTGGACACGCAAAGCCGCTGCATGAAGTGCACTCGTCACTGATGGGGCCTATGGTAGCAGGTGGGGCCAGCAGGAGGAGGACCGCAGCAGGGTCATCGAAAAATCTTGGCTTTCGCTGGAAGCCAAGCACAACGATGACTGCACACGATCTGCAAACTGCCGCGTTCACCGGCACCAAAGGATGAGGCGGCCTCCTCCCGGTCGTCGCCGGCGGACAGGACGAGGAGAGAGTTGCAGACGGCGGCACCAGCGGACGGGATGAGGTAGGTGTCGCGGATGCAGGCAAGCACCGCCTCGATCTTGGACGCGGCGACGGTAGCGGACGGGATCAGGGCCGCCGCACCGAAGCTGCCCACCTGGGATCCTGGATTGATGGCGGGCTGCGACTGACGACTGGTTGCGTTGGCCGAGATCCCGCGATCTTCCTCCTTCAGCTCGATGGGGGAGGCGACAGACAACAGGTTGTTCTCCAGAACGGAGAGCAACTCGCTGCCGCCGGCTCCACCTGCCGAGCGCGCCAAGATGGGGCTCCCTCTGGGCTCTTCCTTGATCTGGAGTCCGGAGTATGAGGGGAGCATGAAGAGGAGCTGGAGCGTGGTGGCGAGCATCATCGATGGCAGCGTCAAAGATGTTGGGGGAGCAACAAGGAAAACTAAGATGGCCATCAGATGGCTTATTCCACTAGGGATTTCACAAGGAAGGGGTAGAGGGGCTGAGAAGAGGAGAGGGATCCGTCCCCCACCCTCGACTCCGGCGAAAACACCGGCGAGGACGGGCAGGGGCGGCGGAGGGAGCTTTGTTGGTGTGGGTCAGAGAAGGAGGATGAGAGACGGCATTTCGCCACAAGCCACGAAGGGCACAACTCAATTCGACGTGTCTTCTTCTAGGAACAAATCATTAATCAAATAAAACACTAGCCGGTGTCCTATTTAGTTGAATTCCAAATAGAATTTTAAGTAAATTAAGTGGCTAAGAGCATCTTCAAGAGATTAGCTAAATGAATTTCTAAAGTTAAATTTAGCTATTACTAAAACAAAATTGCTCCCAACGGACTCTCCATATGACTATCTAAAATGGCTAGCCCTCCATCCATCTTATTCGCTCTCTACTTTTGGATAGTCTACCTCACTAGCTATCCTTTAGAGCAACTCCAGCGGTTTGGCATTTAGGTTTGGCATTCCATATTTATGCCAAAAATCTATGAATTTTCCTCTCCAATGGTTTGGCATTTGGGTTGGCAAAATCGCATGAGACTTGGCATTTGAGGGTCCAAATCACAGATATTTGCCAAGTGAATCTCAACTTGGCAAAACTCTTCTCTAGCGTCGGCGCCGCCGCTTTCTCCCATGCATGTCGCATGCAAAAACTAATTTGGGTTTTGTCAAGTTAAAAATGTCAAACCATTGAAGATGAGGTTTAATTTAACTTGACAAAGATCTCGTGGACTTGGCAAATTGCAACTTCTGCCAAGTACAATTTGCTAAACCGCTGGAGATGCTCTTACAGTGTCTGTTGGAGCATTCTAGTATTTTTTTTGTCAAATCTATTTTAGAGAGTAGTTAAATCATCAAATTTGACTAGTCTGTTTGGCTATTCTCTTGGAGATGCTCTAATAATAGTTAGCCGAAGAAATGTGATCATAGCCTATTGACCTTAACGAAAGTGTCTACCTAACAGCACCCGGTCCATGCGCGGAATGTTAAGTTGGTCCACACTCCACACACGGACCAGCCGAGCCAGCCGACCAGCACGATAGTGGCAGGCTGCCAAGCTCACTCAACATTTCAGCATGCCACCACCATAGCGCCCTCGAGTCGCGGCCCTCTCGTTTGCCGAAAATCCGCTAGGGAACCCGCGGGCACGAGCCATTTCACCCCCTCCACCTCCGCACCGCGCACTTCCGCATCGACCTCGACCCGACCCCTCTGCCATCATCAGCAGTTAGTTCACTTCCCACACTCCCCACCCCACTGTTCCAGTGTTCCCCTCACCACCCCAACCACCACCACCACCACCACGCGCCGCCCGCCCGCGCCCCAGCCCCAACCACAACAAGGCGAAATCAGGGGCGGTCACGCTCACTGACCCGCACACGCCGCCGAGCGACTACACGAAGACGCAGTCGGGGCGCGGCGCGGCGATCTCGCAAGTCCCAACCCACATTGCGCGCGCGTCCACGGCCGAGGATTCGATGGTGGGCGGCGGCGGGGGCGCCGGGCGGCGGCGCTGGGGCGCTGGTGCCTGGTGATCCTGGCCGTGGCCTCCGCGCTCGGGGTCTCCGGCCCCGCCTTCTACTGGCGCTACAAGAAGGGCTTCTCCTCCTCCTCCCTCCCGCGTCCACCGCGGCGGTGGCGGCCTCCTCCCCCGCGTGCCCTCCCTGCAGCTGCGACTGCCCGGCGCCCCTTTCCCTTAAGTCCATCGCCCCAGGTGAGCTGTCCTGTTCAGTTCCTCTTACCAGATCTTGCTACTGTCCTCGCTTGGTCTGTGTCGGCGCGTGTGCTACCCATAATTCGTCAGATAAAAAAAGCCCAGTATTTTGCTCGGGACTAGGGTGGGTCATCAGAAGAACGCCGTAGCACATGCCACTCTGTATCACTGTAGTATGAATTGTGGTACAACTGACGCATGCATATGGGCAACAAATAAGCTAGTTTTTATTCCGAAAAAAAAAAAAGCTAGTTTTAGTTGCTATGTCTAATTGTCTATGATGAAAACCCCCAGTTGCAGCTATGGCCGCATTACTGACAGGAATTTATGTTCATTGCAGGTCTCGCCAACTTCTCAATTACAGGTTTAGGTCCTTTCTTCACACTTCTGTCAATTGAGGCATGGGTTTCCAGTATTCTTATCATATGGATGATTGTGGTGGTTATCTTGTCAAAGAATGATAGCATCGTCGTGGATCACTGTTGTTTCCTTTGCTGAACTGAACAATTCAGTTTGTGAAGGAGCTTTATCTGCTGCCTTTAGTTCAGTCACTCTGATGATGCGTGGGATGATTTATAGACCTTATGGAACCTTTTACTTGGGTTATTCTTCACTCTACAAAAATGCTCGGGCAAAGTAGTGCTTATGAAATGAAAGTACAATTGTGTGCTAAATTTGTCTTTCTGAAAATTTACATTATTTTAACCATTTAGTCTTGAATTGTCCTATGTGAAAAGAGAAGCTGAATACTACAGGGGTGAACACTAGAAAGCTAGCTTATCGCAATATTTAAATCTTAAAGTATTGGATTTTATAATTTGGTGCTTAAAACTACAGATATTTGTCTAATGATGCGCTCTACTGAATGACCTACTATAGGCTTCTTAAAAGCATCCTATTGTTGAGGAAAAGGATCTTTTCCTTCATCTTGGTTTGTGTTTCATAAGTCTCTGGCATTAGACTATTACCCTAGCAAATATAGCACATATGAAAGTTAGTTGTGATCATTAGTATGTGTTGTCGTGCATAACATCCAATGAAGCTCAGAGATTGTTCATCCATCCAACTAGATTTGGCACTGTTTAGACACTCCAGTGACATGCATTTTGCAGCTTAGCATGTATTGATTGCTGCTGTTCCTGGGCATGCTAAGATCATAGCTTTATTTTATAATGCAGCCTACTAAGTACTGGCAATGCAAACTTGAAACTAACACTGTCATTGTCAAATCTGCAGTTGCACATAGTTCTTTCATCAACATACTTCTCATTTGGACAGTATCTTTGCTTCATCAAGATTGCACAAACCCTTCTCACCTTGCTGCACAATTAGTTGTTGTGCTTCCTGTATCTCATAGCTACTCAGTTTTCTAGAACTGGAACTGTCGAAAATATTTGAATCATCTTCTTTGTATTGTTTTTGTACATCTACCTTTTTCTTTTAATGCACAATTTCCTGACCTTGCTATTTCTGTTATCAAGATATTATGTTAACTGGATAAAACTTGAATGTTTGTATTGAAATATATGCAGATTGTGGGAAAAAAACAATCCTGAGCTTGCCAAAGAGATGGAGAAGCAATTCGTTGATCTTCTTAATGAGGAACTTAAGCTGCAGCAGGTTGTAGCTGAGGAGCATAGTCACCACATGAATGCTACTCTTGTTGAAGCAAAAAGACAGGCTACTCAATACCAGCGAGAGGCCGAAAAGTGTAATGCAGCTACAGAGACCTGCGAGGAAGCTCGGGAGCAATCTGAGGCAGCAATTTCAAAGGAGAAGAAACTCACAGCAATGTGGGAACAGCGTGCTCGGCAACTGGGTTGGCATGATTCTCGAGCCACAAGCATGTGACAGCTTTAGTTCTGAATCTCTTACACTTTTTCAGGTGAAATTATTTCTGGTAGCTGCATGGGTTATGCCTTGCAGCCAAACCGAGGCGTTAGTTGTACGGATCCACTTGTAATGTTTGTCTATGTAATATCAGTTTCCACGGCAACATAGTTATTTTTGAGTCTCAACATTATAGTTCCACGGTTCCACCTTCCATACAAATGTAACTAGCTTGCTGCTGCCTAGATATCTGAATTTTCTCACAGTACTGTTGAAAGCCATTTTATTAAGTGTTGTGGTTGTCGATTAGATGCCGAACTGTTGGACTCGATGCAAATCTGGATACCTGGATGTACAAAGAGTGTTGATCTATAGCATCAACCTGGAGGTACAGTTTACTAGTTGCGTGATGGAAGTACCTTCTGGATATTTGTTGTTTCGTGTTGACATATCGGTACATTCATGTGGGTTTATGTCCAGAAAAAATGTACTTCCACATGGATATATATTCTGAGCATTCTGTTTTCATCATAGCATGCTGGATGGGAGCGGCAACCTGAAGGCCCAAAGAGTCACATAACTTGTGCCCAATAATGATCATTACCGTATAGGTATCATCACATAAGCTTCAGACTGCAAATTTATTATGCTTTCGGTTCAATTGCTTGCCCAAATTATCTTATTTAGTTGGGAAAAAAAACTACTAAGAGAAGGGGTTCTAAGAGAAGGGGAAGGGAAGGGAAAAAAAAATCACAGAAGTCAAAAAAAAAAAAATGCTTGTGCCCAATAATGATCATTACCGTATATAGGTAATCACATAAGGGACTGCAATTTTATTATGGAAGGGTTCAAAAAAAAATCCAAATTATCTTATTTAAAAAAAAAAAACTACTAAGAGAAGGGGAAGGAAGGGAAAAATCACAGAAGAAAAAAAAAAAAAAAAAAAAAAAAGAGAGAAGGGAAAAAATCACAGAAGTCGAAAAAAATCACAGAAGTCAAAAAAAAAAAAAAAAATGGCCCATGCAGGTCTCGAACCTGCGACCTTCGCGTTATTAGCACGACGCTCTAACCAGCTGAGCTAATAGGCCATCTGTGGTCATAGTCATTCTTTACCTTTGTTAACAGAAAATAAATGTACATAGGACACATGCTAAACTTTTTTTTTTTTTTTTGGAACACATATTTAACTCATTGATGATTGATTGAATAGCTACATCACCATACACGATTGTGCGTTCTCGTCATCAAAGTAATGGAAGTTCCATTTTTCCGGCCTATAGCTCTGAAACTCATCGGGTACATCTGCATCATCAGGGTACAACAACAATGGATCACCGTAAGGATAAGGAGCGTAAGTTTCTTCTCCTTTGCCTTCCTCCTCCTCCTCCTTTTTCCTCGGGGGCAAGATCTCCGCCTTCTTCCCGGTCTTCTTCTTGATCTTCTTCACCACCTTCTCAGGCTCGAAATCTCCTGTCACCGTGACCTTGTTCTCTTCCCTGTCCACTTCTATCGTCTCGACGCCTTCGACTTTGTTGATGGTACGGCGCACTTTTCTTTCGCAAGCGTCGCAATGCATGTATACTCTCATTTCTATTGTGATGCTCTGCGCAAAAGAAAGAGGAAGAAGCATATATACGGTGTGACTGAATTGGATAGACTGTGTACAATGGAATATGAAGTTGCGATTCGATCTCCAGGCAACTTCGATCATGGGAACGCTTACCTTCGTAGAGCTATCGTTTTCTTCATCCATTGGTCCCTACTGAATACTGATACTGAAACCTGATGATTATGACAAGCGAAGCGAGAGATGGCCTGAAATATAACATGGAACATTCAGATTCAGACCGACAGAAAGTGCCTGAATGGACATTCAGACTGACAGAGGTCACAGAACACAGCACCTGTTCTTGATTAAGGTTTCAGACCAGGATCGAAATCATGAGGAGAGTACCAGCCAATGCTAATTCTGAACAAACAAATGAAGGAATTGATCCTAAAGAAGCTAAGGCTGCGATAGATGCAGATGAGCTTGAGAGAGTCAGGCCGTTAGGGCCTGCTTCATTCTAATCACGCGATTAGCGAGGTGCTGTATATATAGGTGGTTGATGTGTTATTCCAAGTCGCCTGGGAATGCAATGTCCATGTAATTACCGAAAACGATAATGACTTTGCCATGCAACGTTTCCTCACCCGCTTGGTCCGTTCATGCCGATTGCGCGCTCTTCCGTCCTCTTGACCCTTTCCAAGGTGGCATTGGACCAAGGTCAATTCGGCGATGCAATAATGCAACCTCAAGGAACAGCTAGCACCTGCATAAATTACCTTGACGAGAACATTCAATGAAGGTAATAATCGAGAGATTACCGAGAAATGGCTTAAAAAGTGGAGATCCAATACAATGATGCATCGAGCTATAGAGCTGTTGGGGAAATCGCATTGACCGCCTGGTCGAGCCGGTTCTGTCGGGAAGGTTCATAATAATAGTGGAAGGAGCGGAGACGAGAAAGACGCGGGAAAACACGTGCTGCATGCCCGCAGTCTCTCCCCCGACCTGCCTGAGCCAGCGCTTGCCGATACTCCGTAGTTGGGAACCGTAGAATATAATCCAATTGCCTTGCATGATTGCTTCCCTCCTATTGTTGTTTCTGAATCATGTGTTTTTTTAAACTGTTTCATTCATGTGAAATTGCTCCTGTGTTTCAAATGGTCCTTGGCTCCTTGATGAACTTGGAAGGCAACAACCTAGCTATTCATAGGCAACCTTCCATGAAATGAGCCAGATGACTTCACCACCGTCTACACAAGGGCATGTACCTGCATTGTCATCACTTAGCTATTCTTGGCATTTTGTGCATGCTATCGGGACAACTTGAAAAGAAAAACATCTCTAGCGATTTCTTCTCGATGGAATTTTAAGTGATTCGTGGGCTTGATTTGCAGACATGCACCGTTTAGTCTCAGTCTCGGCCCAACTTATGGCCCAGCCACAAGTGAGATCGATCGAAGAAGGATCAAACCGCATTCGAGGCCCCTCATCACTGCCCAAGCGTCTTCCCGACCTGCCGGGCATCTCGTGTTCCTCCATCAGCGAGCCACTCAGATCTGCCGTTCCCGACCCGGAGCGAGCGAGGCGGGAGGGAGGGGACGCGCCACACCGGCCATGGAGCCCGGGCTGAGCATCGAGTCCGGTTCCGCCATCCGCGTCGCGGTGCTCCCCGTGGGCGGCCCGATCCCGCCGCCGCGCCTGCGCGAGTACGCGGCGCTGGTGGCGCGCCACGCGCGCGTCGACCTCGCCTCGCTCCGCACCTACTACGCGGAGCACCAGAAGAGCCCCTTCCAGCACCAGCCCTGGGAGACCGGGTGCCTCCGCCTCAAGTTCGTGCTCGGCGGCTGCGTGCCTTCGCCCTGGGAGGACTTCCAGTCCTCGCGCAAGGTGCTCGCCGTGATCGGCATCTGCCACCTGCCGTCCTCGCCCGACCTCGACCGCGTAGCGGCGGACTTCATAGACGCTGCGCGGTCATACCCGTCGGCGCTCGCCAACCGGTGCTTCGCCTTCTGCCCCACGGACGCACAGGTACGTTCGTTCTGCTGCTATCGCGGGCGTATCTTCCAAAGTGTTAGAGATTGCCGGCTCAGCATCAGGAGATCTCTGCTCGGCGATCTACGCTGTGCGTGCGAGGATCGTTGTGCTCATTTTCTCTTGTACGTGTTCCCAATGGCGATGGCACGCACATTGACGATAGCTTAGATGCTTCCGAGTGTCCTGAATACTTGGATGAGATCTGTGTGATCCCACTTGACCCTTGATCGGACAATCTAAACTGCACTACTAAAGCAATTCTAGCTCGAGGGCTGGATTTTACTATAGCTGACTGGGTATTAGGCTATGCTTTGTGCTCACTTCACTCTACTAGTATTACCCTATTTTATAAGGCCTAGCTTGTGTTCACTGCTTAGTCATTCCCTCTCTGTGTAATGAGATTGAACCTGTCTCAAATAGTAACTAATATTGTACCCATGTTGTAACGCATCTAGTTTTGTTGTCACCTGGTGCTCTAATGCAATATCTTTTTGTCTGTTTTTTTTTTTTTTCAATAGTTGTCAGGGAAGAAGAGGGACGATATTATTATGTTCCCTCCTTCTGATCAGCAATCACTGGAACTTCATGTGCTTACAATGATCCAAGATCTTGCTGCTTCTTTGTTGATGGAGTTTGAGAAATGGGTCTTGCGTGCAGAATCCACAGGAACTATTTTGAAGACCCCATTGGATTCACAATCCAGTCTTGGCTCAGAGGAGGTTCATACTTTAGGTGTTCCAAGTATTTTTGACCAGTGTATGTTGATGATGCAAATGGCCCAAGATTGTATTACTTATACACAACATACTTATGTATTTTTACTAGGTAATCAAGGCTAAAAAAAGAAGGCTGGGTCGTGCACAAAAGATAATAGGAGATTATTGCCTCTTGGCTGGATCGCCTGTGGACGCCAATGCACATTACACCACTGCTATAGAGCTTGCAAGACTGACTGGTGATGTTTTCTGGCATGCTGGAGCCCTTGAGGGTAGTGTCTGCGCATTAGTGGTAAGCTTTTCGCATAAAGCGGTTCTGGTTGTTCAACTATTCGCCTTGATACACCGCGTATCAATACTTCATTTCAAAAATGTCTCCATGTGTGTATTTCTAAATCTCACTTGGCATGAGATTCATGGCAGTCTTCCCATGACCATTTCTGTATTCTGCTTTCTGCTTATGTACAGGTAGATAGGATGGGCCAAAGTGATCCTGTTTTGGAGGATGAAGTCAAATATCGCTATTACACCATTATCCAGCTATACAGGAGAGCCACTTTACAAGATAATGCTCAAAGGTATTGTTTCATGGGTGCTGTTTTCTTTCTTAATCTTTATGTGAATCGCATGTCATTCTGTCCCATATGGTAGTTTCCTCCTTTAGTTCTGTTACATTCTGCATAAACTCATTTTGTTTCTTCTGAGGTAAACAAAGGATTGAAGTGTTTCATCTGTTTTCTTGAGGTGCTGGTATATTGAAGAGACCATACTGATTTCTATCAGTTTCTTTCATTGTTGCGTTCCTGTATTAAAATTTCTTGGCCATTATTCTCTTTGGTTTTGAAGAGAATTCATGAGAGCTTGAAGGATTTTAGATCCTATCTTGTCCTTGAGTATATTTTGTGTCTTCTTTGCCATGTCCATTCCCTTCCCCTCCTCCCTCGTCCCTCCCTGTTGTGAACTTGTGATATTTCTTTATTAGCAGCGGTAACTGGAATCCTGTGTGGCATGTTATAACAAGCTATTTACTTGGAAAGCTTACTTAACACACTAACATTGTGGCTGTTCTCTTTGGTGTAGAGTTTCACCTGTGAGCTTTGAACTTGAAGCTGCCTTGAAGTTAGCAAGATACTTGTGCAGGTGAGTCTCCCGCATGCTTTATTAACAGTTCATCATACAGTGATATGAGTTGAGGTTGTGTCAAAGTATATTCTATTTATGGTGAAGTCATCCGTGTCTTCATTTATCAGGCGAGAACTTGCCAAGGAGGTCTCAGATTTGTTAATGGGAGCTGCAGATGGTGCCAAGGCTCTGATTGATGCCAGTGACCGCTCATACTATATATTGAGATCGCAAGACTTTTTGGTACACTTGGTTATAAGCGCAAGGCGGCCTTTTTTTCAAGACAAGTTGCACAGTTGTACCTTCAGCAAGACAATGCATATGCTGCTATGAGTGCTATGCAGGTTCTAACTATGACTACAAATGCATACCATGTCCAAAGCCGAAAGACTATGAAAATGAATCATGATTTGTCTAAGGTGAGATCACAAAGTAGCTGTGCACTAGCAGCATATTGAGATGCATATTGAGAATCCATCATCAATTCATCGTGCATAAATATACTTAATATTGTTGGATTCATGTTTCAATTTACAATGCTTATGTTCTTAAGGAACCTCGTGCTGGCAATACTGATTCTGGAAAGGTGCACCCTCAGTCTATAGTGTCATTGTTTGAGTCACAATGGAGTACCCTCCAAATGGTGGTTCTAAGAGAAATATTGATGTCATCAATCCGCGCCGCGGATCCACTCTCATCATGGAGTGCTGCAGCTCGCCTTCTTCGATCCTTTTATCCGCTCATCACACCAGCTGGTCAGAGTGGCCTAGCAAGCTCACTTGCAAACTCTGCTGACAAGCTACCAACGGCACACGCCGTGCCGATCCATGTCTTCCTTTTATCAGGTATGCTTATGCTCATCAGTCATCATTATTATCTTATAATTATATTTGAGAGAAAAAAGAGAATAAAATACTGTTGGAACTACTTTTAAAACTGAATGATTCTCATGGTAAAATTAGTCTTTATTATCTTCTGATTTTTTTTTATCTTATGTTATTTTTCCAGGTTGCATTCTTTCCCACTTCACCCTTCTCAAAGGGATATAGTAAAGCGGAATCCACATAAAAGGAGTGGTGGACCGGTGCAGGTCCTTCAGGTCCTTTCATTTATACTCCTTTCAGCAAAGCCGGAGCTTCTGTGACTTCCAAGCAAGAGGTTAGTTGGATTGTAGGGGAGCCGGTTCAAGTCATGGTTGAGTTAGCAAACCCTTGCAGCTTCGACCTAGTTGTGGAGAGCATCTATCTCTCTGTCCATTCTGGGAATTTTGATGCCTTTCGGTTAGCGTTAGTCTTCCACCTAACACTTCAAAATTAGTTTTATTATCTGGTATTCCAACAAAAGTCGGACAAATATCAATTCCTGGGTGCATTGTTCATTCCTTTGGTGTTATTACAGAACACCTATTCAAAGAGGTTGATTGTTTGCTCCTTGGAGCTACACAAGGGCTTGTCCTTTCTGATCCTTTCAGATGCTGTGGCTCTAGCAAGTTTAAGAGTGTCTACTTTCCTAGCATTTCTGTTGTTCCTCCTCTGCCATTGTTAGTTGCCAATGTTGTGGGTGGAGATGGTTCTATTCTTCTTTATGAAGGAGAAATTCGTGATGTTCTGATAACACTGACAAATGCCGGAACCGTACCAGTTGAAGAAGCAAATGTTGCATTGTCGGGGAAGAATCAGGATTCTGTTATTTCAATTGCCCATAGCACATGGAGATCTGCACTCCCTATTAAACCGGGTGGAGAAGTGACATTTGCGGTAACTCTAAGAGCCTGGCATCTCAGCTCATCAGATTTGGAAACAGATGGCAGTAGATCTCCTGCAAATTCAAGGAGAATAGCAAGAGAAGGAATCAATCCATTCTTGGATATTCACTATGCTGGTGGGTTCTCAGTTTCACAATCTTTTATACTATGTCATCCTTTAATGTTCAGCTCCTCTCATAATATATATTTACACTCAATGCTGAAATCTGTAGTTTCTGTTAATGTACCTAGTTAGACATTTTGCAAATTTGTTAATTCCCCTGTTGTGAACTAGAGCCTCTATATTTTCATATATTTTTATTAGTATATCTGAAGCATAGATAGCAATAGTTGTTTTCAGTTTAACTGTTGCCTTCTTTCTGTTTGGATGCTATTCACATGGGGCTAGTAAGCGGCAATTCTTTCATGGGTGTTTGTATCATTCTCTTGGTCTTGCACCTGGCCCCTTTTGTTCTTTCATCCTGGATAAATTAGCTTTCTATTTTTCTAGCCCAAAGACATTTTTTTGCTGTAGGTGTTCTTTGTTGTGATTAGTCCTTTGAAATTGAAACAGCATCCTGATTACACCTTAGTCTGTCTTTGGTTACTGCTAGGCAATATTCTTCTGAGCTTTGGACATCATAATTTTGTATATGATGTACATGCACGGATGCAAATATTGCCATTATGTAGATTGAAGACTAAATGTGTATATTGCCTTTCAGGTCCTGCTGCAAATCTTGAGAATGGAGATGTTTCCCTTCCCCCTGGAAGACGCCTGGTTGTTCCCTTGAATATCTGTGTTGTGCAGGGCATGCGCCTTGTAAGAGCACGCCTGTTGTCAATGGAACTACCTGCTCGATATACTGAAACACACTTAAAACCTGCCAGTGGCAAAGACATTAACTTATTGAAGATCGATCCCTATAAAGGAAGCTGGGGCTCCGCCTTCTGGAACTTGAGCTTTTTAATCCTACTGATGTCGTTTTTTGATGTTGATGTTGCTGTAAATTTGGATGACGCGGATGTGGATCAACAAGTAATTTCAGAGGGTGATGCTGCTTGTCATAAAACTAGAATTGATCGCGACTACTCTGCCAGAGTTCTCATACCTCTTGAGAACTTCAAATTGCCTGTTCTTGATGCTTCCTTCTTTGTAAAGGAAAGTAGTAGTGATGAACCTCTTGGATCCAGGGCTGCCGCCATAGCAGAAAGGAATGCCAAGGCAGAGCTAAATGCGTCTATCAACAAGTTGATTTCAAAAATAAAAGTGAAATGGCATTCTGGGAGAAATAGCTCAGGTGAACTAAATATTAAAGATGCTATCCAGGCGGCATTACAAGCATCTATAATGGACATACTATTGCCAGATCCCCTGACATTTAGCTTTAAGCTTGCTAAGAATGGAACTGTGATCAATGTTGATTCTTCAAAGGATTCTGGCAGTGTTCTGAGGTGCAAAGATCCTATATCTGCTCATGAAATGACCCATATGGAAGTCCAAATTCGAAACAACACAAAGGAAATTATTCATATGAACCTTAGCATTTCATGCAAAGATGTTGCAGGACAGAATTGCTTTGACGAAAATAGTGCAACTGTCCTCTGGGCTGGTGAGTTATCTTTTTTTTTTTTTTCTGTTCCATCACTACCTGGATTTACTTTTTTGGTTTCTGAGGACAGCAAATGATCATTGCTACAGAAGACAACTTATTGTGATCAAAGAATTTTACTTTAGGGGCAATTGGGTAGGCATTGGATTTATACTGATTGTTTTGGACAAATGTTTTTTATTCCATGGTCTTTTCAAACTTTTAACAGGGAAAGTTATTAACTGAAGCTATTCAGCGTCCATGTCTGTTACACTATTCTGACGAGTTCTTTGTTCTGTGTAGGTGTTCTTAGCGATATACACCTGGAAGTTCCACCGTTGCAAGAGGTGATTCATCCTTTTTCCTTGTACTTCCTTGTACCAGGTGACTACTCCCTCCAAGCTGCTTCTGTTATAATCGATGCCACAGACGTTCTTCGTGCTCGCGCAAAGGCAGAATCACCAGATGAACCTATACTATGTCGTGGATCCCCGTTCCATATCCGGGTAGTCGGTACAGCATAGGCAGTTCTGAGTTAGTCTAGAGGCCTCATTTTGTACCGTGACAATTGTAGGTGTGAAAAATCTTGTACAAGAGTGTCCCCTGGCGGCCTGCGCCCCATGCGATTTGTTTTTTTAGCCTTTTTGTAGGCTTTCTTGTAACAGTCATGCCATGTACAGTGTACAAGCATAGTGAGTATTGTTTCAAGCAACGAAATTGTATGTCGATTATTCCAACATCTTAATCTCTGAATACAGTTTACAAGCAACGCGTCTGAGCACCAAGGCGCTCAAAATCAAATGCATGTGATTGGTTTCGTACTTCCGTGCCCAGGCAGAGATGCCTGCCATGGTATTTTGGCGGCTAGGATCGCTGTTTGGCAGGTCTCAACCAAACACGCTGAGCGCCAGACTGAGTTGCCTGCTGAAGACCCAAATAGTCCCGTGTTTCGCCGCTTGCGTCCGTCCGACAACACCAGTCTCAAGTTGCTGTGATCATAGTTTTTTTTTTTTGGTAAGCAAGTTGCTGTCATCATAGTTCATGCACCACTCTAACCTCCAAGGTCCGTACGACCAGGTACCATGGAGTGGATTTTATCGGAAGGGATTTTATTGCGGCATGTAGTCAACCCAACAGTCCAACACAACTGACATACTGGAAATTGTATGCTGATAAAGCCATGATGGGTGACAAAAGATATCAAACGCGCCACTGATCCCGAAAACATTGAGGGCAATACGTTGTTGCTGAAATTAGAAGGTGCTAAGCAATCAGACACATGTTTATGATTTTTTCAGGATTTCAAGCTCTGGATGTAATTCAATTAGAATTCCAAGTACACATATAGTTGATACCAAAAAAAAAGGCTAGGCAGCGTCAACGTTATAACAAAGCTTTTTCAGGCCCTGGACAATGCGCTCATCGATCTTAAGCGGCAGTGAAAGCCTTCTTCACAGCTCCACCCGTTGAACCTGCAGGAATGACTTTGAGCACATTGAACCTTACAGTCTTTGACAGTGGCCTGAAATTGAACAGTACAACATAAGCAAATTTATAGAATTGAGCAGAGTTCCAAGAGGGTCAAGATAGGTATTTCATGTCAAACAGCAGGGCAAATTAAATTGAGCTTTGCCAATTGCATTTCAGAAACCATGCCAACATTACAAAAAAAGCAGGTCCAGGAAAGATAAAGCAAGTTTTACCTGCACTGGCCAATGATCACATGATCTCCTTCCTTGACACGGAAGCATGGTGAAATGTGCGCAGGGATGTTGGAGTGCCTCTTCTCATACCTACACAAACACCAACAAATGGTCAGTTAGAAAATAGACAACATGAAGGCATGAAGAAGCAAACAGCAAATTCAGGACAACAATGAAGATTAGCTTGCCTCTGGTACTTCTTGACGAAGTGAAGATAATTCCTACTTAACAATGATGGTCCTATTCATCTTGGCACTGTGGCATGTTCCGCAATGATGCGACCCCTGATAGACACAGTGCCGGTGAATGGGCATTTCTTATCGATGTAGGTTCCTGCAACAAAGAAATAAGGGAAATATAAATCACAATTAAATTAATTGAGCACATCTAAAGTCAAGCACCTAAACAATCTATAAAGTTACTACAGCTTTCTTGAAACAGAACTAGAATCATCACTGTCCACATGAAAAAAAATGCAACATCCTCAGCTACGCAAACAGAGAGATTCATCGTCTAAAATTACTACAAATCGCATTAGACTTAATATTCAGTGCACACACCCAACAAATGGACCATGGAGCATATGATAAGAGTTCACACTACTAGCGATGTAGTATGAAAAAATAGTATTGTGTGGCATGACTAAGATCAAATACACAAGAAAGACTTAGCCAGCATAAGCTCTTAAACATAGCAAGAGAAACAAGCTTTCCTTTTATCATTATCGCTACATGGGCAACATACTTAACAGTCTAATAAACTACCTGATTTCCAAGTACTAATCGATGACATGAGAATGTACAGAATAAACACATTACATGTAACATGTGGGGACACATAGGATGGGAATATGCAATGGCATAAGAGCTAGAACTTGACTCCTACCATTGGAGATGCCCTAATAGCTATAGACAGGGATCATACTTTATAACTAAAAACTGAACTCCACTCCCAAGCTGCACAGCTTTTAAATCTAATCATATTGCATTTTTCTGAAAGCCTTCTAAGAGCTTGGATCAATTATAATCTAAGATAAGAATGGATAAAATGTAGTTCTATCTAAGAGACATACAAGTTTGAAACTGCCGGAATAGTTGAACTGGTGAACCATTAACCTAGTTCATAGCTTTACATGAGCTAACAAGCCAACAGAAACACCAGCAACTTGGCTAAACAAGGAAACAAATACTGACCTTCAATGGCTTCCCTGGGTGTCTTGAAACCAAGGCCAACGTTCTTCCAGAACCTGTTTCCTCCCTTGCCAGGCTTGTTCCCCTTGGCGGCCTTCTTGGAGCTGAGTTCCAAAACAACTCATAAGGCTCACATCCAAAAAAAATTGAATGGAACAAAGGCGTGTCAGAAATAAGCACTTGAAATATTACCAGAGAAACACCTTGGGCTGCTTCAAGAAAGCCTTCTCCGTCTGCAGAAACAAAAGAGAAGATGTTTAGCACTGACAGTAATCAACTCCATCAGATCGTATATCAAGATTTGAACCCAACCAACGTATGATCTAGTGCAGATTCACGTAGTCCACACTACTCTTCCTAGCATGGTAACAGAACCAAACCATTCGAATGGTTAATGTTCAACTGCTACATGAACTTAACTTAAGGGTTTCCATTCAACAGCATCGCTAAAAGGCGTATCATCGGCTTAGAGCCACAATGCTGCGTACTACAGGGGCACTTCTACCAAACGATAAGAGATCTGGCACAACAAATCTCACCCAGTGGCCGAAACAAAGGGGTTCCAAAGGCATCTGACCTGCTCCGCCATGGTAGCCGCGCTAAGGAGAGACGCCGGAAACCGTGACGCACTAGTCCGAAGCGGCGGCGGCGGCGGCGGCGGGAGCTGTGGAGACGAAGAAATGCCCGAGGCTTTAAAACCCTAGACTCTTCTCTGCTTAAATGAATATAGGTGAGTCGGAGGTGGGCTGGATCTAATGGGCTTTTTTTTTTTTTTTTGAGAATAATCTAATGGGCTTTTCTGAGTTCAGACCCAGGTGAAAAGGAAGTTGGGCCATGCTGGGCTGGCCTCTCAATGAGAGGCCCAATATCGGTGACTGCTGTTCAGTCTTTGGGTGGGCTGGGCGCCTGCCGCCTGGGCTGTGCTTTAGCGATGATGGTGACAAGGTCACGTTCTCTACTCCCCCCCCCCACACCCCAAAAAAAAAGGTGACAAGGTCACGTCTCAACGATGTCCACGTGATGTGGACTCGTCGACTCGACTGTGATTGTCCCTACGAGCGGTGGCAGCAGAGCCTGGTCGGAGAGGTGTGGCCGTGGGGCCCAGTAGCGAGCGAGATTCAAATTCAAAGCGAGTTTTGACGAGGCCGACAGGATTCCAAAGCGAAATCGGCATCCGCTTTTGCCGCCCCCAGGTGCGGTGCGGAGCACGCACGGTACTAGCGCAGCATCCACCCATTGCTCCCCGCACTCCCGGTCCCGGGGTGGAAGGCAAAAGGCGGCGGCGATCCCCGATCCCTCCCTGGCGCTGGAAAAGCAGGACACAGCATCCGCGCGCGTGCGTGGTCGCCGTCGAAAGTGGCTTCGCCCAACGGCCCGGGGGCGGGGCAGTGGCATGCCCCGGCAGCATCATGCGACGGCAATACATCAGGAACGGCATGCCGCCGGCAGCCGGGTGGTCGACTTTCCAGCAGCGGCGCCTAACCAAACCTGCCTGCCTTTCGACGTGTTCTGCTTCCACACTCACCGGACACCGGGAGCAGCACCGACCCACGCATAAATTGTACTCCCTCTGTTCCTATTTAAGTCGTTTGGGCCTCCCTCGGTGCATGAACCATTCTTTGAATCTGGACAAAGGTTACAACTAGGTGACGTCAAGAGTGCCGTGAATCGGACCGACAAAAGCATGGCTAAAACGACTAACAAATAGTAACGGAGGGGGTATAATTTTACATGCATTCTTAATCAACGTGTCGATATTTTATAGGATGCTAGGAGTAATGTTTATGGCACAAAATAAATATAGTGAAAAAAAATTGTGACAAGTCTAATAATTATATTTGATTGATATTTTTATTGTAATTAATCAAACTCAACATTATTTAATTTGCTACCGTATACTATTAGAATTATATTACATTCTTTTGTAAACGGAAGGATCACTGAAAGTGTTGGGTTTGAGAAAAAAAAAGGTAATAGTAGACTTGAGAGCAGCGGAACCACCAATGAATTTGTGTATCATTACACAATTTACACTGCCCGATCCCACAAACTCATCAGTTCATAAATCCAAAAAAAAAAAAAAAAAAAAAAAAAAAACTCTGTTTCCTACATGCGCTCTCGATTCAGGCACCAAATCTCAACATTATGAACGCGACGTGTCTCTTTCCGACGGAATCATCGGTGACGTGTCTCTTAATTTCATAGTCTGGGACTACCCCTTTCCCACTTTCTGAGTCTGAGTAAACTTCCGCATCGTGCCATGTGACACGTCTTCAATTAAGAATAGAACTGTTTTAGTACAAGGTCATTTACAGTAGTACTGTAGTACGTAGTAATCCTTGATTACCGAAGTGACACCCCGCCCCCAAGATTTTCTGCATTATGGATGACGGAGACGCGCGTCTTCTGTTTGGAATTTGGAACCACCAGCATACAGATAAACATCGCGTCCTGAATCATTGAATCGTACACATCCGGCGGGTTCCGCTTCCTGGTACACTCCAAATGTTGGTCGTTGTTTGGAGTAGTAGGCTGTGTAGCCAGTGTTGGTCGTGTACAGTATACCGACGAGAAAGCCATCTGCAGGTGCATGCATTGGTCTGATCTGATGGACAAGCTAGAGAACTCCAAACACGTTCGTATTCGTCCCCGCGGCGCCGAAAACGAAGAACGACGTGTTCACCACCGTCTGGCCGCTGGTTGCCTCCATCCCTGATGGCAATGGCGCGGCATGCATGCCACACTCGCCGTCGTCCAGACGCACTACACGCACGTGTGTGGGAATAAACGACAAGACGAGGCCACGGCGCGCGGCGCAGGCCGGCCCTCAGCTCCTGGCCAGAACTATTCATCGTTTGGATGCCATTTAAGTATCCGTTCAGATCCGCTCGGTTAGGTGCATGATTGAGCCACGCTGGTTGGCCGGATGATCGATCCTCCATGGACCGATCGAGACGTAGATCGCGTCTGCCCAGGCAAAGGGGGCAAGAAAAGACCAAACCGGCCTTTAGCGCCTCGGAAAGGCCGCTTTTAGCCCGGCTCGGATCACGCGTACGTCGTGCGTTGGTGCGACGACCAAGAGCTCGGTACACCAACTAACTAATAATCGTATTATATTATTATTATGGGACGACGTGGCAGCCAATTACCAGTACAAGTTTTTTTCGTTAGCATCTTTTTCTTCTTGCTGCCAACCACCGCTTCCGATCAGTGGCGGGAACGGAGAGCGACCGATCGCGACGCACCGTTAGCGCTCTAGTCTTGCCGTCCCGGAGGCATCGATCGTCGCCGTCGCGTGGCGAGTGAGACGTCACGACTCGCTACCATTCCCAGGTTTTACTAGCGTTGTGAATTTGTTTGCGCCGTTTTGTCCGTGTACTCGGCAGGGAAGGGAGGACCTCACCTCACGCAGCCTTTGTCCTGCCCTGTTGGGGTGCCGACTGCCGAGGCAATGGCCGACACAAGATGAGTGGGCGCGTTCGTCTCTGCTAGGGGCCGGGGGTTTGAACACTGAACTTTTTTTTTTTTTTCAAGAACACGATTTCATTAAGGAGAAGAAGCACACAAACAATGCAAACACTGTCCGGGTGAGGTACCAGGCTAGCGAGGTTCCAGCCACGCGCTGCAAACTGGATTTTCAACTCTGGACTGGACAGCGGAGGCGAGGATGTTTTTTTTATACATCGGCTACGTCACGATGTACAAAAATTTGAATGCCTAGTTGCCAACTAGTAGGAGCTGATTCTATGTGGAATTGCCGATGCATGCATGTTTGTCAATGCACATGGCGGAAGTCCTATAATCAATCCATTAATCATCCCTTCACACCAAAAAAAGAAAAGTCGTTACGTGAACAGGTTCCCGGAAGTCCAGGAATAGAGACGTTTTGTCAGTGGACAGTCTAGCTGACAGCGAAACAGAAAATGACTCGCTAGTCCAGCAGCTAAGCGGCGGTGCACTGAACTGAACGAACTTCCCCACGACTGCTGGGTCGATCATCAGCCACCACTAATCTTCCCGTCATATTCATAATCCGATCAGTTGCCAACACCCCTTATCATCACCCGGGAACCCGATGAATGATGATCTTTGGCCGGCCAGGCGGCAGGGTCACCTAGCAAGTCGCAAGTGTCAGCGTCTGCTTGCTTGTAGAAAACCACTCATCATTGCATCGAGACAGGCACACGAAGCGAGCGGAAAAGAAAAAGGGGAAATGGCGAAATCTCCGGCGCGACTCTGCCACCCGACGTCGTGATGATACGAGTGAGTAATCTAGTGAGCATAGCAGAGCGCTATTATGCCTGGACAAAAAACTAATATAAGTTCATGGCTAATATAAGCTCCGGTGATTAAAAAAGAGAGCAGAGCGCTATAAGGGCATGCATAACCCACAGACGGCTCGCCGCCCAACCCTCAATTTATCATACGATATATAAAGACAACTCATACAACCCACGCATGTGAGGGTCCGTCTGTGCATAAAAATTATTTAATGTTGTGTATGTATCTTAAGATCAACTAAGAATGAATTTGTGTATACCATTATGTGGCTATTTGATAGAATAATATTAATGAAAAATAAGAGCATGATTATAAGAGCACATTCAGATAACATTAACAGCAACACGTTCACGTTCTCATTCAGATAGCAACAGTCACGTTCATTGCAACAAAAAAGAAAAGAAAAGAAAAGGGTCACTCTGTCCTGTTTTGCTCAACCTAAACTCAGGTTGTTTTGCTGAACATTCAGAGATTGCTACCAGATAGCTCATTACAGTAAACAATTTCAGAGACATTCAGATACACCTGTGCTACCAACTAGCTAGTGCTGCAGTTACACTCACTCTGTTCAGATAACATTCAGATACACCTGTGCGGAAGTAGAAAACACAGACAACAGACGGTGGCAGGGGCAGAGATCACCTGCGCGGCTTGCGGCTTGCGGCAGGCGAGGCTGAGGGATGAGCTCACCCGTGCTCGAGGTCCCTGCTCAGCGGCCGGTGGAGTCTCCTTCCCCTCCCTCACGTGCTTGAGGTCCCCTGCCACCCCGCAAGCAGCGGCACCTGGAGGAGGTCTACGCGCGCGCCGCCAGGCTCCGTGCCGGCAACCGCGAGCTCGCTGCGCGCTTGGCGGGGGCAGAAGTAGGCGCGCGGGAGGGAGTTTTGGCGGGGAAGGAGGAGGAGCGTGCACGGGATCCGGCGCGCCGCGGCGACGCGAGAAGACGGCCTCTACAGCGCGTCGTTGCGGGTCGATTCGGCCTCGGGGAACGGGACGGAGGCGTCGCCTCCGGAGGCGACGCGCGGGCCGTCGATGGGCGCGGGCGAGGGGTTTTTGCAAAATCGCCAGCTTACCGACGCGCGTTACAGACGCGCTGTACGTGCCCTAATGCCTGGACAAAAACTAATCGACAGCTCTTCCATGTGCCGTGTCACGCAGAGGCCGGAGTCCGCCGGACCTTTCCCTTTCTTTAAAAAATAAATAAATGTGCGGTGTCAGGCAGACACGTCATCGCAGAATAATTGATGACACATGTCCGAACAGAGAGGAGACCAGAGTAGTATAAGTGTTGCGTTAGGAGGAGTTCAGTGATTTGTAATCGAAGATTATATCCCCACGTAGGCATATTCTGCAAAGGGGCTTTGGATCTTTTGTCCGCGCTAATAAGATCGCACGTCGGCACCCAATGCTTACTACGCTACTCTGCCAACAGCCTTTTTTCATTACTTGTTCTCGTGGAAGAATTTCTCTCTTTCTTTTAAAAGAACAATAAAACGAAGTTGAGTTATTTGCTTACTAGAAGGCCATGCATGCTTACCTACGCACCACGCCCGCGCAGGGGCACCATATATAGGGGATGTTTGGTTGGTGCCACACATTACCACGCCGAACCTTAGACTACGCCATAGATACTGCGGAGGATGTTTGGTTGGTGCCACACGTTGCCACTCAAAATGGCAACGGGTACCCGAAACCCGAAGTGCCGACGGGTTTTACCCGATAAAGATCGCGGGTGTGGAATGATTTTTCTACCCGCTGATGCGTTATTGGAAGAAATCTTCTACCCATCGGTGCAGCGAATGGTAGTGCGGGTGTATGCTACCCATACCCGTCTACCCGTGGGTAATAAATACCCGCATATATCACTAACAATCCTAATAAATTTGGCCCATATAACACTAGAATTTGAGCCAATTCAACTAAAAGTCTACATATATAACACTAGTATTGTTGCTAATTGATGTTAGATTTGCTTTTGTGCACATATATTGACCTAATATTTATTAAATATTTGAATTTATAAAACATTTCATATGTCATACTTTCGGGTTGTTCGTTGGGTACGGGTTACCCGTCGGGTAGAATTTACCCGCCGGTACGGGTATGGAATGATTTTCCTACCCGCATGCGGATCTGGGTAACCCGACGGGTATGATTTACTTACCTGGCGGGTGCTGGTGCAGTGGGCACTACCCGTCGGGTATTTACCCGTTGCCATCTTGAGTTGCCACGTTGAACCTTAGGCTACACCATAGATACTACATGCACCGTTTGGTTAGTTACTAACCTGCGACAGTAGGTTTTGTAGTTCATTTTTTCACCGCATGTTAGGTAGCCGTTTTCTTCGCCGCGCTTAGGTGTCGTGGCGGGTGTTGGATGGGAACCAAACAACCCCCACATTTTTATAGTAAAGACGTGTTTGTATGTTTTTCACAACTTGTCAAAACTTGCCATAAGAACTTTTGGCTTTGCTATTTGGATAGCTTCCATATATCACACCTCACAAGTTGGCTTGTTGTGATGTTCCGTTTTAATTTTTGAACGAGTACCTGACATTAATGAGACATCTCTCCGCTGATGATAATATAGTAATTAAGTGTAGACTCTATTCGAATTGAATGGGCTAAAATTGACACTAAAACATAGTTTAGCTAATATTCAGGCTAAGCTGATATGATCACGCTTGTATAGTTGATAGTAGTAGGATAGTAAAGAAAGCTAGCGGTCCACTTATACAACCTATCAGCACATTGGTAGATCACGCAATGTAGGAGTACTTATATATTATTATAGATATAACAGGGTGCGTCCAAACTTCCCTTTAGCCGAGTTTATGATGATAGGATCACAGGAACAGCCAAAGGTCCTTCTCACGGCCAACAGCCAGCCCAACACCGAACGAAAAACGCGACCAGAATTCCTCTCCTTTGGATGGCTGCTGCTACTAGTTGTCCACCGAAAAGTCCATACGCCCATGAATAGTCGAAAACAGAGCGAAATCTCCCGTGCAAATCCCCGAAAACCGAGTGGCGCTTGGCCGCCCCGCAAGTCCTGGGACTGGCGGGCCGAGCTCTCATTATATTCCGCTGACGCAGCGAGCCCAGCCACCAGGCAAAGGCAAAGACACACCGCCGCTGTAGCCACGACCAACGCCAGCGCGCGCACTCCCCTGCTGCTGTGGTCTGTGGTCTGCCACTGCCACGCGCCTGACCTCGCCGGTCACCAGTCAGCCGCACCCGCCGCCGCTAGGTGGAGAAGGAGAAGACAGACAGGAGGAGGGCGGAGGGGGAATCGGGGGTAGTGCGCTGCTGCGACCGGCGGCATGGCGGGCGGCGGAGGAGAAGGGCCAGGGCCGGGGCGGGTGAAGGCGGGGGAGCCGCCCGCCGTGGGTCGGGCTGGCGGCGGCGGTGTGGGTGCAGGTGGCGGCGGGGAGCGCCTACGTGTTCCCGCTCTACTCGCACGCCATCAAGGAGGCGCTCGGGTACAACCAGCAGGCGCTCACCATGCTCGGCGTCGGCAACGACGTCGGCGAGAACGTGGGGGCTCGTCCCGGGGTGCTCGCCAACCGCCTCCCGCCCTGGCTCATCCTCGTCATCGGCTCAGCCTGCGCCTTCTTCGGCTTCGGCACGCTCTGGCTCGCCGTCACCAAGACCGTCGCCATGCCTTACTGGGTGGTACGCTCGCTCCCCCCTGCCTCCCTGTTCTCCGTTCCGTTTTACCTATATGGATTGTTGCGCCGATCTAGCAGTAGCTCCTGACATGTGTGCTTGATTCCCATGCTATTTTGGGCTGTTTATCATTGTTTTGTTTGATTCGACAAGTTCTCGATGTCGATGCCACGGGAATGGCTGAACGAGCTAGTTGCGGCATAATTCTTAGCTGGCTGTTCAACCTTCTATTTTCGAGTTTGATTAAAAACAAAATTCTATTTAGTGCCTTTTTTAATTTTTTTTTTTTTTTCTGTTATTTTGGTGCAAATGTAGTGTGAAGTCGTGTTCATTGAACAATTCCATGGTGTTAGCCTGTCATATATTCAGAAGATATTTTATGCCCTTTTGTTTCAAGCAAGCGGATCATTGTGTCCACACGTGCATGTTTTTAATTGCATAATTGAAAGTAAAACCTCCACATATTTCTTGTTTTGAAGTTGGCTGAAGCTAAATGATATGAAGGATTTCTTTGCTGCAGTTGTTTACATTTTATTAGAATGCTGGTTTTGGTCCATATGTTTCTCATTCATGCATTTCTGACCTATCATTTCTGCAAGTGGAAGGATTTTTATTTCGGTGGCCGACCACAGAATAAATCCTGACATGTGTGCTTCCCTTAGATGCTATTTTGGTCCATTTGTCTGTACTTTGTGCTTCACTTGCGCCCTGCTTCATGCCACGACGGATTCAAGTGTTGGATTATGAATGAGCTGATTCAAGGCTTGGGGCCTATATATAGTTATTTGTTCTTCAAGTCTCCAGTGTCTACTTTCCTTGATTAATGCATTCCGGTTTCTGTTTTTATTTTTACCATTCTTGTTATCCTCTTTAGGTAATTTTGCGACCAAATCTAGCATCAGTTGTGTTGGAGGAGCAAATTTCGTGGACATAGCTTGTATAATTTAATGAGATAATTTATGCTTTGTTGTTTCAGTTAAGTAATTTATTGTGTCGGCATGTGCGTATCGATTAATTATTGTTTTGTGTGATTGATGTTGATGTGGCCATATATTTTTCCTTTTCGAGATGTCTTAAAGCTGAGTATGATATGAAAAATTTTCTTACTGCAACCGTATTGAACATGTATTGGTCATAAGCTTATTGGTGCTTTTGGCCAATCCTTTCTGCCAGTGGAAGGAATGGCCTCACTGGCGTACCTACATAGAAATACCAGAATATAGTTTTGTTGAGGGTGTGTTTAGCACCTCAACTTTCTCTCCAAATTCTACTATGCAAAAAGAAGATTCTCCGTCACATCAAAATGCCGCACATTTATCGAAAGTACGAAATGTAGGTAAAAAAATAAACTAATTACACAGTTTAGATGTACATTGCTTGAGACGATTCTTTTGAGCCTAGTTACGCTATGGTAGGATAATATTTACCACTAACAAAACGAAACGTGCTACAGTTAACGGATGTGACATTCCTCCAAAAATTTTGCACCTAATTTTGGGATCTAAACACACCCTGAATTAATCCATTCCTTGTCTTTTTGTGGCGTGACTGTAGCTTTGAACACTGATGGCTGCCTGTGGATGGGTAGTTGTAGTTGTTAGGACTAATCTTGTCATATAGGCATATTAGCATGGATGAGGGAGCTCCATGAAGTTTCTAGTACTAGTTAGTTGCTAGTAGAGCTATGCAATTTGAATGTTACCACTGCTGGAAAACAGCAAGCAAGCTGCTAGGGTAAAAATGGAGAAAAATTGGTTTTTCTTCTAGCTGTGACAGCTGGTTGCTTAACTGTTTTCCAGGGTAATGTGAGCTGTAAATTAAGGTCGGTTCCTGTAGCAGAACTGTAGCAAACCGACCTAAAGTCCTATAAAAGGACATGTAACCCTCATGTGTGATATAGCATGAGATGGAATGAGAGTTTGAGATAGAATCCTTTGCTATGTAACCTTATAGTGTGAAGCTATAAGATAGAGTTTGAATAAAGGATCTATTTAGCTCCATTGGTTCCTCCCTTCTCCCCCCTCTCATCATATTTCCTCCCATATTAGTTAGTTTGGGCCAACAGTAGTGCCTTATGTTTGTCACATACACAGCCAGCCTTGTACCTTTGTACCCTTGTGCTTCTTTCTCATAACATAGCAATGAGACGCAGCTCTCCTCTGTGTTTGAGACTAATTCCTAATGATGTAAACTCCCACCACCCCCCACCCCCCCACCCGCCCCCCCCCCCCTCCAAGTAGTTTGATTCACATATCCGATACAACTATATGGGCGTGATGTTTATTGGTACCATGTTTCAAAGAAGATTGTAAATTGAACTTCTATTACCACAAATATCTGATGTTGATTTCAGTTATTATGTTTTATTAGATTAGTGAGCCCGGTAAAACTTACGACTTTAGATTAGTGAGCCCGGTAAAACTACAATTATAATTATTCATACAAAAACTGTGATTATTGCTTGGTCTCTAACTCGGAACATATACTAAAGTGTATGCCATGTGTACTGAATCATGCTATGATTGAGGAGTGTTTGCCAATAAAATAATTGAATAAAGATGGAAGGTGCATTATCAGCCAAAACCATGTTGATGGATAGTTATACATACCTAACTGGAAATTTATTGTTTGTTTATCAGAAACTATTGAAGGTCTTGATGAGTTACTCTGTCTGGAGATAAAATTTCGGTTGTTAGGCTATTGCATATTGTTCTTTCTGTGGAAAAAAGTTACCCACTCACTTTCATGAAACAACCATAATCCTGTACAGTCACAAGGTGACCACTAGGAGCTGAATCCATAATCCTATAATCAAATATAGATTGCATTTAACAGAAAGATGGGAGTAGTATTACGCTGCTTCAGGTAATAAGCTGTGTTGTTAGCACAATTCAAACACATGGTTCATGCTTTTGCTATGACTACCTCCCTAGTCCCTTATGCACCAGAAGGTCTTTGGAATTTGGTTGATGTAGTGGCTGGAGCTTGAGCCACTATGGTTAGTTTCCATACGCTATTTGCGGTATCTAGGTGACTCTCCAAAGGTGCTATTGGGAGGGAGCTGGTATGGTATATGGTTGGACTTCTTCCCATCACTGAGCATGTTGAGGTCATGGGTCTCACATTTTTTTCTCGAGTGGTCTCCTTAGTCCGGGGTAGGCTGGTCGCCTCCTCCCCCTTCCCTCTACTTTCTCATGTGCTTGTTAGTTCGTGCGGATTTTTCTTGTGGTGTCTTTCCTTAGTGAAATACATGCATGCCACAATTTTTTTAAAAAAAAAAATTATATCGGTTCTTCCTTGAAGAATTAACGCGAAGAAACATTGGGTAAGGTACTATGATTTCATTTTGAATGTTGGAGTTCCTTGTAATGATTGTGGTCTGATGATCATTCAAAAGGACCCAGAATTTTTTTTTTTGACCGAACAAAAGGACCCAAAATTGGACAATGTCAAGTTTTATTCTTCCTGCTTACCTCTGGACTAGTAAATTAGGTGGGCAAGACACATACATGTCCTGTTGGAGTGTCGGTTGTGTCCAGTACAGAGAATAGCAAAAAGAACTCATAAATTAGTCAGAGATTCATAATGCGTAACTTAATGCTCCCCATATGGCCTATCATGACGAACTTTGTTTGATTTTGTCAATGAAGTTATCTCTTGACATCACAAGTACTTATCTCTTGACATTAGTTTTTGTGAAACTAGTCATTTGTTGCAACATCAGTATGCATTTTTATTTCAGATTGTTTATAAGAGAGCTTCTTTTGTTTCCCCTTTTCTCTTGCAGTTATGGATAGCTTTATGTATTGGCACAAACAGCAGTGCATGGTTGGGCACTGCTGCTCTTGTGACCAACATGAGGAATTTCCCTCTCAGCCGAGGCACTGTTGCTGGTCTCATCAAGGGTTATGTTGCTGTTAGTGCTGCCGTCTACACTGAAACGTTTAATGGAATGCTTGGAAATTCACCCACAAATCTTTTGCTGTTGCTTTTGCGTTGGGGATCCCAACAGCATGTATTGTGGTGATGTATTTTGTTAGGCCTTGCACTCCATCACTGGATGAGGACAACTCAACAGAACACAATCATTTCATGTACACACAAATCTCAAGTGTGGTTCTCGGAATATACCTTATGGTTGCTACGATACTTGGTGATACTTTTAAAACTAAGTCAGGCTGTCACCTATCTTTTGTTTGGTATAATGATACTTTTTGCTCCTTGCTCCACTTGCAATACCAATAAAGATGACACTTTATCCAAACAAACAAACAAAGGAAAAGCCCAGCACCCTTGCTCCATCTTATTCAACTGATAGTCTGTCTGGTGCGGACCCAGAGAACTCACAACCACTTCTGGGCAGTGCCTCAACAACATTTGCTACAGGTACCAATGAATCTGATTACAGTACTGATTTGGATCTTCTATTGGCTGAGGGTGAGGGAGCAGTGAATTTGAAAAAAAAAAAGGGGCCAAGAAGGGGGATGATTTCACATTCCTCGAAGCCTTAGTAAAGGCGGACTTCTGGCTACTGTTTGTTGTTTACTTTTGTGGAGTTGGCACAGGAGTCACTGTTCTCAACAACCTGGCTCAGGTTGGAATGTCTGTTGGTGCTAATGACACAACTATTTTGCTGTGCCTCTTTGGCTTCTGCAACTTTGTTGGCCGTATCCTTGGTGGATCTGTCTCTGAACATTTCGTAAGGTATGCTACGTTTAACTTACTCGCAAAACAACTTTTACCTGTACAGTTTTCCTTCAATGCATCACTTATTCCAGCTTATTTAAGCTGAAAGCTGAAGTAGTAAAGGTTGTAAAGCTGATTGCTTCCTACAGTACTGTCATATTTGATATTACTAAACATCCAACAAGCATTACTGAACACTGCAGCTAATTCCCAATGGCATCGGTCTCTAACCGCGCCTGTTACTTTGCATATGTTTTGAGATTTTAGTCATCCAAAATCATGTGGATTTACTTTTTTATCTGGAAAATACTGGTCATTCAACCCGTGCTCCAGCTTGGTAATTAAATGCAAATTTAGGGGATTACTTTATTTATTTTCATAAGGCTGGGGTCGTTGATTTTTTTTGGAAAGAGAATAGATCCAGTTCTGCACTGCTCGTGCGCTTGTAATGTACTTTCTTTATTCACAAGTCATACAAAAAAAGGGTTGGGGGCAGGGGAGGGGGAATAGATCCAGTGGCTATCATTGTCAATGATGATTAGAGTAAACGAAATTAAAGTCCAGATGACTTTGTTTCTAAGGAGAATTTCTGGGATTTCTCTTTTTTCTAGTGTGTTTTGTGAGGATTAACATGGAGACTCCATTAGAGGCCTCCAATTAGTAATATTATTAAGATTAAGATGTCTAATATCAAGGAGTCTACTTAAAAAAAATGGCTAAGACCTTATTCTGCAGGTCAAGGATGCTCCCTCGTCCTTTCTGGATGATGTGCACACAAATAATCATGGTGGTAACGTTCCTGCTCTTTGCAACTGGTCTTCATAGCTTGATTTATGTTTCAACTACTCTCCTGGGGATATGCTACGGGGTCCAATTTGCTGTCATGATACCAACGGTCTCGGAGCTTTTTGGGCTAAAGGACTTCGGGCTAATGTACAACTTCATGCTGTTAGTGAATCCACTGGGTGCATTCTTTTTCTCAGCTCTTCTTGCTGGCTACGTCTATGACAAGGAGGCAGCCAGGCAGCACCCAGGTGTGCTGGAGCCTTCTGACTGCTATGGGCCTGATTGTTTCAGATTGACTTTCTATGTTTGTGCCATCGTGTGTTGCTGCGGTACCCTGTTGAGCGTGTTCTTCATATCGAGGATAAAGCCGGTCTATCAGATGCTCTACGCAAGCGGATCATTCAGACATCCTCGGAGCCAACAGCAGCTCCACTGATGTTGCATATACACTATACAGTCATGCCAAAAAATATTGAGTTTTGGGAATGGAATCATAATGTTCTGGAGTAAAATTTCTGCCGGATGCCTGCCACGTTCCCATGTTGTATATTGCATTAAGGGCCCCCTGTTTGTATGAGAGAGTTTTGATTTCATTTGTCCCTGTTCTGTAAAGGTCGCGATCCGAGTAGATAGAACACAACAGGTCATCAATATAAACTGGTAAACCAGCTGCCTATTTATATAATTATATTGCAGCTCGTGTGCATCAGCAATTTTGAGGATGTCATAAAGCGAGTGTATCTTGTTTATTCTGTTGTAACTATACCATGAGTTTCCTCCTTCAGATGTTGCTGTTGCTTCTAAAAAGATGAACGTTGAATTGCCTTTTTAACTTATGTTTTGGTGTGCTATCCTGGATAACTGAATTGGATTATGGGAGGGAAACGTAGCAAAAATTGGTAAGAACAGAGATGGAGTGGCTGAATCCTGCGAGGAAGGGTTGGGGATCGAGTTTAGCATTCTGTTCTTCGTTC